>CM065664.1:490000-752500 GCA_033220385.1 Triplophysa yarkandensis | reverse complement strand
ACAGAGGCAAGTTTTGATTTGAATAGCCTATTAGTAAATGCTGCAATGAATATTACACAAACAAATGTAACAAAACATATATTTTATTTTAAGTTAATTTTAATAAGTAATTGTTAACAAACCCCTTATTGTAAAGAGACAAAAATAGGAAAATTTTACAATAAGTTCATATGTGTTATCTTTTTAAGACTTATACTTTAATGCAATGTTTGTCTTTGATATCATTGGTTAATGCACAATGAATAAACTTGAGAAATTGAGACATTACTATTAGAAAAGCAACTAAATGTCACTACGACTCACTGTTTCTTTAAACATTTAACGTGAATACAACAATATAACCTAAACAATATTGTTATGGCTGACATCATTCAAAAAGAGGCCGGCTGAACAGGAGGCAGAGCCATAACTGAGCCCCTCCCTCTACATTCTGATTGGTTGACGTGGACGAGTGAGTGGTAAAACAAATGAAGTGTCACTGTGGGAGATTAGATAAATAAGTGAGTGGGGAGCAGAAGGTGGACTCGGGTTTATTTCAATTTGGCCCGATCACTAGAGCATTGCAGGGTCTCAATCCCTAATGACCACTGGGGGAAGGGATGGGATGAACATCCTCTGTTTGGAGGAGGGGAGAAGATACAGACAAATGGCTCAGAGATAACAGATTAAAAACAATCCTTCAGACAACACTGCCGTGTGTTATAGAGATCTGAGGATGTATACTTTTATTTAAACAATTAAATGTGTACAACGAGTTTGCAGATTTCCGATTTGTGGTTGTCATGATCTCTTGGTCTTCTTGGCGAGGTAGCTCTGATAATAAAAGTTGCTAAATAAAAGAATTAGGCTGAAAGCGTAGGCAAGTACAACAGCATTCATTGAGTCTGGGAAGTCACAGTCAGCAATGAGGTTGACCGCAGTGTGAATGGTCACGATAAAGAACTGCAGCTGAGGAGACAGAGGCAAAGACACACAAACTAAGACATATATATATCAACAAATCCTTGATGTTTGTGCAATATACCATTATAATAATAATATTGCACAAACGCAATTGACTTATAATAGAAAAGTCTTAAAGTGGTAGGTAGTCGTTTCCTCTCTCTCTCTTGTCATTTTAAAAATGAATGAGTTTCTTCTGCAGAACACAAAAGAAGATATTCTGAAGAAAGTTGATAACCAAACACCATTCACTTCTATTGATTGGTCACAAAACCCATGCAAATGAATGGGTGCCCGTTCCCAACATTCCTTAAAATATCTTCTGTATTCTATAGAGGAAAGTAATACAGGTTTGAAATAAGAGAGCGATAGTTTTGGGTAAACTATCACTTTATGATGGAGCATTTTATATCATTTGTAATGGTGATACTTAAAAAAAAAAGGTTTTATTTGTAAGTAAACTTCTAAAGTGTTTGTTAATCTTGTGACACAATACGTTGAGACAAATGTGCGGATACAATTTTAAAAATGTATATGTTAACATAAGGATTGCATGCGTTCCTCTTTGTAAAATCCATGATTCCTAAATGCATTGCAGCCTAACTTTGTTCTGCATGGTTCTCTATGCATCCTTGAATTGAAGAAGTTTAAAGACTTTCATTGACAGACCTACTTACCAGCTGAAGACAAGTGAGGTAGCGTTTCCAACTCAAGTATTTTTGCATTTGGGGCCCGAGTGCAGCCAGACCATAATACAAATACATCACCACATGAACAAATGAATTAATGAGGCCAATGAGGAATGCTGAAAGATGAGAAAACATATCACAACTCTACATAAAACCAAGAATGGAGCTTTAAAACTAATGAAATATCAAACATGCATGAGATGCTGGCCATCTCATCTTTCTGGCTTTAAGACAATTAGATTTTTTAAAGCAGGATACCATCTAGTGGTGTTAGGGTGCAACTGTAACCATATCAAACCCTGGATTATTTTACGCAACTAATAGAGTCTTAAACTCCCTAAATAATCATGCATATAAAAACTGATTAGCAAAAATAAATACTTATATTGGAACAACCTATGCTGTCAGAAATGCTATTATAAGAATGTTTAAAACATGTTGTGGGTGATTAAACCAGGACTAGGCCTCATTTAAGTACTATTTACAAACTTTACAATTCCTTTTAAAAATTCATTACTTGTGTGCATTTTTTGAGACAAAATGATAGACTGATGCATGTTAAGATGTGCAGGAAAAGTTGTTTTTTGGTTTAGATGGTTTATTTTAGTCTAGGACAAGATTTGTACAAGAGACCACCCCATTATGTAATTGGCAAAACCAAGAAATTCAGAATCTAAAACCTGTTAACCCATTTTATCGCGGCATTGTTTGAGAAAAGTATCCTGTACATTTCACCGCAGTATGAAATTTATCAACACTGTGAGGGACTTTTAATTTTTAATGTAATTCTTAAATATTTTGAAAACATATATTTAGGTGGAGCAGAACAGAACACTGAATGTAATACTGGGTTATCTAAACCCATGGTTGGGTCAGAAAGGATCAAAACCAAAGTGTTGGGTTAAATAAATACTGAATATGTCTATACTGGACACATCCATGTGTTGTGTTTCAAAGAACTCTTCAACATGTAAATTTCATTCATATTCGTTAATAATATTCATATAGTTTTAAAAAAAGCACTTACACTGTCCTCCTGGAACATACTTGACTCCGGCCCACCAGTTGAAAATCATTGTGCCATGATGGTAAACATGCAGAAATGTCAGCTGATTGTTCTTCTTCCTCAGAATAAAAAACATCTGATAGAAAGAGCATATACATATTAATAGTAATAACACCATTCATGAAAGAAGTCAAACATTTTTTGTCAAATGTATAAATGATTTACTTACAGTATCACAAAGTTCAATGACTTTAGAGAAATAAAACCACCAGCACACTCTGGCCATCTGTGCAGCATCAATATTTCATCTTAATCAGTTTGTGTTCATGTGCATAATGTCACATTATACATTTCAACATAATGTTATCGGATCCCAGATAGCACACGTGCATCTGTATGACGTCTGAAAAATATTGAAAACATCTAATGTGTTCAAACATCTTAGAAAGAACCGTTGTACTTCTATTCTAAATCCTAGACCTCTTAAAGACATCTTCTAAAGGTCTATTGAAGATGAGCAAGCAATATCTGCCAGATGAACATGCTGACATCAAACAGATGACTGTCATGAGTGCTATCAGGGATATCATAATGCAAATCGTATATGAACAGTTGTGATTACCCGCATTGCCAGTGGGTTTTCAGTGTAGTCAACCGGCTGACATATTAAATTGTAGTTTGCCAACCAGGCCGATGCGGTAAACTTAAAAATAGGAAAAACTCAAATTAAGTCATGTAAAACTGTAAAACTTTTGTTTGTTGTGTCAGTTTTCGTAGCCCATACCTCATAGAACATATAGGCAGAGAGACACACCATTGAGAAATTGTAAAGTATAAGAAGAGCCTTGATGTTGACTGGTGGTTTGTGTGCCATCAGCTTGGGGCCGAGCCAAATGATGAAAAGGTAACAGAGAAAGATGAAACTGACAGGCAACGGAGAGTAAACCAATAACCATCCATCTGTTCTTTTGTCTGTATGAATACATGAAGTCTTTCTTTAGTCTCTTATTCGACTCAATGCACTACAGTTAATAAAGCATTTTACACTGGGTTTCACTACACACATTTAAACTATTTCTTTAATAATATGAATGGCGTAGGAATATGGCATATTTGTCGAAAAAACAAAACCTTTGTTTAAATAAAAGCCTACCTCCATTTTCCAAAAGCCATTGATACAGAAGAAGCACCTTTTGCCACGCCGATGGCGATAGGGACACCTGATCCAGAGGGATTCATCAGATAGTGTTCAAACATTTATGAACAAAAGTCAAAAACACATCGACTGACAAGCACACATTCAAACATACCAACAAAAACCATCTGTGAAATAAATAGTTTAAGGTGAAATATTTAGGAAAAGTGCAATGAATGACTTACCATTGCGCTACCTGTGTTCGAATGGCACTCTCTATCGAAGAACAGATGACAACTTGTGACAGATTGCGTAACATTGTAACCTAATAACTATGACAATCATGACTGCAATTTGAGTTTGAGAAAGACAGACACACACACATACATACGCACACACAGACACACACGCACAATGAGATTCCTCAAGATTTTGTTAGGTGAAGGTATATGTTAAGCATAGTCGCAGGGTCACTTGTGAGATAAGCAGTTGGTAAATCTTCAAGGGATTACTCAAATCTCCAACTGTTTTATAATGTGTGTTTGTTTCTGTATAGTGAGTGTCATGTAAGTTTTAGTACAGTTGCCCATTAAGAGCAGAGACAATATTCGTTTATTCATTTATTTATTTTATCATGGCGATAAAGTTGAAATGCATTTACATTTTTGACAGATACCCTTTCTTATTGCGTGGTTAAAAAACAAACAATTATTTACGCAAATCTATGCTCTTGGTTTTAATAAAAAAAACTCTATAGTTAAAATGTGGGTAATATTTTAAGGTTAAACATAATTTGATCATTTTGATGTTTCACAACATGATACAATCTTACACAAAACATTAGATGCTCCGTGCAATGTGCTGATGTGAACACTCTGGGTTGTGGAAATGTCACACTTGCTAAACATAACAGTTCAGATAGTAACACATTAATGTTTTGTGGAATGACAACAAGCAAATCTGTTTTGGCATTCGCAGAAAAAGAAAAGAAAACCAATGCTCAGTGTAGCTGTGTCCTCTCTGCTTGACATCCGTATGCACAGTCCTGATCCAGGTTTAAAGTGCACACTTCATTAGGAGCAGTGAGAAAAAAACACTTAATATTCCAAACACGGATGCATTGGTCCCCCCTAATAACATCTGATAAAAGAGCAGCTCTGATGCATCTAAATGTACAAATGATGTACAAAAGAACTCTCCCATGTGTACATATACATGTTTTAACAGTGAATATGTCGTGCCTAGCTCTTATTGTGCTAAGTATGTTTTGGATGAGAATGCTGAGTTGTGTTTTTTGATGTGCTGGCCACTTCTGTATCACCTGCAGGACTGTCACTGTTAGGTTGATGATGCTCATGATGGTGATGCTCATGATGATGATGATGATGATGATGATGTTGATATTTGGATTCCACTTCAGCAGGTTCTTTATTTTCAGTACGTTCACTATTGTCTTCGATGGGTGCAGTGCCATTGTTGTTCGTGCTTTTAACATCCTTTGATATGGTGGAATTGGCATTAAGCTGAAATATAATTTGGATTTATGAACACTGTGATGATTGTCAATATGCAGCAAAGGGAACTTTAAAAAAACGAGTTGTATATACACAGTGGCACCTTAAGGTATTGGAATACTCAAGCCACGTGGTATCTAAAAATAAAATGTCTGCACTTAATGTTGGCATTTTTGCTATTTCTCGTGACTACCTGCCCCTGAAGGTCATTTTGCATTTAAAGTTCACCCACAAAAAAAAATCTGTCATCATTAACTCAACATCAAGCTTTGTTTTGCCGAAAACAAATACGTTTAAAAGATTGCTTAAAAATAGTTTTGGACCCCATTGACTATTACTTACATAATTTTAACGTTCTGTTGAACACGACAAATAAATATTTTAAAGAATGCAGGACATCATAAATTGAGATAGGGTCATTTTGTTAGTTATTTTTCTACTATGGCAATCAACGGGGTCGAAGAATTGTTTGGAGAAGAGCAATCGTGAAGACATAATTCTGAAAGTGAATTTGGTCTCGGTTGGATGTAAACTACAGGAATGAAGTTAAATATGTTTAAAGTATACATCTGGCTTCTCACCATATCCTTCATACATGTTTTATGGTGTGTGACTACAACATTATTGTTTTATTATAAGATTTAGTTTAAATAAATGTTTAAATGGTCATTTAAACAACATTTCTTTAATAAACAGTCATTTATGTTGGAGCAATTTAGCATCTAAATACTTGAGGCTTACTATATCTTGTTGCATATTTATACTCACTGAGCAGTTGCATATGTCTGTGTGATATGTAGCCCTGATGGCGGCTTCTACATAGGGATAGGTAAGAAAGCTGTATGGCAGGACAATATGGAAGGTCAGATATCCACATCTGTGGAAAAAAAATATTGTGTAAAGCCCAGAAAAAGATGGAAATCATTCAAAAGTCTGGAGTTTCTTACTTTTGCATATACGGCACAATCTATATTTGAAAATTAAACATTTGAAATTGCTGACATCTTAATAAAAGAAACAGATTGAAGCTTGACAGTTTATTCTTCTCCAGACCTTTAAATACAAGTGAGTCATGTAACCCCAGCTGGTCAAACAAGTCATATGAATGTATAAGGTTCGGGTTTTGTTCATACCTATCATACACCAAGAAATCATCTTTGTCTCCATCCAAGATCTCCCAGACATTTTTTTGTAGTGGGCTTTGCTGATACACAGGAATGCCCTGGGCCGTCCTTCTCTTGAGCTCCCAGTACATGGCTCTGGACTGAGCATCCTGCTCATTGACAATCATAAACGCAGTGTCTGTCAGATTGCCACGAGCCAACTTGTCACGCAGGTCCCCCAACCTTTCCCATAGAAGACAACAACTTTAAATACATTACTCAAGTTAGATGCTCAAGTATCAGATGGAAAATCAGATAGGTCTTGCTCTGACCTGGCAGCCTGCGTGAGACAGAAGTGTCAGCTCGCTTTAAGAAGAGCCACGACGACGACATTTCCCTCAAGCTCATTCATCGGAGCCTTGTTATCGATCTCCCAATGAGGCACGGGTTTACAGATCCTTGATCCTGTGGTTTCTTTTTCCACAAACAGCGGTGAAGCCTCCAGTAGAGCCAGGGATGCAGACAACCATAGAGGCCAGAGAGCCTGCATCATGTCTGCTTAACTTCATCCACTACAACACCTTAGAAACAAACAACTTGCTTCTTAATAATGTCTTACCTGTGATTTAAAGCATGTTAATATTATTCCACATGTTAAATATAAGAAATATCCAAACCTCATTCGCTGTTCCTCCTCTGGGCTAAATGCAAGAACTGAGGGTAAGTTGATGGGTGCACACTTTTAAGGTCACTTTGGACAACCCCTTCCCCCTTTGACAAACAAAACAAACCAGTAAGAGATCATGTGATTATACTTGGACATACTACGAGGTTAAATATAAGACAAACAGATTGTTTGATAACACATTCAATGACAGATTTGGTGTTCAACGTGAAATTAAACATCCAATGATTAGAAATACAAATAAATCACATGTTAACTTTGGCCATGTGGCGTATAAAGTAAATTATAGATATCATTTAGGAAAATTTTTAAAATGAATTAAAACTGGTTCATGAGCTACTAATTCCTATCTGGATATCTTAAGCCATGTGATAGTGTTTACTTGAGCTAAACATTTGGTCATTACGTCATGCAGAAAACAAATATATGTCACCATAACGTTCCAGATCTGCTCAAACAATCATACATAGTTTTTGTCAGAATACTTTTTGGAAATAAGAACAAAGGTATACTTACATTTTTGATTAATTTAGGTCTGTGACACACCTTGTCAAGATTCTTTAAAATATCCAGATTAACAAGGCCACAAGGGTATAAATAAAAACATATTTTATCTGGCATTTCTTTGAATGTACTTTGAGGGATTTACATTCTAAAAAAACATTCTTCAAAGTGACTTGCACAACCAGACAAGGAGCGATCGATTTCTTAGTTTGCCAACAGTAGTTCACCTTTAAAACAAATGTGCCAAAGTGCAATCTTTGATCCATGGAGCAACCACCTTTAGAAGTGAAAATTCAAAACATAGAAGGTAACCAATGAAGAACTTGTTGACAAATTTATTCAA
The DNA here is from genome assembly GCA_033220385.1 of Triplophysa yarkandensis. Lineage (NCBI taxonomy): Eukaryota > Metazoa > Chordata > Actinopteri > Cypriniformes > Nemacheilidae > Triplophysa > Triplophysa yarkandensis. The sequence continues at coordinate 744,579 of CM065664.1, read as the reverse complement.
TTTTTTGGTTTTAAAACATGACAACTGGGATTTATTAAAATTTCCACCTCAAATCCTTGCTACTAGTAAAGAGGCAAAACACTAGTGGAGATTATGCCAATGATTTCACATAGATGGAGAATTTACGTTTATTAATTTCTCTCTCACTTTGATCCAAAGCGACTTTCATGTGAGCAGTGACCAATCATCACTGCAGAGCTAACAGGGGTCAACCCATCCCTCCATTAAAAAGATCTATCATCATATACATATCTTTTAATCCAAATCTGTAAACATTTTTCTTGTTCTTATGTACAAAGAGAAAGACACTTGAACGAATGATTGAAACCAAACAGGCTTGACCCCAATTGATTAACGCGGCAATTTTTTCCGCTTAAACACAGAATTATGTATTTTGAAGGATGTAGGACAACAAAAAGTTCTGGTTGGGGTCCAATAACTGTTTGGTTACAAGCATTTGCCCAACTATCTATCCGTGTCCACCAGAACAAGGAAAACTACAGATATGGAACAACTAGAGTAATCATGACATCATTTTTGGAAGAACTGTACCTTTAACGGACTCCATGGTAATGCACAGCTAATAAAATCTGCTCAAACAGGAGTAGCAACGTGTAAATGAAGGTAAAGGCCAAAATTCTGCATTCCTACCAGACGTTTGTTCTTCAGAACTATAACTTTAATGGCAGCAAGATGAGTCATGAGTGGTGGGTCTAGAAATTTAAGTTGTGAATGTTCTACAACAGCTTAACTCTTTTACTATGTGAAACATGTCAAACTAAATACAAGATACAGAATTGCAGTTTAAAATATTGACTTGATCATAGTCATACCTTTAGGTCCTTTTAATTTCAACCTTGCTCTTCATTTCTTTAATTACAATCCTGCCACAACTTTAGATTTACACATCCGATTCTAAGTACCTATTCAAAAATTCCGAAAGCTAAAATGATACCTAAATGTTTGCTTATATTTACATTAAGAACAAACTACTGCCTAGCAAAATGTAACAACATCAAACTATTCTTTACTTTCTTGTAGAAAAGATAACAAAAATCTAGAAAAGAACGAACCATCTTTCGCACGATCTATGCAGATGATTTAAAATTCAACAACCCAAAATAAATTATCCCAATAAACCCGTCATTTGTGGTTCTTGCTACACAGCATGGCCTTTGACAGATTCAACTGTCAGTTCATGAATAAGAGAAGCTCCTTAAACACAATGTGTCTTATGTCATAATTCCAATAAGTCCTTCATCACTCGTCGTGTTGCCCTCTGGACTGTCACAAGCGGTGATGATGCCCAGGCCAAGTTCTGCTAGTTCATCCTGCATGCTTGTGGTCACCATCATTTTGGGCTCCAGGCGATTACACAGCGTCCTGTACGATGGCAGGGGGTAGCCCAGTTCCCTGAGATATTCATAGCCTTTAACTCCAACTGCGCAGCGGATCTTTCTGGCTGTCAGTAAAGTGTCATGGGACCACACCGCCCTCCGAGAACGTTTGGCTAACGTTAGGGCACGTATCTGATCCTCGTACAGGAACATCTGTAGCCCTTTCTCGATTTTACTCAGTTTGTAAAGACGTTTCTTCATCTCCTCTGCCTGTATAAAAAAAAGAACACAACATGGGTGGTTTCTTAAAGCATGGTTGAGTTATACCACTAACATAGGTTGGTCTCCAACCCAATCTCAAGTTGGAAAGGGCATTTTTTTAGAATGTCGATCGATTGATGCTCAAAACATGATTCATGATAATAAAAATGACCTCTCGCTGTAGTCTGACTGTGTGCTGCTGTTGCTGTTCCAGTTTGGTTTTGTAATGCTGGCAGAGAGAGCAGGGTCTTTCCTCCTCTGACCCCTGAACTCCATCCTCCTCTGAATCCACAGGGGGCTGGCGACGGGCATAACCATGGTCCCCCATGTTCAAGTCTTTCTCTACTAAATAAATAACACAACATTCAGATGCAGCATATAAACAAACAATTCAGTCAAAAAATACATTATTGTTCTTTATAAATCACAGATTAAGGAATAAACACACAGATGAATATAAAAGGAAATAATTTGATTTAGATTTTCAATGTTTTAATAGAACAAAACATAACTATTAAAAACATATGATAAACACACCTAATAAAACATATGATCTCTAGATCAAAGCCATTTAAGATACAGATATTCCTGCAGACAACAATATGAAACTATAATCGCGGCCTGGTGGTTTGAGTCTTGGACTCGTGATCCGAAGGTTGCTGGTTCGAGACTCATCGGGAATTCCACGACTGAGGTGAGTCCCTTGAGCAAGGCACCGCCCCCCCACTGCTCTGGGTTTTTGTTCACAGTGTGTGTGTGTTCACAGTTTGTGTGTGTGTGTGTTCACAGTGTGTGTGTTCCAGTGTGCGTGTGTGTGTGTTCACAGTGTGTGTGTGTGTTCACTGTGTGTGTTCACAGTGTGTGTGTTCCAGTGTGCGCGTGTGTGTGTGTGTGTTCACAGTGTGTGTGTGTGTGTGTGTTCACAGTGTATGTGTTCACAGTGCGTGTGTGTTCACAGTGTGTGTGTTCCCATTGTGTGTGTGTTCACAGTGCGTGTGTGTGTGTGTTCACAGTGTGTGTGTTCCCAGTGTGTGTGTGTGTGTGTTCACAGTGTGTGTGTTCCTAGTGTGTGTGTATGTTCACAGTGTGTGTGTGTCCATGTGTGTGTGTTCACAGATTATGTGTTCACAGTGTGTGTGTGTTCACAGCGCGTGTGTGTGTTCAACGTGTATGTGTTCCCAGTGTGTGTGTGTTCACAGTGTGTGTGTGTATGTTCACAGTGTGTGTGTGTGTTCACTTACTGAGTGTGTGCACTGGGATGGGTTAAATACAGGGCACAAATTCCCATCACATCACTTCACTACAGCGTGTGCCATGCCCTTAACTTTAATCATCGTGTGTTTATTATGGGATCTGAGTGGTGGTGAACACATTAAAGGCTTGCAGAAGTTTTCTTCTGTAAGGGGACATCAGGAAGTGACAGCTTGAACAGGTTTACCTGGCTCATTTTTGACAGGCAACACCCCCAGAGGGGTAACAGGAGAGGGAGGGTCAGGAACATTGAAAAGTGTTGGGATGGCATTGGGTTTGAGTTTCCTTCCCCCTGCTGGTGATCTGGCAATCTCCTCAAACTGACTCTCTTCAAAGTGATCCTGGGTAACCATGGAAACAAGCATTAGCATCTTAAGATGAACAATACTGCATCACTTTATTGTGAGGAGAGATACTTGCCTGGCACAGTCTCGAGCAGGGGGTCGGAATGAAGTCCCTTCGACAGTTTAAGAGCCACTTTCTCATCCGGACCGGCTCTTTAGGGAACCGGAACAGCTGCTTCCCTATAGAAGTTGAGTTCGAGCAGTTCGGAGCCGAGCAGCCACCCATGTTACTCACTGTGAGGAACTTCTCATCTGGCCAAAACAATGACACGCTGAGCTCTGCTAGCATAGGAATTAGCTAAAGTTTTTATAAACACTTTTGTCTTTTGTTTTGGCGGAATTACATCACAGACAGTTTCTTTTAGTGCGGGTTGTTTGTTATATTTTTGGTTGTAACTGAAACGCGGAGTTTGTTTGAGCCAAAATGGCGGCGGCGGCTACTTCTGTTGATGACGTAGAATACGTGCGGCGACTTCAGATCTGCCTGTGTAAAATTCGTTTTTTTTTTTTTTTTTTACGCGCGTGTTTTTTATTATGTGACGTGTGGCTTTTTATTTTGTGACGACGAATTAAAATAAATCAAATTAATCAATTATATTTAATTTTCTCCCCGGCAAAAGAAAGGTCACCCTTGCCGGTGACGTAACTTCCGGAGAGTTCCCTCTCACGTGGTGTTAGGACGGGTGCCTTTCGGCAAGCGAAGGAACCAAGTTAAGACGCTTTTAAACAAAACAAATAAACAAACGGGGGAAATATAGAAATAAAATATATGTAATTTAATATCTGATAACTTTGCATATATTGTAATGCGTTTTTTCCGCATTAACTACTCAAAATCTATGGTTACAATAGACCTAACTTCAGTTCACATACAATAATATTACAGTTATACGTCACAGTTCTCTCGAATGTTCAGTTTGGACCTAAAGGAACATCCGGTATTGAGCGGAAGTCACTGCTGGTCACTGAAGCCAGAGGCTGAGTGATGACGTCATCACTGATCATTCCTGTAATAGATGTACAGGGCAATAACTTCAAGGAGCTGTGGGCAGCTATGGTTATAGCCATTAAAACATCTTCTTTCATTGCCATTGACACGGTGAGAAAAGTCACAAATGAATAAAACAAATAAAAGCATTAATTAAATAATCTAATTGAAAAAATGTCTGTTCTCTGTTTTAGGAGCTGAGTGGTCTTGGATCAAGGAAAGCTCTTCTGGCAGAGTAAGTCATATCCTTATTTTTTCTACTTTGCAAATTAAATCCAATGTCATTGTCTCACCGTGTGTGTTGTTCTCCTATAAGATCTATTGAAGACAGGTATAAAGCCATATGCCACGCCGCTCGCACACGATCAATACTGTCTTTGGGGATTGCGTGTTACAGAGAGCTTGCAAACAAAGTAAGAGTTGCATTTACTGCGATTTATCGCTGTTAACATCATTCTTGATTCTTCGTGTTCTGTTTAAGGAGGAGAGCACGTACCTGGTCCAGGTATACAACCTGACCTTGCTTTGTGCAGAAGAATACATCATTGAACCGCAGTCAGTGCAGTTTCTTGTCCAGCATGGGTTTGACTTCAACAAACAATACGCTCAAGGCATTCCTTATAATAAGGGTAACGATATAGTGAGTATTTGTCCATCCTGTAAGGAAAATGTGCATTTAATAAAACATCAATTTGTTTTAACTCTGTGTTCTTGTTATGTTCAGGGAGGTGATGCTCATGGGGTGAGCATGCGATCATTCTTCGTAGAGCTTCTTAGGGCAAACAAGCCTTTGGTGGTCCATAATGGGTTGATAGACATGGTCTTTATGTATCAGTGCTTTTATGCCCATTTGCCCGATCGACTTGGCACCTTCACTGCGGATCTGTTCCAGATGTTTCCTTCGGGCATCTACGACACCAAGTACGCGACAGAGTATGAGCTTAGATTCACAGCTTCATATCTGGAATATGCCTATAAGAAGTGGTAAGTGTACATCCCTATATTTGTGCCATAAAGACGTTTTAGAAGATGTGTTCCTGGCTTCTGTTGTTTGCAGAATCAATTCAAAACCAAGTTTAAGGTGTCATGTATGTTTTCCTTAGTAAGCTGGAAAATTCCAAGGGCATTGAAGGTGGTGGGACTGGGATTCGTGTTTTTCTGGAGTTTTGTAAATATACAGAGAAAATGCAGACCTACATCGATTATAGGCCTTGTGTTGATAACCAGGAACATGATGCTGCCCTCGCCATCTGTGTTCAGTTCTCAGTGAGTTATTTTTGTTGTCCTTAATCTTTTTAGAAATATTGAGTTACTCAAGAGCACATTACTAAGAATTACTTGACCTCTAAAGACATGTAAAATCTTACTCATCGTAGTGTTGTTACCAACTTGTGCTTTGCAGTCTTATGGATGGTGTCCCAATGGTTCTCAGTGCCCCTTGTCACATGACACAGACCTTATAATCCAGAATGATGAGACCAATCAAGACAAGAGAAGTAAGAGGAAGCGCAAGAATAAAAAGAAAAATGATAAAGAGCAACCAGACCAGCCTCCAGATACATGCGAGTCCCCAAGCGGCAAGAGGACCCACTTTGAGAACAAAGAGCTGGATGGGAAGGATCAGTCAATGTCCATAAATGAGCCCGCACTGTCAAAACATCAAGAGACGGTGGATAAAAAGCCAACAGACGTTACAAATAAAACCACAAAAACAACTAGCAAGAATGGGAAAGAAGAATCTCAGCCAGTAGCATCCTCTAGGGCTCCAAAGGAGAAGAAAGTTGAAGGAGGAACTCACAGAGCAGGCTTTGATGCTTTCATGACAGGTTATATTTTCGCATTTGCCAGGACTCAGAGGAAAAAGTTGGAGGAAAGCAACTCAGCAGACCTTGTGCCTGAATGTCTCAATAAGCTGTACCTCAGTGGCAAATCTGTTCCTTTACATATAGCCCAAAGCACATTCACCAAATCTTCAAAGGCTCATAAGCACAAGATGGACTTCATTTGGGGAAAAAACCCTGCTGTTCAATCTGGGGGGAGTGCATAAGAAAAGTTCAAGATATTTTTTTTTCACAGTTTTGAATAATAAAATTTAAGTTTTTAAAACTTGATTACTGTGGCCTCATCTTAAATTGTATTTTAAAGAACTAACAGATAATAAATGTTTGTCAATAAGTATATCCACAATAAAATTAACATTTTTAATTTATTTTAAACAAATAATACACACATGCGTTTCAACAATTAAAGCCATATACATGGAAAAATAGGTCCTGATCCGTCTTTGGTAGAAATATACATCTCTTATACGGTTACAAATCTAAACTTTACAAAGCGCTAAGAAAACAGCCAGGACCAAAAAGCAGAAAATCTGAGATAAAAATAAACTAACAAGACTTACACATTTACATCTCTATTCATCAAATAGTATTAACAACATGGTTTAAACAGGTCACAGACATGTAAGACATAGTAAAATAATTATTATTTGCTCAGTATAAATATCAAAATATATCCTCTCTATAAAACTATCATGCCTCAGTTAAATTTATTGCATAGAAATGTAGTGACAAACAATAGATTAAAAAGTTCAAACCATTAACTTATTTCAAGTGCAATAACGATTTTAAGTAGATAACAGACGCAGACATTTGTGAAGACCTGAGAGGTCAGAGTGAAAACGATGTTCTAAAATCACTATAGCAAGCACCATTAACAGAGAATAACTCAGGTGAAATTTTGAGAATATGATGTACTACAAAAACTTGGAATGTTTGTAGGACTTTTTCTAGGCCCATGCAGTGCAAAAACTTTGAAAACACCCACGATAACCATGCTTCAAAGGATTTGTTCTTTAGTAAATTCTAATAAACAAAAAGACAACAGAGCGATGGCCAAAGCTGCTCACCAAACGTGCAGGATATTGTGGACAAACTCAAAGCATGCTTTAAAGACAAAACAGCATATGTGGTATGTGCAATCAATAGCGTAATGAATTTAAATGTAAAAGTCACAGACCGTGTTTAAAATAGCCCTGTGTAAGGTGACATCCCATAATTTCTTCTGTGAGTTCCTTTATAGTGTGATGGGTTACTAATGCACGGACCAGATTTGTTTTTTACACCCGTTTCTTAGTCGGACACCGTTGTTTAGTTCAAGCTGTCCCAAGCTTACGTTTCAAGGGTCGCTATAAGGTACAATGGTTACACCCTTAAGCGATTTAAATATTTACCAAGAAAATAATCTCTCTTCACATGTCATCTTATCAGTTCAAACCTACAGCAGTGTCCAGTCTGCCATCTAGATATCACATCTGGAGAGGCGGTCTGTCGCAGTGGATGCTTTGCAGGCCGTGAGGACTATTGGACACAGTTCCTGGGATTCAACGGACATGCTCAGAGTGAGAGAGTTCTTATTTGAGATCAACACATTCTCCTGATCTTCAGATTCCATATCCTCGCAAAGGCTCCCGACAATTCCATTCTGCATCTGGCTGAAGATTCTCTCGCTCTCCTCCGCAGGGCTGCCTTTGCTGCTAGAACAGTCCATAGCCTCTGCATCTCCACCATCAGAAGGGATCAGAGATGGCCAGCTTTCTAACGTCTCCACTTCTTCTCTTGACCTGTATGGAGGGATCTCTGTAACTGCATACCTCCTAGCCCAGCCACTGTGTTTGCTTTCACTGCCGGGGTGTCCTGATTCACTCTTGGATGTGTTTTGAGTTGAGAAGAATGTCTCTGAGTGGGGCAGCTGAGGAGAGACTGGTAGAGACCGACACTGCCGACCCGGCAGCTGCCAGGGCTCTGGCCACGAGGCGGAGCAGTTGATACCTGTGGTGATGTTGGTCTGAGGCTGGTCTGAAGTCTGATTGCTGTGAGGCGAGTGCAGATCGAACATGAGCGAGAAGACGGATTTGCTGGGCATGTCATAAAATTTGATCTTGCCACCTTTCAGGTCCTCTCTAGCATTAAATGGGTTAACTTTTGGTTGTCCGTGAATAAACCCTTTATGTCCTGGATTGTAGTAAGGGTCCTGGACGTTCACTTTGCGGACGGGTTTACGAGAGAATATGTCTGACTGGCTTCTGGACAGCCAGATGCTGCGACGTGGACGGGGTGACTTGGGTGAAATTTTATCGTCCTGGAAACCGTGAGGATTTAACCTCTTTATCCCCTTATCAGCTGGCCCTAGAACAAGAAGCGAACAAAACAAGATTATTTTGTAATATAAAACAAAGTGTGCATTGAAATATTAAAACGTACATAGAGGAATTTTTTTTTACGTGTTTATAAGCATATTTTGATTAAAGTTTTCCTCTGCAAATACTTTTTTCAGAACATCTGGAAGAATGCTTGTTACAGTAGCAATTGAAAACCGTATATAGAGGTTTGAAGCAAAAAAGTGATTCATTTGTAACAGAAAATTTTCCTTTCGGGGTCAACTACATCTAAGATGATAGAGGAAAGCCAAAAAATATTTTCGCTCCATGGCAATGTTCAACACTAGGGGGAGCCACAGTTTTGTTGGTTTGGATGAGACCAAATGGCTCGAGTCATGTTTATACATGCCAGAATCCCAAAATATAGTGTGCTACACCCTGTTTGAGGTTTTTCAATGCATTAATGTATTCTAGAGAAAAGGACTACATTCTCAACAGCTTAAATAAAAATTGTAGGCTTGAGAAGCATCAAACAGACTGATAAAAACAACCTTGAACTACAGAAGTAGTAAACATTCCTGACTCCAAATAGACCCACATTTAAAGGAAGCCTGCATAACGTGTTTCCTGGATATCTGATATCTTCGTGCAGGCTCTAATCTCAATAAGCCACAACATTTTCTTACTCATTCTTTCTATATTTGGGAGATAATTTTGTGCTAAGCGGAAACACAGCTGTAAGAACAGAACAGAGAGTGAGTGAGAAAAGCTGGCAACCAGACACTGTTCGTTTTATTTTTCCCAATTCCCATTGGGAAGGACAGTCCATACAGCTCATCTCTGGATATGACACAGAGTTACAGCCTTTGGTCCTGCTGTTTTTCTAGCTACCCTGCCATTACATGGGGGGTTGCATAGCAAGAGTAAAGCCTTAGGGATGACTTGATGTGTAAAACCCTTCATGAAAGTAACCAGGATTTAATGCTTGTAAAATCACACAGTGGTTGCACGTTACATAAGGTACACAATAGATAATGAATGTTGCAAGAAATAGCAAAGCATGCATAATCCAAGCATTAAGATATTGTTCAATAAATATTAGCATAAAAGCCATACAGAACTCACCTTTAAGAATAGGTTTTTTGTCTACCTCTACTGCAGTTAACAGCATTCTATCCCTCTCTGAATCATCCGCTTTCAGCTTTCTCTGGATCTCCTCCAGTCTCTTTACTAAGTCTGGAAACGATGGCCGGAGCTTTGGATCCATCTAGTATGCGTGTTGAGACAACGAGAATATAAAAATAGATGAACATCTAAATCTGGTGCACTGAGGTTTCTATCCTGAGAATGCAACTCTGCACAAAAATCACAGTGTAAGATAATTTGGAATACAGTGGATAGCATTTAATAATGGTGTAACTGCTTTCTGATGTTATCTTGTAATATGTTATTGCAGTTAAAAAAATAAAACATATTTAAGTAGGGTTAAAAGGGGGAACTGGATCTTTTCTTAAAACAATAACAGTAATGAAGGTCTTCAAAATGCGTTGTTCTGCTTGGCTGAACTCAACAACAAACAAACAGATTGAAAATCTTGTCATGAATTACTATCTACCAGTTAAAACACTATCTATCAGTTTTAAATATCTTTATTTGGTGGAACATGGAGTTGTTTAACTTTATATAGTTATTTTTATTTGTTAGTCAATGGTGTCTAGGAACGGTTCTGATGAAAACAGAGAATCATATTTTGAATACTGCTTATAACTAAACAAATGTATACAGACATGGAACAACTTAAAGGTGAGTTGATGACAACATTTTTGGGTAAACTGTCCCTTTGTTTGTTTATTACACAGTCACAACCAGTGTCATTCCATTTCCTCCAGTGTGAGATGAGATGTGTCAAAAAGAAATTCTCTCACATTGCAGCAGTTAAAGGCAAGTTGTAGAAAGTCAGGGGGGCAATCTCCAACCATGTGCTGGAAGGCATGATAATCCAGACCAAAGTTCTGTAATGGGAAGAGTGTAAAAAACATACCTTCTATCTTAAAAATGAGTCATTAAATCATTAACTTTTAAAATGTTTCAAAATGAAATCTTTTATAACGGGACTCCATATCTTACATATGAGAAGTCATCATACAGAATTTTAAGATGAAATGATGACATTAAAGTTGTCGACTTACTTCAGTCCGTGGTAAATAGTCAGGATCAGCCTGTATCCTCGCAATGACCTCGCATAAAATAATTCCATAAGAAAAGACATCAGCCTAGGAAAGAATACAGGAAAATTACACTGATAAATGCTTGAGGAAATCAATTATTATTGTTGAGTGGAGAGTACATCTTAGAATCTAACCTTTTCATTGTATGGCTCATCTCTTAACACCTCTGGAGCCATCCAGAATGGAGATCCCACCACAGACAGCTTCTCCCCTTCTGAACTGCAAACACAGAGAAAATCAACGATAGTCAAACACTACAGCCAGACGTATCTGACTCATATGCTTGAAAAATAGAAGTAGGAAGACTTTGATCAAGCTAAAGTCTTGTGAGGAGGTCATGGGAGAGAAAAGGTTTATCGCTCTGGTATTTTTAGCTCTTAAAAGTTGTCTCCACCCCACCGCTTCCCATATTACTAGCATCTGACCATCAATTTTACTTTTATTAAGGATCAATGAGCAAATATATTTTTTAGTTTGTAACTCCTGCTGCTGGTACAACTACTGCACTTTCTATTCGTTTTCTAAGCTGGAGGACAAGGCCCTCTTACTTACTCATCACTTGGGATTTTCTCCGCAAGGCCGAAGTCTCCAACGACTGCAGTATAACCATTCTCATCTGACTTGATCAGGCAGTTCTGAGATAGCATTAAAAGAAAAAACAATGAGTACTAGAACATATTGCTCCCCCAATGGGACACCATACACTTGAGATTCCAACTGAAGTCAATTAGAATCACTTAAACGGAAAGTAATGATGTAGTGCAAAAGCCAAGGGGTGATCCCAGAGCTTATAATTATGGGAAGTCCCATAGGTGCTAAAAGAGAAAATGCAACAGCTGGTGGTAGAAACAGCATGTCAGTGCATGCCACCAATAGAAGCACCTGTTTCAATGAGAACTGATACACTTCTTTGGATTATTTAGTAATAATAAGAAACCTGTGGACAAGTGTGCCTAACAGGTTCTCTGAAGACTCTCAGGAGATGTAGACAGTTTTCTGAGAATCAAATCCATGAACTTGGTGTTGCTATCATCTTGCATTAAAGTTGGGCTACAGGACAAGTCATTTTGGTCTCACTTAAAGGGACAGTTCAGACAAATCATTTACTGACCTCTTGTCATTTTAAACCTTTATTTTTAATGACTTTGTGTTTGTAATTTCTGAAAAAGCCTTACCTTAGATGTAAGATCTCTGTGAAAAATGCCCTTTGAGTGAAGGTAACTAAGGCCCATGGCAAGATCTAAGGCCAGTTTGACTCGTGTGGCCCAGCTCAGGAACTTATTGCTGTCCAGCAGCTGTTCCAAGTTGCCACCATTAATGTACTGAGAAAAAAGATAGAAATAAAGATATTTAAAACAGGATATCGTTAATAATTAAATAAAGCAGGTATAGAGAAATGATATGGAGAAATTGCAGTGTCTCAGTTATCTAAAGAATAGAAAACAAAAAAAGATAGATATATTTATAACACCCAGGAATGGAAAGGGGGAATGCGGTGAATTAAGTCAACTGACAGAATTATAAAATATATATATAAAATGTCTACCAGTCCTACAAGTGAATCTAATCCATTTCCAGCACTGGTTGGTCGTGCTTTAATTTTATTACATTTATTTTTCTATAAGTTAATCAAGTCAATTTCCCTGTGGCCAAACATGCCACATTCACTAGTCGACCATTTAAAAAAAGCCATAAAAGCCTGTAAAACAGCAGAGCCCAGTAGGAGGCCTTTAAGTGCTTAAAAGCAACCTCATGGAGCTCAGCAAGACAGAACATTCCCATAATTAACTAATTATACTACAGGAGACAATGCAGCACTGAAAGGTTTGTATGATTAGCTAATCTCCCAAATATATGTTTCTAAGATAGTATGCCACAAATGCTGCTAACCAGCAGCCTACTGCATTCACAACATGACACGTCTCATCCGTGTCCTAATTTTGGGTTGTCTGAAATGATCTGTGCTGACATACACAAGGCACTACATTTACAACCACATTAACCACAGCTGACTAAACTGAGGAGACCTTAGTATGCGTTCACTGCAGCAAGATATCAACAGAAAGACGAGACGTGTTGGGGCCATGACCTCAGTCAGGTTGTGAATAGACCTGTACCTTTTCAATGCTCTCTAGCTTATACTAATAAAGATCATTTTTCAGATAACAAAGGTCAAGTGATAAACTTTCTTGTTTAGCACGATAGTTATTGCAATACAATAGTGATATTAGTAGGGTAGGTGTCTTGTATTTCCAGGGCTAAATACATGTGTCCCACACTCTTTGAGCATGGCTATTTTTGCTGTGTTTACTGAAATCAGGAGACAGATGTCCAGAAGATATTTATCAGTCAACTAATAAGAAGCCCAAACAAGTGCGAGAAGGAAGTTACTCTTTTCAACCTTAAGAGAACGTGCACCAACCCTTGTCATCTTGTGTGAAAACCCCTATGCCTACTACACATTAAGCAAAGCCATGTGGTTAGCTAACCACTTTAATCCTATTTCTCTTTCTCTCTTCATCCAAAATATATCCTCATTCCTGCTCAGGAACTGCTTGTGGAGTTGTTTGGCTTATGCTGTCTGTCTGCTTCCTCTCTCCAGGGTTAAACCTTTAACGCTGCTCGCTGCAAAATTTGAACAGCGTTGACGGACTACTGCCTGAATGATGAAGCATTACAAAGACACATTGCCCATGTTCATTTACAATCTTTACAAGGCTATATGCAGCTATGATGCACTTGGTGATATGGTCTCCTTGAATTCCTTTTTCCTTTTTTTTTTGGGTGCTGCTGATGCAGACTGAAGCAAAAGATTGTGACAACCATCATGTGGGTGGATTTTCCAGCAGATGAGTGATAAGAGCTCATTTAAAACACTGTCTGTTCCCTTTACAGCCTTTAAATGAGGTGTCTTAGCGGTATCATAGCTATTGAAAAAGAATTTCTTGAAGGCTGGAGAGCCATAAGGCCATGGTGCCTTTCAATAAAAGTATTATCCTTCAGCATCTAGTCATTAGCCACGATTAACAAAGCGCTAATACCCATTTCTGTCAACATGCATCAGGAAAGAAGAGGAAAGGTAAAAGGGCCAGTGACACGCACGCACACACACAGTTAGAGGTCGATTACTTTATCGGTTTTGCCGATTAATTCATGCTGATAGTTAATTCCCAGCGGTTATCTGCAAAATTCCTTGCTGATAGTTTTTTGCAGACGCATCAGAGAAAGCAGTGAAAACGCTTTTCTTTAGAGAATAGTAACATACCCTCTAGAGGTGAAATATAAACCAAAACTCGTACACGTGCTGCTTGTTTTGGAAAGGCATCTGGTATTACTTGGTAAAGAATCGATCTGAACAGATTCATCACATGTGGATGAAAACTGAATAAAAATGCACAATGTTCAGTTAGCATTGTCATATTTATAGCAAATGAGACGCAAATACAAATATTTAATGGAGAACTGATGAGGAATGAACAGGGAACAAGGCTATAGTGATGCTAACATTACTACCTTAAGCTGATATAAAACATAAAAATATACAACCCCACAACAGTGTTTAGCCTACACATATTGATTGTTGCTGTGTTTTGCCTCGGTTAATAATATACAGCTGATCATGTTTGTCTATTACATTACATACAAATTAAGTTCCATATTTGAAGCAAAAGATTAGAGAATGTCAACTACCCTAGCATACAGCCAAGGTAAACAACAACCACTTCAGGTCTGTATGTAGCTCGTTTATTATCTTTGCTATTTAAAAATAAAAAATAAAGGTTGAATCTGTTCATATTAATGACCCACATCTAACATTTTTAGTTGCATTTTATCTAACCCTAAAGGTCCCTTTTAACAGGATTCCATGTTTCAAACATGAATTAGTGTATAATGTTGTTGTTAGAATATAAACAATATCTGTAGAAGTAAGTTCAATATCAAGCGAGATATTTTGTTAAATAGAAATGTCTACAAAAACTGTCCGGTTTGGACTACACTCCTCTAGTTCCTTCTTTAGTGACATTGTTCCCGCGGTTCCTCACCCACAGAAACATACAAAAAAGGGGCCGTGGTCTTGTTACGATCCTACAGAGCAGATGAAGAGTTGGTTTGTTTCTTTGTTCGCCATGTCCAAATCACATTTCTTTGACTTCCAACGGACGCTGTACTTAGAGATCTATGATTACAATTTATGTTTAACTCGGTCCCAGAATTTTTTTTCCCACACATAAAACTATGTGCAGCACATTTTACTTAGGACAAGTTCTTCTGATTTTGATATTGCGAGACATCATATAATATCGTTTCAGATTTTTTTTAGTATCGATACTTTTAGAAATCTTTTTTTCAACGACACAAGCTAGTAATCGATTGATAAGAAACTTAAATTCTACCTGAGAAAAAAAACATTTACCCCCTGGGGAAATCAAAAGAGAAAATCCATTTTCAAAGTAACATGTATACAGCCAACAAACTTAAAAAGTGTAAAATGTTAAAAATACATCATGCCTTAGGGAACTGCTGGTGAGATCTCAAGTAGAAAACTCCCTCAAGCCATTCTGAACAAAGACCAACTGTTCAACGTCACAGTAAGTCAATTGATTCACAGGGGGAAATGCCAATGATTTGGAAATCAAAATGTACCTTTTGAGCACATTTATATCAACTTAGGCTGGAATGGAATAAGAAGTGAGTAACAAAATGTTGTGTCTGGTCTTACACTGTCAGTGTGTTTTTGGCTCCTCTTTAATCTTATTAAACTTTCATTAACAAATATTTGAATGGCATTTATGTGAAGGAAAATAATCAACAGGCTGGAAACCATGAAAACACAATCAATCATGAATTCGGTAAAAGGCGTTTGTTGCTGAATTTCAAACTTTACTTGTTCCAGTGCAGTTAATAAGAAAGGGTTTAGCAATTTTTTTATGGTGCTGTCAATGGTAAAAAAGGGAATCCTCTATTATTACATTGAAACCAACAGAATGTCACTTACCTCTGTTAGAGCATGAAGTTGACCTTCCTGCACACAAACACCCTTGAATCTATGGAACACAAAGCAAGCAATATAATAAATATTTAACCCTTTATCATACACAAATACAGGTCAAAACATCAGCACTTTCTATACAATTAAAAAAAACATCTGCTAACCAAAATAAAAGCATAGAGGTACATGGTTAGGTATAATGATCTCACGGTTTATTTACATTCTATATTCGATCTATTTATCAAAAACTGCTTTTGCAAATGACATCATAAATTCAGAAAGGTTTATAGTGCGCTACATCAACACTTACTGTAAAACCTCAGAATGTCTTTAGTACACAAGGGCATTAGTACACAAGGGCATTACACTTATGTGAATAAGTATGGTAAGGTGAAGCAAGATTTTTGCCATAAAACAAAAGTTTGCAACAATACAAAGGATTTGTGCAAGTTGAAATTTATGTAGGTTAATGTATGTTTTTTAAAAATTAAGTGGAGCCTCTTTTAATTTTGTAAAAAATCACCTATACATAGTTTTCGGACAAAGCTTATGCATTGAGATGTAAATGTGGTAATGCCTCGGATGCACATTGTGTGGCAAGATGTTATGCGCGGTCTTCATCCTCTCTTCTACAAAGATGGCTGCTCTTTTACATCTGTAGGCATCATGCTGACATTTAAGTCAGTACTATGGTAACCAATGTAGCTATACCATCACTATCTCAGCTGTCTGATTAAACATATCCAAACAGTTCTCAAGACACGATTTGAACAGTAGCAAACATCAGATTTACGATCAGTCTGAAAACTGAACAGAGCCATGATAAACATGCAACAGCCTTTCACTATTTTGGTCTCAATCTTAACAAAGCGCATCATTGTCCGCCTTGCACGTCTCATTAGACAAGGTACAAATTTGTTGCCGTTTTGGGAATTATAGCCCCATAAACTCAAGGCATGGTTTTTATTGTGGCTCTGCGAGTTAGAATTTTATTAACAAAGACCCCCTTAGTGCTCTCCTGTCTGCACTACAGTCTCTCCGCCCCCGTTCGACAAGACGCAACAATGGTGAAATTATAAAATGTGCACAGCCTTTCATTCTCTCTCTCACTTTCGTCCACCCACAGATTCAAATTCTACTGTTCAAACACAAAGATAAGCAACACCAAAATGGTAATGAGAAATTAAATGTGAATTACAACACTGCTTGTAATATAACGACTACTCTACATACACGCTGATGGCGGAGGTCGAAGAAAAAAGTGAGATGAGTTGAGATTATAGACTATATTGTTGGGCTGTTTAGTCACTGCTTTATATTTAATTTATTTTCTCATGTAATGTTTGGAACATATTTGAATTTTCTTTCAGTCTTGAATATTAGTTTGCAGTATTTTTATCTATTCCTTTATAAGCCATTTATTTTATGTTCTATGTAAACAATATTACAACAAGTTTGTTTTACACATCATAGGATATTTCATAGGCTCATTCCACCAAAAGTAACATCACCTGTGAAAACTCACTAGCTGTACTTAGCTGACGCGAAAAACTAAGACAATTTAAGGACACCGATCTCAAGAAAATAACTTGAGATGTAGTTTATGTCCATTCCTTGTTAGTTGATTTCTGTGGACTAGAGAAAGAAGAGGTCATATCCTGCATTTCCATCACAATGTGGAAAATCGATTTAAATTGAAAGCAATACTTCAAACCTCAGTTTAAAATACTTCTATAATTTTTTAGCACACAGAGAGACACACTCTTTAATCAAAGGGAAGGAAATCTAATATTGATATTAAACAAAATGTTTGTGCCATGTTCTTGTTAGATTCATTTACCAATTTAGTTTCAATCTTGTTAAATTAACTTTTGTTGCATCAGCTTCTTAGTCTGTTAGTCGAAACCTCAACTGAAATAAAAACACAACTTTCATAAAGTTAAGAGACAAATCCACAATGAGCCATAGTTTTGATTAACAATGTGCGCTGTTCTCCTTGATCTTGAAGACCTCTTTTATGTTTATTTTAGAAAATAAATAAGTTCAAATTAAATCCAAATCCAGATGTTCTCTGTAGAACATCTTAAATAAAATTTTCAAAGAAAGTTGTGTAAAGCAGAAGACTGAATCTACACAATAAAAAAACATTTTCAACAGAGAGGGAGAACTGTGCACATATACAAAGTACTGGCCAAAGGTGATGTCCAACTTTCAGAACTGACAAAACCAAAGTTTTGTTTGCATGTTGCATAGTTGTGCTAAATATAACAAAATGAGATATATATTTTTTTGCATTTGTATATTTTATTTATTTCTACTATGCTTTAGTTTCTCTCTATGTACAAAAAAACACATTTTCTTCTTGTGTACCATACTGCTCACATTTTGATGGTATAATCTAACCTTAGGGAGAATTAAAAGCAAATATGCCCGTACATACTTTTGGTAACTACGAAATATAAAATGTTATATTTTAAGAGTACGCAAACCTGAGAATGTTGGGATGGGAGAGTCTGTTCATGAGCTGAACCTCTCGCAGCATGTTTGCACGATTACTGCTCAGCTTGTTCATCTTCAGAGCCATGACCTGATCTGATGCTTTATGCCGGACCTGCAACACACACAGACCAAAAGCCATTGCTCATTCTGTGTCATAAAAAAGATATCAATGAAATGCGCAAAAATAATTTATTTACCTTAAATTGAAACACTACAACAGTGCTTCTCAATCTATACCTCAAATGATTATAGGATGTAACAGGTGAAATTGCATGAGACTAAAGCAAAATCAAAAACATTAGAAATAGAAAAGTGCCATGCTTTTCTAAATGATGACAAAAAAAGATTGTTGTTAAGCAACCAAGAAATTAGGAAGAATGAAAGAACAAACTCTGGACAAGAATGAACGTGAGAGTTTCACAACACTTCTGAAATGTGCTTTTGCAGAACCGTTTCCTTGTTCCCCGTTTTATCATGCTGACCGATATAAATTCATTCAGGAAAGAAATATCAACCACAGGATGTCCTCATAAATAAAAATCATCAATTCCTTAATGTGGACACTTTCTGAAACTCAAAACATAAACATCAGTTGTTAACATAATAAAAGCATGCATTGCTGCATGTTTCCAGTTCACAGATGTTGCCTTTTACTGCAAATCCCATGATGCCAACATAAATACTTGATATGCAATGAAAATGATTCTTCATTTCCTGTACTGCAACCATAATACCTCACAGTCGTGTTCTGCTATGCCCACCTGCAGTGAGAGTCGACTGCCAGACATGGACCCAGATGCTGCCTCCCTTATACAATTCAAACTCGCAATCTGTTCTGTTATTATCAGGTCACAGCTTGTCGCCAATAAGCTTGTCTCTATGCAACAAATCTAGTGTCTAAGGGAAATATTACAGTTCCGCAAATGAAGATGGATTACAGTATTGCGCAACATGATTATTTAGGGATTCTCCATCATGCAATGGGGGTGTTGATATTTGTACAAGCTCCTGAAGCGGGCGTCTATTTAAAGTCATTTGTTTAAATCAACTGAACAAGACTATTGTTGCATTTGCTTTCTAGACATGTTTTCACAGATCCCACAACGCAGCTGGCATTTGACTCATCCCATTACCCCTACATGTGCCACATGCAGAGACCCCCTGCCTGCAACCCTAAAGCCATCCACTCAGTTCTAAGTCTAAACCACCTGTGAGAGGACATAAGGAGTTTTATTACTGGACGGATAATGCCCATCAATTTTAAGGGGGTTCGGGGTAACAAACAGATAAAAATCTTGTTCCCTAATCTGAGAGGGCTCTACAATTAATTATTTACGTTGCAAACTTAGAATTTTGTCAGAATAAAAATATCCAATAGCCTTGTTGACCCTCACCTTCTGAAATAATACAACTGTGCCTGGCCCTTCTTGGGAAGCACCTGATACACTATAGCCCTGTAGAAGTCAGTGTAAAGAATGTTTTCAGTTTCATTTATTTACTTTGGCCTTAGACATAATCTTGCCATGGAAAGTCCAAAAAAATACACCTTAAGAACTCATGACATAAGAGATAAAATACTGACATTTATCTGACAAAACCTGTTTTTAAAAAAGCATCCAACATTGTCATTTCTTGCTTCTTACACTAATAGTTAAGTGTAGTTCAAATTACAAATATCGAAGTTTTCCAATGCTCCATTGTTTGCATTTGTAGCCTCAAGAAAATATAAATACATTTTCCATTATTTATCCAAATTTAAAAATAAGGTTAGTTATAACATTTCTCGTTAAATATTATTTTCTTGACTAAAACTATCATGCGTTTACCGAAGCATTATGTTTCCTTTTCTTTTAGTAAATCTTTTTCGTATGCAACAAGGATAAGACGACACATT
Organism: Triplophysa yarkandensis; assembly: GCA_033220385.1. NCBI lineage: Eukaryota > Metazoa > Chordata > Actinopteri > Cypriniformes > Nemacheilidae > Triplophysa > Triplophysa yarkandensis. The sequence continues at coordinate 724,628 of CM065664.1, read as the reverse complement.
TAAAAGTATTAAAGGATGAAGAATAACTAATGGTTTAGAGGGATAGTACACCCAAAATCTCTCATATCACATAAATGAGTTCTTCGTCTTTCTAATTTTAGTTCTGTGACAGTATGGGATGCATATTTGCCTAATGTCTGCCTATGTTTTGCATTTTACCATTTGTAATATGTGTTGTATGAAGTTGACCAATCATAGCTAACTGGACTGTCTGACCAATCACAACACAGAAGCTTATGGAAAGGAGGGGATTAGCAAAAATGAACCGCAAACCAAATAATTTGAGAATCAGTAGTATAGTAGAGTGATATTAAATGCATATTTTTAGAAAACAAACATTTTCTAAACCTATTACATCAACTTATTAAAAACTACAAGATCAAAAGTAGAAACTTTGGAAGCTTAAAAACGTTTTGCTTCAACATCATATCTCTGTTTAAATAAAGTATGGATCAATATAAACTAGCATTTAAACAGATGGTAGAACGTGTGCAGTTTTAGCCTAGATGCGATACGTTCTCTCAACCAATCATAATTTGTTCAATGCAATCCAAGATGGCCATGCTCTGAAGTGTTTGTGTTCAATCTTTCAAAATGAGTCCTTTAAACTCTATTAACCCAAATGATGGCCCTGATTACCCAGTAAGACCTTCACCTGAGGGGTAAAAAAGTGGCAGACTGGACATTTGCATTTATTTGATTTATATTAATTAATGGTAAGAGTTCCTGACAAGAGTCCTTCATTTCAAGTTTTATTTTTAGGTTTTCTAAGACATTTTGAAAACAAAAAAAAGGATAGTAGGCATAAGGAGCGTTTTAGAATAAAAAAAATAAAGTTTGAATTTATAAACTACAATATTGCTGTCTTTTATAACATTCATTGTTAAACATGTTAAGACTGCCCCAACAGACAACAGAACAGGATAAACAGGATTTAACAAGATCAAGTAAATATCAACAAACTGTGTGAGTCCAGGTAAACAAACGCAATTTTCAAAAAACTATTCAAATGGATTTATCTCGGTTTTGAAAAAAGGCCTTCATATTTGCTTTGTTAAAAACAAACTAGTAATGAAAGTTTGTCAAAAAAGTTGGAACCAAACTTTTCAGGTGTCTCCAGGAGGATGGAGCAGCTCCATTCAATGTTGCTAATTTTGCGTAAGTGTCTTATTTGAAAAACAACCTGTAATTAAGCAATCTTCTTACCTTGTAGACTTCAGAAAAAAACCCAGAGCCAATCCATTCGCAGATGAAGTCATCAAGTCGGGTCAAGCAAGTAAAGGCACTGATGAGAGCTCGGTAAGAGGAGGGACACGCTCTGTCTGGCTGTGCCTGGCCGGTATCCACCCCTCCTCCCCCACCATCCAGGTCCTCCAGTCGATCTGGCCGTGTGGGGAACCCAGCAATGGAGTTGCGTTTGCCCCGCTCCATTTCTACTGGTGCACAACTAATCTGGTACCGTACCACTCAATCACCTGTTCACATTTTTGACTGTCCTTTCCAGACCTAGAGAAACAAAGAGACAAGTTAAATTTTGGCGTGGGATGTATGCAGTTAGCTTTCAAGGACAGTTGACAACCTGGATAACTCAAAACGATGACCAATCTTTAAGCGACAGGAAAAGCTCAGCTAATGTACAAATACCCTGTCATGTTACCTTTCACACCGATAAGTTGTCTACAGACCACGAAAGAAGATCTTTGGAAAAATGGTTTTAAAATGCCATTTATTTTCCTGCACTGGTTTTGTGTCCATAAAATAAAAGTGAATGGGTGAAAGTTTTCAAAAACACTTCTTTTGCGTTCTGCAGAGGAAAGTCATAAAGGTTTACAATAACAATAGGAGGAGGAAATGATGATTGTTTATTTTTGGGTGAACTAACTTGAAATTTTCAACAACAAAAAACGAAACAAAAATAAAACAACCTTGAGGGGGTGAACAACTACTCCCTTACTGACAATTTGTCTAATAATTTAAGCTACAATTGAGAAAAGGTACCAAAACACACCTGGTAAACAAGATACCATCCTCCTAAGGGGAAAATGCAAATCACAGAGACGGTCAATGCAAAGAAACAGGACGCATGAAAAAAATGCCTTGCTAATAATGAACCTTGCTGAAATAAAAAGAAATAGCCTTCTCTTCTTCATTAATCTGTAAAAAAACTGAATCAAGCCATTCATACTCCTTTCCTCTCATTCATCTAAAACACAAGAAGAATCTAAATGTGGACATAAGTTTACTCTCTAACATTCCATTTTTGGACTAACACATCAAATGGGTAAATATAACAAGACTTTTCCACTAATCAGTGCCTTTCGACTCTCTCAGTGCAGCCCCCAAAAAGCCACTTTACAAAAACCAAACATTCATAAAGTCTACATGCAGTCTAGTGCTTAACAGATGGATCTACTCAGTTAAGTGTGATAAATCAACTCAAGTCCATTTCTGTAGTTTTCTGCTGTAATGAAAGAGACACTCATATGGAAAACTCATGATACAAGTCTAGGATGGCAGTCTCGGTTTCCGGAAAATATTCAGAGCCAAATAATTTAAATAAATAAAAAAATACCAAGGGCACCAAACTGGAGAGTTTAGCAACAGCCATAAACATTCATTTCAACTTTAGTAATAACTTTCCATAAAATCAGCAGCAACTCTATAACTTCTAGTTCAACTGTATAAAAAACATTCTTGCTAGAGTTTCACTTAAGCACAATCAAATAAACTTTTATATATCTTTAGTTTGATATCGGCATAATTTCTGCTCATTTAAAGAGTATTATGTAGAAAATTAGTTTCTCAGGTTTAAAAGACTTAAAGACTTACTTCACCCAAAATGAGAATTCTGTCAGTTTATCAAACCTGTATGACTTTCGTTATTCCACAGAAAACAAAAGAAGATATTCTGAATAATGTTGGTAACAGGTAAAAATTCACTTGCACTGCTATTGTGTCAATACAATAGAACTGAATCCATGCAACAGCTATTGGATCCCAACTTTTTTCAAAATATCTTCTTTTGTTCCACTGAACAAAGAAACTCCTATATGTCTGACGTGACAAGAGCATGAGTAATGATGGCCCATTTTTCATAAAAAACAAAACAAAAAAAAAACAATTAAGGAAGTATCATTCAAGAATATTACCTCAGAATGTACCCCTCAATTTTTTAAGACATTTAATTTAATTTATTCTGCCCAGTGTTTTTTTTTTATTATCTGTTAATTATTTTGGAAACATTTACTTATCGATGTTTGGTAGAAAAGTGTTCACCATACCAGAAACTGCTTTTAAACAAAACCAATCATTTTATTTGCCTAATTTCATGAACACATTTAAAATATCCTGTAAAAACCGGTTTTATTTCCTTTAAAAAGAAATTAAAGCTTATACTGAATCAATTCAATCCCATTCTCAATAAAACAAGACACTTATAAACGAGAACATGTCTAGATGCATGTTTTTATATATTATTACTTTAAGGGAACACATGTACTCTTAACCTTCCAGTTTCTTGAGTCCTTCCCTCTCTCATTCCCCCTGGACACCAATCTACACCCTTAAAATGAAAGTGTTACACCGTAGGGCATAAATGATTCAGTAAAACACCAAAACACCGGTTTGCTGACTCCATGCCCGGCTCAGTCACTTCACTTATTTTGATCCAGCACTTCTCCAATAATATCTGACGCATGCCTGTATCAAACAGCCAAGCAAGGCCAACTAAACAAATGAGAAAAAGCCAAAACACAAATCCTGTAATGCATTTTCAAGGCCATAAGCATTTCGACTCCAGTCTGTCTATTAAAGGTGGGAGATGTCCACAGCATGCCTGGCATTCCACAGATCTGAAACAAGTAATGAAAGGACCTTGCAGAGCTCATACCTGAGAACATTGCATGCAAACATTTACATTTACATTTAGTCATTTAGCAGACGCTTTTATCCAAAGCGACTTACAATAGTCGAGGAGACAATGAAGCGATAAATAGCCGATACAACAATAGGTCAACAAGTGTTACAACAATGCTACCGAGTTACACAGAGAGCGAAGTTACAAAAAGTATATATAAAGATTGCCTAATTTTGACATCTCCCACCTTTAATAGACAGACTGGAGTTGAAATGCTTATGGCCTTGAAAATGCATTATGGGATGCAAACGACACAGATAACAGTTAAAAAAGACACAACGAGAGATCTGCTTACATGGAAGCACAAAAACAAAAAGTAAATACACAAACATGAGACCACAAACGCAAACACATCATACGAATGCAGGTTTGAGCTCCAGACCGGAAGTGCAGAGTTACATGGTAACCAGAGCAACTCGGAAGTGCGACTGTTGCACACATAAGTGACGGCGCGCGCGACAGTAACCTCCGCAGCATCTCTGTTGCCAAGGCAACAAACAATCTCAACACCCCTGAGGATGACGATCAGGTGCAGCCATTAAAACTAAACCCCCAAACGCGTTTTAATTGTTTACAGGAACAAAAGTTGTCAGATTATCAATCCGAGAAGCAAAGACGCCCCCTTGACGCCTTTTAAGTTGTCTTACCTGTTCACTAGGCTTGATAATGACGACACGCCGATGCTGGACAGGCCCCAGTCGGACCCATTGGGTTTTGAGACGAGGCCCGCGCACTTTTCTCCGTTTATTAACCGACACGCACAGACTGGCGTCTTTATTTAAACACACTCGTACACGAACCCCACACAAGCGTCATAAAACGTCACACAAGTTTCCCGCCGGAAACACTGCGTATGTGTCCTCGCGCTGGCCGGAGAAACGCAACGGTCAGGTAAATAACAACGAACCGTTTCCGGTTGTCCGCTTCACTATTTTCGCTCTCTCTGACTAACTTTACGCTCAATTGTTCCCCATTTTAAGTGCTTCCCACTCGGAGCGAGAGTTTAAACACAGTGAGGAGAATTCAACACACGGACACTTCCATGTCAGCCTCTCCCCACGGACACGACTTACGTTTGCTGTGATGGAGATTGACGTCTGCGTCGGCCATACAGATGCGAGGGATTTTTTAAAGGGCCTCGATTTGAACCAATCAGCGAGGTGGGCTTGTCCGGATGGGCGTGCGTTTATGTTGAGTGAAGCGTCTTTGCGCCAATAGCAATCGGGTGTGGGGAACTCGTTGTCCAATGGGATGTCCGAACACGATTATGATGGCAGCGATGCGCTCTTAAAGAAACAGTAACCCACATTATGGGATGCATATATTTTTCTTTTTATCAATGTATGATGTACTTATTTAATTTTACGGTTCATAAACAATTGACAAGCTTATGTTCGTAGGTTTGTTTGAAAACTTTTATTTTAGTACAAGAATTCCTGATGGAGTATAACGGAGCCATCTATGGGAGGATTATACATAATGATTAAACATAAATATCCACAATTAATCAATAGGCTAATAACAATTTATTATAGTTTTATTAAGAAAGTCATGTCAGTGTTCTATGATATTAAATAAATGCATTGAAACCCAATAGACATAAAGTTAGATAAAGAATAGCATATGTGGCCTAATTCTGATTTAAGGGACAATGAGGTTAATCTGATATATGACCAGACAGCCAGACAAGAGCTTTACCAGCACTCTTCATTAGACTTGTGTAACACTTAACATAACACACAGGACAAGAATGAGGAACACAATACTTTCAGGTATTATTGGGCCTTTATCATCTGTATCTTACAAGCAGAATATATTTAACTTAATTAATGAAAACCTCATTTGTATTAGTGCTTCTGTCTGTCGGTGCTGTGGTGTCCGGATATGTGGAGGAGCTCGATGAGAAGTAAGGGAAATTACTATTGATGGATAAATGAATGATAAGATGGATGGATGGATGGATGGATGAATGGATGGATGGATGAATGGATGGATAAATGAATGATAAGATGGATGGATGGATGGATGGATGGATGGATGAATGGATGGATAAATGAATGATAAGATGGATGGATGGATGGATGGATGAATGGATGGATAAATGAATGATAAGATGGATGGATGGATGGATGGATGGATAGATGGATGGATGGATAAATAGATGGATGGATGGATGGATGGATGGATGGATTTATAGATGGATGGATGGATGGATGGATGGATGGATGGATGGATGGATGGATGGATGGATGGATAAATCGATGGATGGATGGATGGATGGATGGATGGATGGATGGATGGATGGATGGGATAGATAGATAGATAGATAGATAGATAGATAGATAGATAGATAGATAGATAGATAGATAGATAGATAGATAGATAGATAGATAGATAGATAGATAGATAGATAGATAGATAGATAATAAGATGGTTGATAGGTTGATAGATAGTAAGACTGCTAGAGGATGGATTGATGTTTGGATTGATAGATAGATAGATAGATAGATAGATAGATAGATAGATAGATAGATAGATAGATAGATAGATAGATAGATAGATAGATAGATAGATAGATGGATAGATAGATAGGTTGATAGGTTGATGGATAGAAAGATTGCTAGATTGCTAGATTGCTAGATGATGGATGGATGTTTGGACTGATGGATGGATAGACAGACAAAACAGCCGACAGACAGACAGATAGTCTATTCGGGTAACTGACTGCAACTAATCAACTTTTACAGGTTTGCGGAATACCGACAGAATGAACTTTGGCTGGTGGAGGTGAGGAAGCATATGTGGATTAATATAGATCGCCTGATAGAGATATATTTTACATATCAGATTTGTGAAATGTGTTTTTTGTTTTTTGCAGTTTTATGCTCCGTGGTGTGCATACTGTCACACATTTGAGCCAATTTGGTATGAAGTGGGTGCAGAGCTGAAGAGTAGGGGCTCTCCTGTTAACGTTGGCAAGATTGATACCACAGTGCACACAAGTAGGGGTCTTCAAGCTTTAATTACATACATTTTACTTCTAAAATAACATCTAAGTCCAGATGGTTTATTATGTATAGCATTTAGTTGTATTTGTAGTATTTTATAGTATGAAGTAGTTGACAGTATGGTAAAGCCTCACTAGGCCATTGCTTAGCAACCAATTAGTATGCTACTTATAAGGCAGGATAGGCTTACCCGCTGTTTAATGGGATTAGTTAAGCAAGCCTCATGCTCTCATGAGAGTCAGTTTATCAGACTATTCACTTATTCTGTATTGAGCCCAGTCTTGTTAACCACATGGCCATATGGCATGAGTTACATTTTCAGTGATTAAAAATCCTTGGATGTGTTTGGAAATGAGCTTTTCAGGGTCTGCCTTTTGCCGCAACTGTTTCCACTGTATCTTAGTTTAATTCCTCATTAAATCCCTGCATAATCCTTATAAACAAGTCAAATATAGCTTACACCATATGTTTTACCTCTTCCTAAAATATTGTTTTAAACAAGAATTTTCATTACTCATTCTTTAGGTATTGCTTCAGAGTTTAAAATTCACGGGTATCCAACGATCAAATTGTGAGTGTTTACGGAAGCTTAACTATAATCATTGTTATAATTATGTGTATATACTGTGCACTTTTACTGTCTTAAAAATAAAGGTACTTCACGATGCCATATAAGAGTCTTTCTTTAAATGGTTCCATAAAAACACTTAACATTTAAAGAACCTTTCCGTTCACAAAGTGTCTTTGTGGTGAAAAAAGGTTCTTCAGATTATAAAAACGTAGACAGACATGATTCTTTGTGGCATCAAAGAGGATTATTCTATGGTATTACTCTGAAAACCTTTCTTCATTCCTTTTGTTAAGAGTGTATATGAAGAATTGTGTGTTGTTTAATGTATAAATTCTTGTTACTTTTCATTTCTATATTTCTCAAAGCTTTAAAGGAGATCTAACTTTCGACTACAAAGGTCCACGAACGAAGGATGGTATTATTGAATTCACCAATAGAGTTGCAGGGTAATTCTTGAATTTACTTTTATCCCAATAAATGGTCTTTTGTGTTTTGCTTAGACTCGAGTATCATTCCAATAGATCTAATGCTGTCATTTCTTTATCATTATTGAATCTAGACCTGTGGTAAGACATCTTTCTAGTGGACAGTTGTTCCAGCATGCCATGAGTCATCATGATCTTTTCTTTGTGTACATTGGAGGGAAGTCACTCCTCAAGGTAAAAAAACCATATAAATAATGAATAAAGATTATGCATATAAAATAAATGAAAAACAATTAGGAATGTCATACAATGAAACAATAAATGTGTTTATTATTCTATTCATTACCATGGAATACAGTTTTATACATAAATGGTTCACAACACTTCTCTTCAGAAGTAATTATTGCTGTCATACGGTATTCATTTTATTATTGTTTCTTAGGCACAATACCACAAAGTTGCAACTGAGTATATTATCAACACATATTTCTTCTCTGCCTCTGTAGACGTTCTTCCAAAAGTAAGAAATTCACCTTTTCTTTAAACAAAATCAAATGAATAATATTAAACATAAACCTGATCATTCATTATTGTTACAGGCAGTAACTCTTGAGGAAGTTCCTGTCATCGCTGTGTTTAAAGATGGCACATACTACCTGTACAATGGTAAGATCTCATACAGTACGTCTGTAATGCATCTCTTTAGTAAAGGATATAAGAAACTCACAGAGTTTCCAAGCAACAAAATCCAATTCCCTCTCAGCGTCTGAGCTCCAGGCTATTTCCCCTCATCGCCTCCTGTAGGGTGCCATTCCATTGGGGCATAGACGGCAGGTGGTAGTGGAATGCTAGTGCATCAAGGCAGAGCGTAACTAGGAAAGGGCACCAGTAATGGGAATTAGGCAAGCGTGAAGAACGATTCAGCACCCTTAATACAAACACTAACCCATGGCAATCATATGCCATAAGGGTGTTTGTTTGCTGCACTTCTCCATTGTTGAAGAAAGTCTTATGGAGCCAGTAGTTTAAAAGGAAAGGATCAGCACATTGAACCTGAATGTGGAACACTGAGCTGTCAGATGAGTTCTCCAAAATATGAATAGTTAGCACATCCATGAAGCCAGGCTAAAAAAATGGAAAATTTGCAACATGTATGTGCAACAGCATCTTTTTGCCTCAAATCTGTGAGAATTTGAAAGAAAAGTTTTTGTTTAGGTTTGATAAAGCAATTGTTCATCTAAAATGAAAATACTGTCATCATTTAAAAGAATACATTCTGAAGAATGTCAGTAACCTGCACCAATTCACTTACATTGATTTGTGTCCACACAATAGAAGTGAACGGGTTCCGCTATACGGTTGCCAACATTTTTCAAATAACTTTTGAGGTCTGCAGAAGAATAAAGGGTAGTACAGGTTTAAAGGGTAAGCAAATGATGACCCACTTTGAATTTTTTGGTGAACTATCCCTTTAACAGTTATGCCGATATTGTAATCATTTGGTAAGGTGTTTGTCTGTGTCCACAATATATAAAATCCCAGTTAATGATACACAGTCCACACAGTTCATAAGAAGAGGGGTTATGGACCAGAAGTTAATGCTATTTTCATTTTATTGTCTTAGTATCTTTTGACAGTCATTTTTAACCTGCATCTCGTTTCTTCTGACTGACATGGTTTCTTAAAGCAACAAAATATCATAAACATAATTTACATTTTACAGCATCACATGAACAATATGTCATATAGCAATATATTAATAAAAGGTTTTTTATTAAAATACAATGATGCATCAGGAGTACTTACCCTGCACTTTGCTCAGGTTCTTGCATGTATGAAAAAACAATTATAAGCCATTTTATGTGAATACGTTACCATTGCAGTAATGTATTTTACTATTCTCATCCAAAGAATGAACAGAGAGATTGTACAGTCCTACATGTGTCACAAGCCATTTCTAAGTATTTTGTATAAGCCATCATCCAATACCCACCCTTTAAGTTAACAACTTAACTGTGTGCATACTGCATTACCAATTTTGAATATATTAATGCATAGTCAATAATGAAAAACAGCAATGTCTGGTAATAAAATGTGAGAAAAATGGAAATATGTATTTCAAATTTGCATGACACTTGATGATGAAAAATGATAAACACTTATCTTTCATTTTCCTATGTACACAGAGGGTCTTGATGGGGATCTGTCATCCTGGATAAATCGAGAACGCTTTCCCTCTTACTTTGAAATTGATAACTTTAGTCTCTACCAGATGGGAGATCTAAGTAAGCCTGTTTTTCTTCAAACAAGTGCGACAAACTGTTCGTTTTTTCTTACTTGTTTTTTTCTTGTCTCATTCACAAACTTCCTTATCATTAATTAACAGCATGTCCATGGCTTCTAACTTGCCACTAGGTGATAAAACCTAGCTTTGCTGATTTTTTGACACTGTGTGAGCATTTGCATGCATGCATGGACACATCATCAAATGCATACAGAAATGTTTAATACTCTCACTCTTCACTCGCAGGCAAACTTGTGGCATTGGCAGTAGTAGATGAGATGACACCATCTGAAGAAAGCATTCGGTAACAGACAACTAATGAAAAACCACTTCAGGGTTTTCAAAGATTAAATATTTGACTATTCTCACTAAACCATAATATTTTCTTCTAGTTACAAAACTCTAATGGAAAGGTTATCTACAGAATACAGAGATCAATATAAAAAGTATGTAACACATCCATATTCCTTTTCTAAGGCTATCAGCGTGTAAGCACTTTGGGTGTAAGAAAATTATCAATATCAGACATGTAGTTTATTATGTCATTGAATTGAAAGCTATTTCTTAATTTAAGAAACGACAATAAACATTCAAATGTGTTTTATCTCAGCGATTACCAGTTTGGTTATATGACCGATAATGAATACATCAATGGAATAATCATGGGGTGAGTCGAATGTACCACTTTACCAACACTCTAGAGGTACCTATAAAATACTACAATTCTGAAGATCTTTTTCAAAATTTCATTTGATTTTGTCTATTTAAGGGAAATTACAATGCCTTCCATTATTGTGCTCAACATGTCGGTTGATGGATACTTTCTACCAGAAAATAAGATTGAGTCAATTGAGGATTTAATTCATTTCCTTGATGGTGCATTAGAGGGCAGGATGAAGGTATGTGAATGTTTTCATCTTACAATTTCTTACTTTTCTACTGAAATTCAAAAGTGTTGAATTAATATATTTACTGCGATCAGTTACTCGGGGGAAATGGAATAACCCAGCAAACTAAAAGACTCCTCCATAAAACAAAGTCTACCGTAGTGGTAAGACTCCCATATTTTTTTATTTTGATCATGATTCAATTTCATGCATTTGCTTTAATATTTACATTGAGTGTAGAACTTAACGTACTGAAACATACTGCTTATATGCTTAGCAAATATTTACCTGAGTCTGATATTTAGGTTACTGATCTCCAAGTAACTAATGTAAATCTTTCCCACAGATGTTGCTCCAGACAGCCCCGACCTTCTGCTGCTTTGTGTGTGCACTGCCAGTGGGTATAATTGGGCTGATTATCTGGGGTACATGTACCGCTGTACCAGCAGATGATGAGAAACCCGCAGAAGAAGCCACGAGCAGTGATGCATCTGATGAGAAGACGGCAAAATTATTACAACCTGCTAACAAAGAAAAAACTTCAGAAGAAAAGAAAGCGGATTAATGTGGACTGTTATCACAGGATTATGATGATCTTCACAATGTTACATAAATTCTACTGGTGTTCTCATTTCATTTTATAAATTGTTATGAAGCACTGTCAGTGGTCTGTTTATTAACCTGGATAAGACACATTTCCTGTGGAATCTTTTAAGTGAATGGAAAACATGTACCACTACAGGTCTTGTATAATATTCAGCAGTAATATTATGCACACTTTGTTGTAGCAGTTTTATTTTAAAGTAAAATATAAAAAGAAATATTAGTATGTTCAGAGGTCTATTTACTCCGCATTGTAGTTAGTAATACTTTGGGAACATATATTTTTTAGATCCTACTTTTAGTCCACGCTTGATAGACACTTGTTTATGTGTTTATATACTAATAAGTACATAAATCATCTTTGGACAAATAAGTCACATGGAAAATATAAAAGTAACAGGTATTCAAAGGTGAAATGCCATCTCTTGTCATTGCAAACCTGTATGGCTTTCTTCGTTCCACACATGTTTTGATTTTAGGAAAACTAATCAGCAGTGGCACCCGTTCATTTCTATTGCATGCCAGTAACCAACATTCTTAAAAATATCTTCTTTTGTGTTCTGCAGAAAAAAAGGTTTTGAAATGACAACGAGTGTGAGTAACCGATGCCATGATTCTCATTCATTTTCAACTCTTACTTTATCGGACAAAGTATTAAACATATTTATAAGTCCTTTACTAAACATACTTGACACAAAAGATGAGAGTAAAAAACACATCAGGCTGTATTTATTTACGCTCTTTTCCTTCATAGCATAAACTCTATTTTGACTCTTTCAAATAAACATGGAACTATAATAATTATTTTAATGACTCATAAAGTGTAGCAGTAAAGAAGCATAGAATGTGATATTAAAGCGCCATCTATTGACCACGTGGAGATCAGCTCTACTAAGTCATTGTTCTTCTTTTAGAGAACTTGAGAAAGATGGAAAAAGTGACACAGCTCACTGTGCTCGGAAGGAAGTACATTCCACCTCAATCCTTCCCCTAACACATTCCTATTTTTAACACAGACATCCGGTAATCGTGTTAAAGATCCCATGGACTAGTTTGTTTTCTCGAAATCCCATCAGGATGGATCAGCATCTGGACGAGCCTCCACGATGAGCCGTGTTCACTCCTGCAAGTGAAGTGGATTAGAGGATTATCTCGCCTCTGGTGTCACAGGAGCATCAAGACACATTAACATCGACGAGACGAACAGCAAGAGAAAGGATGTGATAGACCATGCATCCTTTTTCTGGACCTCTTCACGCCAGCACGAAGTTAAGGGTCAGGAATGGGTCGATGGGTTTGGTCTCCACGCAGAGAAGTTCTCTTGATGTGAGATGAAGAAGGATTCCAATGACGTGTGCAAGGGTTTTGTTTACACTTCTACAAGAGTCACTTCCTTTGTGCACTCTTGTAAAGTTGACCCTTATACGAACCCACAAACCCGATGTTTTGTGAAAGACCAAAGCATGTTTTTCAAGGCTAGCAAGACGAAAAGCGTGACTGTTTCGTTTTAAAGGAGGAGCTTTCCGGAAGAAAGTCTTCACATCTGTTTCTTGGATCATGGCGGAGAGCTTACAGAGGTCTGAGGCTCTACTCTGGCTCTTGGCTCTGATGCAAGTTTTCTTTGGCATCTCTTCTGCGTCTGTTAGGTCTGTGCCTTTCAATGAGAACGCCGAGCACCGAGCGGTCAACATCACCATGTCAGCGCATCTTCACCCCATGCTCTACTTTGATCAGGCCGAGGTGCGTTCGATGAAAAAGAGGGCCTCCGCCACACACAGACACATATTCAAAGTTATCCACGAGGCCGTTTCCACCATGTTGTCCAATGCAGCCGTGTACCACCCCCCGGTCGACCACGGGGACTTTGGCAAAAAATGGAACGAGATATACGGCAACAATTTACCTCCCCTCGCTCTATACTGTCTGCTGCAGCCGGAAAATGCGGCCGCCACTCGGTTTCTGATCGAGTACATGGATCGAATGGTGAAGTATCCGGATTGGATGGTGTCCAGCGCCCCGAACGATGAGGTGCCCGTGGCCCACTCGCTCACTGGGTTTGCCACCGCGTATGATTTTATTTACCCCTTCCTCGACACGCAGAGACGGTTCCGCTATCTGGAGAAGATCCGATCAGTTACCGAGGAACTTTTCGAGCTGTCTAAGCACAGAGGGTGGGGGAGGCAGTTTCTCCAGAACCACCAGACCACCAATATACTAGCCATTCTTATTGGCGCTCTCGTGGCCGGGGAACATAATGACCCCGTGACCATGATATGGAAGCAAGTCGCTGTGAACTACATGGAAAAGACTATGTTTCTCCTCAGCCACATTGTTGATGGCTCTCTCGATGAGGGTGTTGCGTATGGCAGCTACACGGCGAAATCCATCACTCAGTATGTTCACCTGGCATTGCGGCATTTTCAAATAGACAACACGCAAAACAACTGGATGAGGACGCATTTCATGTTTTACTACGCCACTCTGCTTCCCGGGTTCCAGAGGACGGTTGGCATCGCCGACTCCAACTACAACTGGTTCTACGGGCCAGAGAGTCAGCTTGTGTTTTTGGATTCGTACGTGCTTCGCAATGGCTCGGGGAACTGGCTGGCACAGCAGATCCGGAAGCATCGTCCAAAAGACGGACCCATGATGCAATCGGCAGCGCAGCGCTGGGCCACTTTACATACGGAGTACATATGGTACGATCCCGAGTTAACACCTCAGCCTCCGGCGGACTTTAGCAAAGCAAACATGCACATTTTTTCCAACTGGGGGGTGGTGACATATGGAGCGGGGTTACCTCTAGCTCAGGGTCATACATTCGTGTCCTTCAAATCTGGAAAATTGGGAGGCCGAGCGGTTTACGATATCGTCCATGACCAACCGTACTCGTGGGTGGACGGCTGGACGAACTTCAACCCCGGGCACGAACACCCTGATCAGAATTCTTTTACCTTCGCGCCAAATGGACAGGTTTTTGTGTCCGAGGCCCTGTATGGTCCTAAATACAGTTATCTGAACAATGTTCTGGTATTTGCTCCTTCCCCCACCAGTCAGTGTAACCAGCCCTGGGAGGGACAGTTAGGGGAATGTTCAAAGTGGCTACGATGGGGTGAAAAAGAAGTCGGAGATACAGCAGGGGAGGTCATTACTGCCTCAACGCATCTGGACATGTTTTTTGTGAGCGGAGAGTCCGTGTCAGCGTACTCCTCTGCCATGAAGCTAAAAAGCGTGTATCGTGCATTAGTGCTTCTTAACTCTCAAACATTGCTTGTGTTAGACCATGTCGAGAAACAAGAGCGCTCGCCCATCGATTCCATGAGTGCTTTTTTTCACAACCTAGACATCGACTTCAGGTACGCTCCTCAAAGATCTCTAGCAAAGTACAACGGAGCTTTCATAGACGTGTGGGATGCCCATTACAAAATGTTCTGGCTGGACACGCAAGGATCCAGCCCTGTTGCCAGGATACAAGAGGCAGAGCAGGTTGCGGAGTTCAAGAAAAGATGGACGCAATACATAAACGTGACCTTTCCTGTGGAGAGCCCTGTCACCAGAGTGGCGTATCTGATGCATGGCCCTTATGTGAAGGTCTCAGACTGTAAATTCACAGACATCAGTAAAAACGGAGTGAGGCTGTCCGTGATTATGAATGATACCAAGACTGTTGTGTCGATCGCGACAAACTACAAAGATATAGAGGCTAGACGGAGCTTCTTGGGCTTCGCAGGCTTCGCTAAAACAGAGGACGCTCTTAAAATAGTTCAGTTCGGCCAGGGAGTTCAACACATGCAGAGTCATGTCACAAATATTCACAGGCAAATATTTGACTTCGGGCTTGTGGTGAACATCTCTGCAGTATTGACTCTGGGTTTTGCAATAGGTTTTATGATCAGGAAGAGAAAGTTTCACTTGTCTTTTAATATGCTTGTTCATTGCACTCTTATCTGCGTCTTGTTTCTGTGGGTGACTGAACTTCTCTCAATGTTTTACGGCTGTGAACAGCCCCTCTGCAGTGTTAAATTGAAAGATCAAAACGATAAAACGGACGCCAGTGAAGAAATCCCTGACCTTTTACCCGTGGTCACCATCACATCCATGCCATGCTCAGGCATGGAGATCCTCCAGCACCTTTTTGATAACAGCTCAGACTTCCTATTCCTCCGCATCCCATCCACCTATCTCCGTTTCCCCTCATCTCCACTGGTCTCTCTGATGGACTCGTGTGAGTGGTCGAAAGCAGATGCCCAGACTGGACGATTTCGAGTCATTCAAGGATGGTTGCACTCCGTAGTCCATAATGTAAAACTGCATCTGCAGAACATTCAGTTGTACAAGAGCAATGATGAGAAAGTCAAGAGAAAGAAAAGGATGCTACTGTCGGATCAAAAGCGGACAAGAGGAAGCAGGCCTGTCCAAATGGACGTAAGTTACATACAGGAGCTGAGACGGCACCTGGTGAAGTACCCAAACGCCAGGCCGGTGCTAAGCATTGGCAGTGGCGGGTGGTACTTAAAGTTGCCGTTTCTTCACGAGGTCATCGGGCGCTCACTTCGCTCGCTTCATGTGGTCAGAGACCCACGTGCGTGGATTTACATTATGCTGTATGGCAGTAAACCCAGCTTGTTCTCGAGCAAAAATATTAAAAGGCACATAGTCAACATGTTTAACAGCGACGGTCACGGACACGGGTGCGCCTCGACCAACCCAGAGTTTCAATCCTTAAAGAAAATCCTCTCTCAGCCAGACCTCAATCCAGTACGGCTGCTTGCTGAACTGTGGCTGGCTCACAATTCTGCATGGCTCAGGGTGAGCCAAAGCCTCCCATCAAACAGTTATCTCATAGTCAAATTTGAGGATATTGTACATTTTCCTGAGGAAACAGCTGGGAGGATCCATGACTTTATTGGAATACCATTGGCACCGGCGGCTTTAAACCAGCTGACATTTGCCACATCCACAAATCTGTATAATCTGATATATGAAGGAGATATATCACCTGTCAAAGTCAACATTTGGAAAGAGAATATGGAATCAAATGAGATTAAACTCATTGAGGACACATGCTGGTCTGTTATGGAGAGGCTGGGTTATGCAAGACATATTGTCAGTCAGTAGGCCTTTCTTCCAAAATAATGCTGTTTCATATGCATTGTTCATTATGTACCAAAAGATTGTAGTTTTAAGGGAAATCTGCATTCGATTTCAGTAATACATGACTTATATATTGACTTTTGAAAGTTTTGTGAAGGATTTCAAAGATCACCTATTTTAAGCTCTGGTTCAGTGTTATAAAACAATGTATACATGCTCTTTCAAGTGTTATACACGAAGCCGATTCATGAATATATAGTATGTGGTCACGGCCGACTGACAATCATTGAAGCATTTCTCACCAGATGGGTTGCTAATGGTTCTGTCGCTATTGTTTTTACTCTGTTTATGGATATTAGCTATTTATGGTTTTGTGGTTGCATAATTGAATGTGCTTTAATGTTTTTCCACCATGCGTAACCGTTTACAGAAGGGTAATGTGAAAAATAAGTGACTCTCAAAATATTTCTGTCTGGTGAGATTTTCTTCATCGTTCATTTTCTTTAAGGCTCACCCGCACTTGTAGGTATCTCAAGGTTCATGTCTTCAAAGGTCGTTAAATCTTACAATCACGCCAGTTTAAAAAAATAAGTTTTTTTTTTCTATAAACAAATTTACAATTCTAAAACAAATCCCTACATAGGCAAACATCAATAGCAAACCTGTTTATAAACTGTATGCTCATGTAATCATAACTGGAACATTTTAAAAGCCAAATAAGTGTCTTCTGTACAACCGCTAAACATCATATTTCTCATTTTAATGCCAACGGTTTATATGTGGTTTGAGGAGACTACTAATGTGAAATGTTTTAAAAGGCGCAATGCAAATGGATTCTCCTCTGGCTCTGTGTGCATATGGAGTGTGATTATCACTGTGGGATCACTGAAATGGAGGAAAATAAAGAGAATTTATGTGATATTTTCATATGCATATGCCGTGTATGTGTGTGGTCAAAGTCTTTAAACTCAGCATGTGTTTAGACTGATCTCAGTTGCAAGCGATCCTTCAAGAATAGAATATGAATTAGAGAATCTGTAATATGGTACATGCAGGTACAGCCAGTTCATTCATTTGGTCATGGGCACCAAAAATACGTCTGTTTGCTATGTGTATATCGTCTGTGAGATTTCAATGTTATTTGCATGGAGCAGTAATTTCCTCTAAAGATGCATGAAATGCTCATGAAAATAGCTGATTGGTTACTGTTCAATGAGAATGTATTAACTCATCCCCTTGTCATGACCTTCTTCTGCAGAACACGAAAGAGGAAATTTGGTAAAAAAGATTTTTGGTAACTGGCATCCAATCACACGCATTGGTTTTACAAAGGCACTGCTTTTCGGTGACCGACATTCTTCAAAATATCGTCTTTTATGCTCGGCACAAAATTATTATAATGTTTATTCGTTAAAAACCAGTCTGTTACTCATAAAACACAAATGAAGATAGAGATTTTGAGAAAGGTGTCTTGTGTTCATATGCATTTAAGGTTGTATATTGACCAACATTTAAAAAATATCTTGTGTGTTGGGTAGAAGACCGAATGCCATACAGGTTTTATCTCAATAAGTAAATCATAAAAGAATATTTTATATTTGGTGAAAGATCCCTTTTATACAAAACATATTTGAAATTGACCTTTTGTGTTTTTTTGTAAGCCCTAAATCATGCATTTGAAAGTTAGGGGGTGAAAGTTAGTTGAATGTCAGCATCAGATCTCTTTTAATAAAATAAAAAATTACCAGAAGAGGGCAGCAGATAAATAAGGATCCCACCACATGTGCAGGAGGTGAATTGTTTTGTTCCCAACAGAATATAGTTAGTACAAACCTATATTGTGTACATTTCTTTAGGCATAAGTGTTACACCTTCTTTTCACACTAAAAGTCACCATTGCAGCTGAAAAGTTCTATATCATTGTGGTTTCCTGTGTGCAAACAGAATTCTTCGGCGTTGCGTTAACTTCACTATCGTCTTGTAGTCAGAGGCAAACAGCGACTGTGTAAAAGACAGATAGAGCAACGGCTCATGCATTCAAATGAAGAAATCCTGCCTTGATGCTAGATCTCTTGCTCCAAGCCGCCAGAAAAATGTATTTGTTTCCAGATGACGATATTGAAACCCTAGAACATTGGCTCTCTAATGCGTCTCATGAAAGGGATTGATAGTTTTCCTGATTAGCAGACAGTTCTTGTGCCTTCTAATGCGCCGATGCCTTTAGTGAGAGTCAAGAGCCCGGCCAGTATTTGATCATTCACACTGGGCATGTACCCGTTGCAGCGACTTTGATGAATTAGGTGGTGTTGTGAAACCGGCGCTATTTATTCTTCTTAATGTCAAGCCTTTGGAAAGAGCATACTAATAGAAGCATGTTTTAGCATTATCTATTGCAATGACGAATTCACATTCACAAGATGAATGAAGCTTATTCAGTTTATGGTCATGTGGTTTGGGAGAATGTTAAATTTATACTAATAAATGTATTATATGATCAGATTAGTCTCTGAGGTCAGACTTAGCGGTTTAGGCCCTTCCCAAAAGCCCAAAAGAGGAGTATGGCATGATTTGGTTGAATGCGATGAACTTAAAACATGATTAGTGAGTTAATGGTGAAGCCCGGATAGCTCCGGAGAACAGAGCAGTTTCCAAAAAGAACAACAACAAAAACACTGAAAAATACAATCCTAGAGGAAAACAGAAAACCGGTGCCCGTGTAAACGCATCCATTTACTGTCAGTTTTCAAATCCACTTCTAAATCTGACGTTTTCAACCATCTGTAGCCTCTCCTCTGAATCCAACACAATACAATCTAAATGCTAATCAATTTCACCAACAAGCCCTTTTAGTACAGACGGATTTTCTTCTGCGCACCCCGGTGTCCAGAAATCACGAGCCATCGCTGACATGCTGGAGATCAGAGGACCTTTAACATTTCTCTTTCGGGAATTAAAAGGCTTCACTACTTTTGCTGCCAACATCGCCCACACATTATTATGAGAATA
The DNA here is from genome assembly GCA_033220385.1 of Triplophysa yarkandensis. Taxonomy (NCBI): domain Eukaryota; kingdom Metazoa; phylum Chordata; class Actinopteri; order Cypriniformes; family Nemacheilidae; genus Triplophysa; species Triplophysa yarkandensis. The sequence goes on along the minus strand of CM065664.1, from coordinate 704,834 downwards.
TAAAACATTTTGTAACGGTTTTAAATCTGGAAATGAAAACCAATTACTTTCTCACCCAAAAGTGGGTCTACACAGGTATTATGACTTTAAAGGGATAGTCCGGCAGGATTGGTTCGTTTCGAACCTGTGTGACGGTCCTTTTCCTGCAAAGCGCAGATAGAAGATATTTTGAAGAATGTTACGGGTTTGAAAGGAATTTTCGTTTTTGGGTGAACTGCCCCTTTAAACATCTAGTGTCCGTGACCAGACAGACGAGCACACAAGGTAAGGTAAGACAGTGGATAAAGCGAGATCCATACTCTATTTTAGAGGATCAATGCTTCAGGAGACCGTGAGGAGAGTGGGATTAAGTTAATAACACTAATAACCACGGCCGGCCCTTTAACTATGCCAATCTCTGAAACTCGGCTCACTATAGACCCCCATACCCTTTGTTTCAACTGTGTCAATAATTAATGTTATTGTCAAGACTTATGTTTACACTGTCAATTCCACTATATTCTTGATTGCAAATTTACGCTCGTGATTAGCGCTTATTGTTTACTAAATATGCTGTTTAATGGAGAATGAGCCTATTATTACAACCTAATGACTCAGAATGTGCAAACCCCCTACTAACTGGAGGCACAACACTCCCGACATTAATTAAATCAGGAGCGGTGTCCTCCGAGCACCGCGGTCCAGTTATCTCCATGGCTGGAGAAGGGCAAATTGAACATAACCTCAATCTTGGACTTTTCCCCAAATGAAATAGTGAAAGCAGCACACACGGTAATTAAGGAGACAGCGCCCCCTGAGTGCCCTCGCTCTGGCCCTGGATCAGCTCACAGCCCTTTAATATTTCATCAAGATGTCTTCTGACCTCACCTCTGCTCGAAGAGAAGCTACAACAAAGCTGTCTTCTGTCACTCTCTCAAAACCATTGACTTGACCTCACACACTCAAACCGACTCAGAACTACTGCCAATTACCTGTTACACATCTCTTCAATGTGGAAGACTCTTTTTCAAAGGATATATTCATGAACGTACACGGGACAAGAGAATTTAGGAGATCATATTTAATGGAATTCATAGGTTTAATAAATAATGTATTCTGGAGGAAAGATATTAAAAATACTACTCATCTGTTTGCCTCATCATGGGTTCAAGTCAAATGATGTCAAACCAAGAATTTACACGTTTTTTCAAGTGTGCTTTTAGCAAATAGTCAAAAGTTTAGAAACGCTTGAGTGAAAATCTTTTAATCTTTAATAATTTTTTAGACATAATTAACATATTAATTTCATTAATTGGAAAACCAAAATTGTATTTATAAATTATGCATATTTTTGAATTTGGATGTCCTGGCAGCCAGAGCTACAAATAAATGGAAGTACGTAGCTTCCCAGGTCCTATGAACTCAATGATAAAATGCTGAACAAACCATTAAAAAATATTAGTCAATAGGTGGCAACAAGTTGTTTAATTTATGTTTAGATGTTTTGTTATATTATTAATAAACAACATTTATTTTATATTTTTTGAGTATAATATTTACTTACATATAACATATTTATATGCATAAATAAATACATACAAAATAAATAATGATCAATAATAATAATGATAAATACATATTGGAGCAGCCCCAAAAGAAAAGACACAAATTTCATGTTTTTCACCCGTCAACAACATTTATTTTACATCTGCAAAAACATTTCCCATCTGTTTTTCCACATGTTTCTTTTTTTGTGCTCTGAAAAAGGTGTTTTTGGAATTACTTGTGATGTACATTATTTAATTAAGTAATTCCAACAACCATTTTTCAGCGTGTGCGAGAGGTATTAAATAATAAAAAATAACGACTTTATTCATTATTATACACCTCTTGATCTTCCAGTTAGTCCACCAAATATGTCGCTCTATCAGGCTGCGCGAACAAATAATAATGAAACCACCACGTCGTTTGCATTACAGTAGCCTACATTAACCCATAAGCATTTAGGATTCGAACATAATGAGCCATCCAGCATCTTCAAGCAGAAGCTATGAGTGAACCCCACTATCACAACAGTTCAGTAATTGATGAAATGCTGAACGTCATGACAAAGAGGAACTACTTTGCAATATTTATGCAGCAACCATACGGCAATTTAGGGATCACAACCGTTTGATCTGCACACTGAGCTGTGAAAAAAGCTTTCAGTGTGAAGAGAGCATCGGGTCTCAGCAGTGCAGTGAGAGCTGGTGGCAGCGAGCGTTAGTAAATCATCAGAGTAAACAGAGATGCTGTGCTATGGCAGTCGTCTGAGTGAGAGCCGCACTCCTCCGGCCAGAAACTACTCCTGCACACCTATCAATCACAGCCGGTGATGAGTGCTGAAAACATCCACTCGCTGAGTGCTACCCCTGCACATCAAAGTTATGGGTCACTCGTATGGAGCGCTCTACCTCCTGGATATTGCACTTTAGAGGTATAATGCTGCTTTTATCACCTGTGTTGGAAGTGTCTGCCTAAATAAAGCAGGTTATGGTAGGTGGAGCAGTTTCCAGTTTCACTTAAAACTCTTTGCTTGTGGAAATCACGCAATATAAATGTTATATTTTGGACCATTTTTAAGATGGGATAAATGGTGTCAACGAAGCATTTTTTCACCATATAACATATATAAAGGACATATGGGAAAATATTGGAAAATGAAATCATTAAACCATACATTCATCATACATTACATCGTGCCAGGGTCTTTTCCGCCAGGAAACAAGGTATCTGCTTTGATAACAACATAATGGTCTGAACACCCCTTGACATATATCTTAAACAATCTCGGTGTGTTCTTCCTCGGAGCAGGGACCGCGTGTCCTATACTGTCTCTGCGGGTAACATAACCTCCTCCTACTCGAGTGGGTAGTTATGGAGACCACTATATTCCAAGGACATACACTACAAGCTTGTCAAGCCACTACTTCAAACAAGCCTACTTGTACCGTACCTTTTTTAAAGGAGAAGCACCCAACGTATCGCTTGCTTTCAGTTTTAACACATTTCATTTTTTACATCTGTATTGTTTAACATGTGTGACACTGCCTGTGAAAACCCAGCTAAAGTCATTTTTCTGTGATTGACATTTTTATACATAAGGTCATTCTACAGAATGTAAATACATTATGTGAGTATAAGACCATGTCGAAAATTTTAATCACATTGAAATTAATACGTAAAATCCACTTAAAATGCTTGTTTTTTTAGAATGTAATTTTCGAAATTTTTAGCCTGCTTTTCACAGGCCGGGCCATTTTTATCATTCTTAATTATTTTTTATGATTTTAGTTTTTGAACAAGGACACAAAAATTTAATTTTTACCCTTATTTACTAAAACTTATAATTATTTAAAGGGTTTTTAGGTAATAAGTTTTACTTCCTATTACGTTAACCTAAAGTTTTTATGCTGTCTATACGCATTTTCTACAAGAAGAGGGAAATACACTAAACATGTGTCATGGATATGATTTAATAGAACACATTTTTGTTAGATGACACATTGTGGGATCTCTGTAAATTAAAATGCATAAATCAGAAGCATAAAAGTGAAGGGAAAGTGACATACAGCTAAGTATGGTGACCCATATTCAGAATTCAAGCTCTTCATTTATCCCTTCCAAAGTGAACACACACACAGCATTGTACACACACAACACCCGTGAACACACACTCGGAGCAGTGGGCAGCAATTTATGCTGCGGCGCCCGGGGAGCAGTTGGGGGTTCAGTGCCTTGCTCAAGGGCACCTAAGTCATAGCTTTGCCGGCCCGAAGTATTCAAGTGAGACTTCACAAACATTAAAACCACCAAATATTGACATCAAATCTAAAGTATGGAGAAAAACATTTGGTTAACCTTTATTTTAATGGTGACGTTGACATTTGCATGGAATAGCCCTATTGCAAATGTTTATTGTTTACTTATTAAAGTAATATTTTACCCTATAAAATTCTGTCATGAATCATTCTCTAGCTGTTTCAAATCTGTATACATATGTTAAACACAGAAAAATATACTTGGAAGAATGCTTATAACCAAACAGTTCTTAGACCAACTCACTATCATGTAGGAGAAAAAAATGGTGGCCCAGAACTTAATTACATTTCTACATCAAAATAAAGAAATACCACTTCGAAAAAATGTAAAAGGTGCGTTCTGGGTGGATTATTAATCACACTTTAATTTGAAAGCCACGTTCCAACCATTTCTATTACTTACACACACAACTTTGTTGTCTGTGGTATTGTGGCACAGCTAAATTCGTTAAATATTTATGACTTATATTTATGTTAAAATTGTATCACTTCGGTGTCACTCTAAAAAGCATCTGCAAGAAAATATTAATGTAAACACATTTAAAATATTCTGTACAAATACTAAAATGATATTTTCCTCTTGAAGAGCAATGTACAAAACAAACCGTGGTTCTGAATAACATGCTGCTCTTTAAAAGTAATTATACCAAACAGTGGTACACTGACCTTCCGTACGGATTCAAAATTCAACCAAGTCCAACAACAAAGCTGTATGCTGCATTCAGTTCTTTGTACTTCACCTTCAGAAGAGAAACCTTGTGTTTGGGCCAATTCATGACCTGTACATCAACAACAATGGACTCGATATTTTCGATTCGGCATTGAACCAAACAAATATTATTTCCTCCCTCCTTCCAATATAGAGATTTATAAGTTAGATTTCATGTCTACTGAATGCTTGCATTGAAAATAATTACTTGGGGTAATCATTTCATTTGCTAATTGTTCAAGGTATATAAAAGGGGTCCGAAGAATATTATGGATGAAAGCGAGTGTCTTGCAGAACACAGCAGTCTCCCGGTGAGCATCCTTTAAAGCCCATCTGTAACGGTTGGGACTTTATCTTTTCTGCGGCGCTCTGGGGCCTCTGGGTGATGACTCACCTAACTTGTGAAAATGAAATCTTTTCGCAGACCGCTCTATTGTCAGATAGCTGGCATAGGTACTTCACTTCTGGGTCTTGAAAACTTCCCGCATCAAGTTTATACGTGTCGGCAGAGCATCATGTTGCAGTGGGAGTTTCTCACATCTAAAGGTACACTCCTTTTTTGGGTAACGATTCGCATCGATGTTTTATAGGCTTATTAAAAATATATTCTATTATTTACCAATTTCTTTTGCGTAAAAAATTTAAATTGAAATGAACAACAAAATAATTACTTGAATAAAGTCATGCGTGAAAATATTTTTTCAGTGTGAATTACTCTATGAAATGTAAACAAATTAATGCTTTTCCAAATGTGAGCTGCGGTTGTTTTTTAAATCTTTTGACAAATATTTGGTTATGAAAGCTAACTGTGGATAGGTTTATACTTATAGAAACAGTGTCCTCTATTTCATAATGTTTGTGTAAGGTTAATTCCTGTGTGAGCAAGGAATATTCTATATTCATCTGTAAAATCATAGTGTGATATTGTGTTGGCTCAGAAACTGACATATAAGGTTTATATGAAAGCAACAGTCATGCAGGGATACAGTAATGATTTTAACAGCAGACACCTAATGCGTCTTCTCATTTGTATGTCATGAATCTCCTCTTACGTCTCCTTTCTCTGGAACTGTGAATGTTGCATTCTCTTATGAGTTTCTCCTCTCAGTAATATGGTGTTTTTATGGATGGTAATATTAGAATTCTAATTCTACACCAATGGTTTCCCAGAGCGTCAGCCTTTCTTCAGATGAGTTTTTAATATTATCTCCAATCTGTCCTCTATATTGTATTGTTATCCAACACTTTTAAAGCTGAGCTAAGAAAATACACATTTATAAAAGTGTAGAGGATTTTAGTAACGTTAGTAAGATTATAGTAATGTATCATGATTTTATGTGTGACCCTGAGGTCAAATGGGTCTCTTTAGTTGCATGTGTATTATATGCTGCAAGAGCCAACAATACACCGTATGGGTCAAAATTATAATTTTTTTCTTCTATGCTAAAAATCAAAAGGATATTAAGTTATGATCATGGTTTATGAATATATTTCCTACTGTAGATATGTGAACCTGCCTGTGAAAAACTCAGAAAAACTGATTCTGAGAAAAGCAGCACTACATTTTGATTAATTATTTTCAATATGATTTAAATCTTTGATATTGTCACAGTCAGTCAATATTTAAAATATACTCAAAATACTCAAAAAATGAATACATTGTGTAAAATGTAAAAGAGTATATACTTTAAAAATGACTGTAGCTGGGTTTTCAGAGGCAGGGTCAGATTTATTAAAAACTGCATGCAGCAAAATCCAAAAGAAAAATGGCCATTAACACCTAAAAACTTCACTCGCTGCTGCTGTTTGTTTTTGGGAATTACCCAGTAAAGGTTGTTTTCTATGTAAAACAAAAAATGTCAGCTTCTTGGTTTATCTACCCTCCACAACATCATTTAAACAGCAAGCCTTATTAGTTGTATGCATTGCAAAGGACTTAATTTCGACAAACTTAAAGCCAATTTCCTCATTATTTTTAACATTTCAGATTTCGAAATGCTTTTTATATCACATCCAAACATTGACTTAATCTCTTATAAAAGTGCTTCACGATGCCATAAAATGACCTTATTTTTGTCTTTCTGGTTCCATTAAGAACCTCAAACATCCGAAGAACCTTTTTTTTTTTTACAAATGGTCTGGAGGACGTAAAAAGGTGGCAAAAGGTTCTTTGTGAAACCAAAAATGGTTCTTCTATGGCATCGCTGGGAAGAACCTTTGAGCACCTTAATTTTGAGAGTGTATCCTAATAAACCACGCATCAATGCAAAAACTTAAGTATACAGCTTTCAGATTATATATAAATGGAGTTGACAAAAAAGTAATCTTTATATGGTTTTGTGATCCTCAAATGTCAGATTCTGTTAGACAGAAAAAATGATATCCTGCGGAATGGTTCATAACGTAGAATTGCAGACGGAATTAGCAAAAGCATCCCTTAAAATCTTCCGCCGTTCCACACAACTGAATCGACACACAGAGTAAATCAAAAGAACGTCATCGCATCGGAAGATATTGCATAAACCCTGGAGGATAAGCTGATATTTCGACACGTTTTCATAACTTCTTGGCAACTCCAAGCGACAAGTCTAATAGATTTCCTCGATCAATTTGCAGAGGCAGAAGATATTATCCTGAAGAGCGTAATCTTATGAGCTGTGATATGATAATAATGGGTTTTCTGTCTTATTGATCATATGTTGTGCTCTCTGATACGTTCAGGCTTACCGAGTAAATACACCAAACAGTTGGTTTCCATCTGTTTCCACATACACATTGGTTTACTCAATCATACAGCACAGTGTGTTACAACTGCCGCAGACAACTGGGCTTTAGAATGGAGTTTCTTTAGCAGCAAGAGGGTTATTTATGAAATCAATTACGTTTCAAGGCATTATAAACGCTCTGTTAGCTCTTTGTGGGTGGAATTTTGATGCGAGTTAATGAATGACGTTGGAGAAATGTCAGCGGTGAGATTTTACATTTATAATATCTATTATACTGATGGGACATTGGCAAAGAAGCCATGGCTGTTTGTCTGTCTGACCCTTAACTGAGATGATTTTCATGCCGGTTACACTTTTAATTAGAGAGATTATACTGTAATTGAGCTGCTACAGAGCCGTCACATCCCTCCCTCCCTTCCACGGAGCACTGCAGCTCAGGCAGCATCGCCTCTAGAGACCACGGGCCAAATGCTCTAAATCCCCTCAACCCAATATTCATGCAGGAGACGGAACATAAAAAATGAGGAACCAGAGAAATGGCCTTTGGAAGAACGCAGAAAGGCGAGGCACATGTAATTCCATGTGAAGTCTTGTACTTATTTCTATCAGGTGGCTTGTAAACTAACAGCTCCAGGGGGCAAAGAAGATGACAAATATTGGTCATAATGGTTGAAAACTAATGAAGCGTGAGATGCCAGCAAAAGCTAGGAGGGGGCCAGAGGCGATCTCACTCTGTTGTCTCCCTTTTCTTTTACAACCCCCCTCCTTTTCTGTTTCTCTCCAGAACCGATTTCCCTTCCTTCACCCTCTTCTGTTCTTTTACCTTCATATGCGTCGCTTTTCTGAAGGAAACAGGCTGTAAAGACAGCAGGGAGCCGCTTGATATACCAAACACCAAACAATTATCATAAAGTTATGACTTTTATATTTTGGGGCTCTACTTGGCAGATCATGTTTCATGAAAAAAAGCAAAATAAAAAAGCTTTCGTAAAGCCTGCATCTCTATTCTATATATATATATATATATATATATATATATATATATTATATGGAAAAGAGATTTAAACTCCAAAATAACTTGTTACTCAGCATTTTGTCTTGTTTTCTAGTAAAATTATCCAAAAGTTCAAGATACATTTACTTGTCAAGACAAGTGACCCAAGAAATGCGATCCTTGTATTATAAAAGAAAATATAAGAATTAAATAAAAAAAAATCCTAGGTAGGTATTTCAAGATTAGAAAGGTCCAGATTGTCAAATTTACGGGCATCTAAGGGCGAGGTAATGAATTGCAACCACCTCTCGCTTTCGAAGCACTACGGAAGCTTACACAGGACAAGATGTTGTCAAATTTGGCTTCTTTGTTGAAGTACATAACTGATTTATGTTTTTCCATGCAAGAGAACCTGCGCTGTATGTAAATAGAAACTCATTGAATGATAATGGAAACACAACGGTTCATTATGTATGGTCTTTCCGCACCTCTGAACACAAAGACATATATTATATTGCCTTTTTGAAAAAAGATCCATTACGCATTGTACCTTTAATAAAAAGCTCAATTTGATTTTTAACATTATCTTCTTAGCCCATTGCTAGATTTTAATGAGAAATCCATTATATTGCACTGTAGGCATTTTACTGGATGTATTAATATCTGTATATCATATGTTTTTGTTAATTAGTAACTCCATCTAGGTTGTCGCGGAAAAAAATTCTTTAAGGATCTCCTGGTCCAGCGACTCAAGCTTCTTATTTGAAAGGTTGTAAAGCTGAGTGTTGATCAGTGAAAAACAGAATCCATCAAAGTGCTGCCGAGACCTCAAGTGATGTGCAGGAAAAAAGCTAGTTTGTCAGTTGCAGTACATAAGCTGTCATGGTAGACAGACACTCCTATGAGAATTAAACATCACTCATGGAGAGCGGAGAACAAGAATTTAGTTAACGGTTTAGTGAATTGATTTGAAATGTTTCACATGCTGATATACAAAACATAATTGAAAAGTACATCAGCTATAAATAATGACAGTACCTTTGGTCCCTTTTCTGATCAAACACTAAGCATATACTGTGAAACTAAACGGTAAAAATAGGGCACAATTTACTGCATTCATTTGATGGAATTTTCAATCAAATTAATTTGATATAGATTTTGCACTTGTATTTTACAGAAACGACCCTAAAATCAATGGTTAACACCATTGATTTTACATTTCCTGATTTTTGCTTACAACTTTATTTTGGAAATTTTATAGAAATACATCTTGTAAACATGAAAAGTCATTATTGAACTACCCTCCAAAGTAAGCTTTTATCCCTCTGTGGAACAGAAAGAGTATTTTAAAGAATTGTTTTGCAGCACTTGCAATGACAGTTAATAGTGACCAGGGCCTGTCAAGTTCCAGAAAATACAAAAGAACACCACCAAGAAGCAACATGTAGTCCATAAAACACCTTCTTTATACTCCAAGTCCTCTGCAGCCTTACAAAAGCTTGTGTGGAACTCAAAATCCACCATTATTTCACAATCTTTCTCATTCATGTTCACATACAGAATTCAGAAATTGAGGTTTCGGTTAGGTTATGTGTGTGGTTAAAATGTCATTTTTGGAAACTGTACAAGGCAACATTTACATTTGAATCCAAAAACATGATTGTCAATGTGTTTGTAGTGTTTCATGAAAAGGGTTTTAAAAGTTTTTTCCTTTCCTCTTTTTAATGTTTCGTGTACACATAACAACCTTGTCAAACAATCTGTTCTGGTCCGCAAACATGAGTTAAACACTGTATTATACCCGACAGGCCCATTGCATAACAAGGTTTAAGTGTTTTAAAAATCTTGAAAAGTATGTTGGGTAGCATGAACACGCTATGGACTGAACCAACCTGATCCGTCGTGAATTCGTTACTATTTAACGAGGTGAATTATTCGTATTAAATTGTGTGTTTATTTACGATTGCTAAAAAGAAACAATACTAAAGCCCAAAATTGTCAGGCCCGTAAATGAGGTTGTTGTGTAAACAAACATCTATAATGCTTATGTAAAGGAATATGTAATGTAGTAATGTTAGATCTGAATTTCAAAGAAGGAGCTCCTCACAAAGCTATTGGATCTTGTGACAGTTTTGAATAATAGAGGTTTACTGTGTTTTTGACATCCCCGATGACTGTGGTATGGCACATGGATCCAGTCTACATTAAACTTTCTGTCGCCAAGATTATCTCACACTTACACCAACATCTCCTACAGTCCCACGGGCTCTGCTCTTATGACTCTTGCTGCGGTAGGCAATCAATTCACTCCTGTTTTTTGTGCAAAAGAAAAAACACAGAACTTATGAGCAAAAAAAAAGCTGACTTCATTCATCTCTGTAGGCTTCAGACGGATGAACAAGAGCTGCTTGTGTGTCCTGCACCTCAAAATGTAGGTGCATCGACTGACTGATTAAATCTGTGACGTTTCAGATTTCTCTCAGAATAGACAGCAGTGGACTTGGATGGCATATCACGCTGCGTTCCCACTTTATGACAGGTTTGGTATTCTGTGTGCCTTATAAAATCTAATTGCATTATTTGGCTCTGGTCTCTTCCAAACGTAATTGAATTATCCGGTACCTTTGAGACAAAGAGAAATAGAAAAAATGTAATGCATTATTCATAAATTGCTCGGCAAGCTTATTAAGTAAAACAGATCCCGCTATGTTTATAGTAACCTTTTTTATTTGTAATTATGTATGAGCTTTTGTTTCTAACCGCTGCAAAGCGTGTTACTTTTAAGGGTTTTTGTACTCTCAGCTAAAACTTCAAAATAACAGGACAAATTGCAGTTGAAAGATAAGAATGTGTGTAAACTATCAGAAAGAAAAAAGACAATCTGCTAGTAAAACTTGTCTTTAGTTCAGCAGTGTTTAAATGACAAATAAACCACTTTAAACCCCCCAGCTCCAGCAGATCTAAAAAAGAACAAGAGTACCTAATGAATATAAATGGACAAGTTGCAACCACAGGGCTGATTACACTAATTTGATCGGCTGTTCATAAAGCGTTCTATCACACTTTTTTGACAAATTGCTTCATGAAGTCGAGAAAAAACGACCCAAGGAATACAAAAAAACAGGCCACCTATAACATTGTGTCAGAGCAAACAACTTCAAGGTGAGGCTTCAAGGTTTTAAGGGTAATATGGGATGTGCTTTATTCATTTTCATGACTCAAACTTGTCTTGCTGAGATGTTTCTGACTCAGAGGGAGATACTGGTGATGGATTGCAATACACCGGGGAAAAAAATAAGTGAAAAATGACATATGTATAGACAAAAATATATTTAAGACAAACTGTTTGCAGTGATATATGCTTAAATGAGGGTATTAATTCTTTACCATTAAAACTGTATTTTTATTTTACAGGTAACTTCATAATGGAACAATATTTTATGTGCATATTTCATTCAATTAAATTTGTTATTTTGCTGTCTTGTTCTAATGTTACAAAGGCTCCTTCATGGTTTATGTTCAATGTTACAGGATTTATTTTGTGTTTTTGTGCTGTATAGATAATGAAAGGGATGGTTCCCTCACGCTATTTTAATCTTTTTAAAACCTGCATTTTGTTCTACATGAGCTTCATGCTTATGTCATACATGTTTTTAATGAATTCCGGGTAAAAAAATTAATTATATTAGAATTTGGTCGACTACAACTATTCAATTTTACCACCTGGCTATATACAGTTGTGAAAAAAATAAGAGACTGTTTCAAAAACCTTTTCAAATTTTCTTGAGCTTGTTAAAATTGATATTTTGTTATGTGAACTTTTTAACGATATGTGTACTAAATTGTAAACAAAATCATTTTTCTATTTGCATTTATTTGCAGAAATGAAAACAGGTCAAAATTACACTAGTATCACTACAGTAATATTTTATATATGTATGTAGGGAAAGTTTATCAACACTTTTTTTATGTGATCAATTTTCATAACACTTTGTCCTGTTGTCAGTCTTCGTCATTGCTGTTGACTTTGTGACTGCTGAGGGTTGATTTTGTTGAAATTCGACAGGCACTGAACTAGAATGACTGCAATACATCTAGAAATGATGATTAAATAAAATCTGGAATGAACTCTTTTCCTGCAGCTGCATACATAAATGATGTATATGAACGTTACATCAGCATCACTGCAGCTGTGATATTAAATATACATCTTATGAACTGTTTAATAAACACACATCAACAAACCAACCCATAATGCCTCAAATGTTGTTCCTTTATTATTTATAGTGAATATTTGGAAACCGCAGTTGCCGGTTTTTACTGTAAATGTTCTTAAGTTAACTAGAAGAGAACAGATTCATGAAAATTAATCCCATAGATTTAACTCAATGTATTAACCCCACATCAAGAAGAAACTACACCAACTCTAGTGCAGGCTTTAACAAACATCCCACTATTCCAAACCTGAAGTGTTATAAATAATAATGATGTATAATAAATTTATTATTAATGCTCTGCTTCCTCTTGTAATAGAATCCCGATGCAACCTGGCAGACGGACGCATGAATATGTATCACAAGGACTACGGAACACTGTCACGCTTACAACGCAGGACACAGATAGCCGTAGATTTGATTTTTGCAACCTCATCCCGCCAGGAGTCATTCAAATGCAGAGTATAAATGCAGAAACGTATTTGCTATTCATAGTTCTCGTGGGCACCTTTACCGTCGATATCAGCTTGACACCTTTTTGGCGCTGTAACAGCCAAGAAGTCAGAAACGTCCCATAATTCTGTTCTGTCCTTTTCACTGACTTTATTAAGCACTGCAATATCAGGCCTATTTTTCATGATGCCGGGAGAAAAACACAAGTTCCCGAGGCCGTACGTCGTAACAACAAATGTTTAAGAGAGCTGTTTTTGTTTGGAGTTGGGTTATATTAAGTTCAGGTCAGTCTATAGAGAATAGGAAGATAATGTTTCCTTTTTTGACTGTATGCATTGTTGAAAAAGAACATTGGGGTAATAAGACTGGCATTGACCAAAGGCAACTTATGTCCTTCAGCTCTAACCTGAGCAATTGGATGTAATGGCTGTTTTCCTCGGGAACTTATTTGGAAATTGCTTTTTCACGCAGGATGTAGCTGTAATATCAGAAAACCTCTCATGTTTTTACTATCTGATCCAGATGGAAGTAAAAAACGTGTGGTGTTCTTTTCCTATGGGAAAATGTAATGGTTGACTCTGTGTTACTGAGATATGGCTTTTCTCAACGTTCCTCTCATTTAAATGATTAAGGAACCGTCTCTTCATTTTCTCTTATCCAACAAAGACGGAGGAACAATCTGTTCAGGCATAAGCACATGCTATTTTTCACAAGAGCAGATATTACCGAACAGTATATTGGCATTTCAGTCTAATTGTGAATTGTTGTCTCTACTTTTTTGAGACCTTGAAAACAACCTGGCTGGATGCCAGATTTCGCATTGTCTCTTCGCAGATGTTTACAAGAATAGTGAAACATCTTGACATGTCACTGCTATTTCATCATTCTTCTATGCAGCTAAATGTGGCCCAGCATCACCTCCGGTGTCGGAAGAACAGCCTGACAATAGAACCGATACGTAAAGTCCTCCAATGAGAATGACAAACGCCGAATATAAAATGTCGTGTAGGGCCTAAAGAAAGGAGCAATGAGGTCTGCGAGGAGCTCCGAGGCGACTGGATTGGAAGATTGGATGGGAAACTCAAACGTTCGGAAACAAAAGTAATGCCAAAATACTCAAAGGAGGGCTTAAATTTGAGCGTGACGTGCAACAGATTTGCCGAGCAAATACCATTAGGTGTTGAGAATTAATTGTATCTTTTCAGAGGGGAGGATTTTCAAATGCAAATGTCAGCTCATTTTCGCAGGTAATACAAAACTGCCAGAAGGCACTCGCAACGCCGTCTCTCATCATTAAACCGTGCTGCCGGATTTCTTCCTCGTTCACGATCCGCACTTTCCCGGCAGCAGCTTCCCTGATCTCCCTTGTCATTTTTTCCTTTTCCCAACCCAGCTACTCTTACTAAATTGATTTAGCCCGCTCGCTCGCGACTCTTTGTGCTCCGTCATTTAGAGCGATAAGTTTAATTTGTACGTTATCGCATTAGAGCGCTATCATGGCGCCTTTTGGCAATTAGCTCGCACGCTCGATGTGAAAAGACTGAATGGGATGCGATATTGCTTCTGCGTGCACTTGCTGAAAAATGACAGCAGTTCGCCCGGCAATTGAATTGTGATCTGCATCAAATTATGATCAATGTAGGCTGATGATTGTGTTTGATAAATAGATGCACAACACCTGTTTAGACACACCGTGAATTCACAACTTGCACTCACACGAACGGCTCGCTTTCCCAAAGATCAAGCGGTGTCGGCTGGGGCCTAGAAGACGGAGCATTTTATCTGCCCTGGCTCCTGGCCAGCTACCCGCTACAGATACATTTAGGAGTAATGGCTTAGCCAAAGCAAGCACACGTACTGGAGTCAAGGGGAGGAGGAGTTTGGGTGACTGGAGAGGAGAGCTATCAGTTTAATCTCCCTTTTCATCAGGAATCGATTAACTGGTCCAATAAAATTAATTACGTCCAGACTTCAGCGTAATTACCAACATGATGGCTGTCTCCCAAATTCGGATTAAATTTCTTAGGTACAGAAAGAGACCGAAATTAGACAGGAAATGGAAATGAACATATATGTAATATAGTGGCTGGAAAGATAAGAGGCCCGGCCCATCCCGTCAGCTCCCAGCGCAAACCCACACAAGGGACCGCGCTTGCAGAATTGAAGCTTTCCTCTCGGAGAAAGAGAGACACTCGTTATCATATCAAAGCCGTCTTTTTACCTGTAATCTATGCAAATGTTTATGTGATGTGACAAGATGTGCTAGATGTTTGCATGATGTGCTTGTGCACCAGCTGCTAAAATTCCTCATGTGGTATGGGATGCAATTTATGCAAAAAAAGTTGATGGTGTCTTGATGAGCTGATCTGATTTTGAAAGGAACTTCCAGGGGGTGAATAATTACATTTAGGTTTGCTATATGTGCGCTGTAAATAGTACATTGGAAGTTGATGTATGCAAACTCAGAGAACTCAACACAAATGTTTGAACAAAATACAACCAACAGGACGTGTACACAGGATCAAAATATTCCATACATTATTTTAAGATTTTAAGGAACTATTTGGACTAATAGGACTATTTGGACTTGAGAGTGCTTATGTCTTACAATACACAGAAAACTTCTGTAATATTAAAACAATAATGAAGAAGTGACATACACCCAAGTATGATGACCCATAGTCAGAATTCATGCATTCAACCCACTCAGAGTGCACACACACAGTAGTGAACACACACACACCAACCGTGAACACACACCTGTAGCAGTTGGATAACCATGTATGCTGTGGTGCCCGGGAGCAATTAGGGGTACGGTGCCTTGCTCAAGGGCACGTAAGTCATGATATTGCCAGCCTGGGTCTTGAACCCACAACCCGAGGCTTAGGAGTCAAACGCTCTAACCACTAGGCCATGACTTTCCCAAAGAGTGTGTTAATACCATACACATTTTACACCGTCACAAAAAGTACACAAGCTCACATGGTGCCAGTTAAAAAGGTCCTACTATATACAATAAGGAACTGATATGTATGTACTCGCTAAAATTGTGAACATGACATGCTTTTTACCCATTAGGTTTACATTATAAAAGGGTACTGCAACAGCTTTTATAACCTTGGTTACAAACTATTTAATTTTACCACTGTATACTACTATTTTGAGGCCAAAAAAAGAAAATGTACAAAAAAACATTTTAAGGTTGACGGGTACCATTTTTATATGCATAAATAACTACTTCAATCAACATTGCAGTAAAATTGTGAATCATTATTGTGAATTATTTTGGCAAATTTTGAGTTTGTTATAGCCCTACTGAGCACCATAAGGACACTACACTTATTCCACTTTGAATTTAAGTGGTATAAAGAGCATAAAGGGAAAAGTTTGTAAAACACTGTGCTGTTTAATTTTAAGTGTAGATTTATTTTCTGAACCTGTTACAATACGATGATTTATATAGAAAGCACAGCAGCAAGAAATAACTCTTTAGATTTTAGGGTCAGACCGAGAATGTAAATCTTCACAGGAAATTAAATTACGACTGTTTTGCATGCGATAAAACTTGCCTAACAATAAAAAGTGATTTAACAAAATGCCCTCGATTACAACTATTCCCAATTACTTATCTCTCAGGCTGAAACAAAAGCATCTTGTTGGAAAATATGTGGGTGGAGTTAACACAAAAGCATAAGAGAGGTGTTGATATTTTACGTCTTCAAGCCTGCCAGTAAGACGGCACACGGGACTCGTGCAGTCCTGCAAACCATCAGAGTTCAACTACGTACAGTAATCCCATAATGCTGATTTAACATCTCATCAGAGCCCGTCCTGTTTATTTATTCACGCCAGATTTTGGATAAAAACGGGCTATTTAATCCGAGACCGCAAGTCATCATGTTTCTGTGAGTATAGTCATTATATCCGTGTGGAAGTTTAACCACAGGGCTGCTGTTTATGGTCATAATTCACAACCACAAGCTGTCATGTAGGAAGCTGCTCATTATATAAATGTGTGAGTTAGACTGTAAGTGAAATGGTTGCAGACACCAGCAACAAAACCCTGTTAATTATATTCCTCCTGACAGGAGTGTGGGCTGAACCACCAAATTAAATTAATAGGTTTGTGAGTTCGCCGGGAAAATCGAGCGGGGCAGGATCCCGAACATGGTCAACATACACCTACACCTGAAGAAGCCTCGAATTTGCTCCGCCTACAAGAGCTGTCACCCTCGGATATGACCTTGATTTCTCCATCAAAACATTTTTGTCTGCTCGGACAAGGCAAAAAGTCAAGGTAGATTGTCATTAGCCTGAAATACCACGAGCAGCGGGTTGCATTTTGTGTTCTGTTTGTTAAAAATACATCGTCTCAGAGGAATAGATGCAACACAAAAGCCACATGTTTTACAAAAAGGCGTTTCTTTCTTTCCACATTGTTAGTTTTCCCTATAGCGTGTTTACAATGGCTACAAAAGAGTGCAAACTACCTAATGCATCTAAATACAAGTCTTGTCTACACAGCCGCGGACGCCGAGCCACAAACTCAACGGGAATCAAAAACACTTTTTGTGCTTTTCCTTCATGTTTGCGGTACATCTTGCGTTCTGTCGTTATGAAAAAAAATCCATGCCTCAGAGCTTGTAATAAAATGTTATGTGCGTAATATTTTGCACTGAATATCAAGTCAAGGCGGAGCGTGGTGAGCGATGTAGGCAATACAGCAGGCCTACCGTGGGTTCCCCAGAGGTTGCGCTTGTCTTTTTTAATGTTGGGGTTGCGTTGCAGAGGCCCTAGTCAATTTCACCAGCACAACGCCATGATCGCAATGTCAAGAGACGGCAATTTCGCCATTTGCAAGTTACCGCCTCACCTCAGGCATCAAATAGATGGATAGACAGAGCGCGGATTGACGAGCATAACGCGTTACCGTATTCAAAACGCGACACTGTAACTTGATAGATGGCATAAGAGCATTACTGAATGGTCATGCGTGGCGTATTAAATTCTGCTTCCTGAAATTGGTTTTTCACACACTCAGTGCTCTGTGCCTGTTGACCTTGATTATTTTGTTTCATTTAAATATCCAGCATTGATCTCATGAGCGATGCCTTAACTGGTTGCCCAACTCCCCGAAGGACCGCCGTGCACTTCTCTCGGCTAACTTTTGTTCAGAAGAGCTCATTATCAATGCATGAACGACACAGATCAGTTAGTTCACGGTGACAACAACTTAAGACAATTAATCCAGAGGAGATGATGGGCTGTGCCAGAGGGAAACGAGGGTTCGGCAAAACATCTGCCCGCAGTCGTTCGATCCAAACCGGAGTCGCCTAGTTTTCACTCCATTTATTTAGAGGCTTCAGGTTGCCTGCTAACAGGGTTAGACCCTTTCATCCTCACGAGTCTGTC
The DNA here is from genome assembly GCA_033220385.1 of Triplophysa yarkandensis. NCBI lineage: Eukaryota > Metazoa > Chordata > Actinopteri > Cypriniformes > Nemacheilidae > Triplophysa > Triplophysa yarkandensis. The sequence continues at coordinate 686,487 of CM065664.1, read as the reverse complement.
ATCACCTTTTACCTCCTGTCTCCTCTTCAGTGCTCTCCTGCGAGCTATCCTACTTCTAAAAGATCCGCCACGCGCATGGTTGCATTCGCACGCAGGCATGCACACACGCTCATGTAGACAGACAAATGTCTTGCACTAGTTGTCAAATGGAGCATCATGTCCACTTTGACCTTCCTACGAGAAAAAAACTAACATCTGGGGAATAAAAATCTAATGTAGCTTGTCCATTATTAATGACTCTACGCACATGTTCTTTACTTGAGGTCTAGGAGAATCCATGATGCTTTGGGAGACGAACGTGTATTCAAAATATCTCGACATTTTATGGAAACTAAAACAATGGGAAAACCTCACCGATTTTAACATTTACATTTTATCAAACTGAAAAACGACGATCATTACTTTGGAGATTTATGAATAGACATTTGTCTAAACGAGTCTGCTGATCAAACCGTGATGTCATGAATAATTTTTCAGATATAGGCAGAAGACATATTTCTTCCATCATTCCTGCGCAGAGGTATGGGACGCTATATTTCAGCAGCTAAATTTAGGTGGATCGTATTGATGGATGAGTCTTTATGCGTCTGGCCTCTGAAGGCACGCCTGAGTTCAACACTGAATCAGTCGGTTATCGCTGACCCACTTTTATTTCTTATTCCAATAAAACATTGTTATTATTATTACTTGCATCGATATTATCCGCATTAATCATCTGCAGGAGACCCGTGGCTATCAGAGACACACGCCCCATCGAGTGATGTAGTGCTCCCCACAAACAAACACACATGACCCACTTAGAATTTCAATGCGAGCGTACTCTGCCCGAGTGTGAAATAGCAATTAACTCCAATTCAGACGACCAATTCAGCGGACACCAACCTTTAGAGATTAAACAGATGCTGCCATGGCTGTTAGGTGGTGTCATTCCAATAATGATTCTGCTGAATCCACTGCAGTGTTCCGAAGGATTCAAAAGCCTGACAAGTCTCTCCTGACCAAATCGTGATCCTGTGAGCTACATTTGCACTGAATATTAAACATATTCCAAAGAAACGGAAAATTAATTAAAGTATATTTTAGACACGGCTGTATCTAATTTAGGGATTAAATCATCCTCTTAAAAATTGGTGTCATTTGTCACATCCGAGAGCAGCGTTAACAGTGTTGTCAAGTAAAAAACATCGCAGGACATAGTTTTAACGTTTACATACTGTCATTTGGGATGAGGCTGACGCCTATTAATTAGAGTTGGTTAACATTAAAATAAAAAAAAAACACAAATCATCCAAACCTCAGGACGTCTCTGCAACCTTAGACTCTAAAAAAAGTTTCCATACTTTTTTTTAAATCCACCAGTTTCAGACTTGCTGAAAATAGAAATCCCCTATCCTCATTCATTCGGTCATGATTAGTCATTTACGACAGCGAGCTGGATGAGCCGCATGCTGTAATGAATGATGAATAAACTGCGCAGATACATGATGACCGTTGTTTCTGATTAAGATTCTCCACTACAGCATCACTGATTCTGTCAACAATAAAATAATTACTTTTGCGGTTATTGACAACACGAGCGAGCACACAAACACGAGCGTATCTGGCGCCTGTCATAAAATTGACAATATACATTAAATAATGTAATGAGAGGCCATGATACGAATTCAATGCTTTTGATTCCCTTTATTTCGCTTGGAAGGGCTTTTAATAAAACATCTATGACTACTTAACAGTCCGTTCTATACATTAACCCAACAAATAAGATGTTTTTACAGATGTTGTCACATCTTTATGAAGCTTAATATGAAGTTGCTGATGTTATTTGTAATGTAATGATACATATATACTTTATGGAAGCCTATATGATCAAATTATATGGTCCTGCCATGACTGAAGACAAATTGTTTTTCTGTTTTTGCCAAATTCCAGCTTCTAAAGGTGACACCATTCACAGCTAAAAATAGCCAGTGGGCATGGGCATCTCAGGCTTGGCTCTATTTGCTGGATGTCCAGGTTGACAGCTGAATATTTGACGTGAGCTGATTTGTCGATCCAAGTGCGACGTTAATTAATGATTATGCTCAGGTGCAAGTCTTTTGTATGGACACAGTAGTCTGGGCAACAGGGTTTTTGTTAGACGAATCTTAAAGAACTGCAGATGTTCGGAGAGCAGAGTGCATCTGCGCCAGGTGCGGCATACAACATCAACCTCAAGTGACCTGTGAGGGAAGTCACTAAAAATGACACTTGAGACTTAAAGCTTACAACATGAAATGAAAGTTTTCCTATAAATGGTGACTTTATTGAATTGAAACAACTTCTGGATATAGGACAAATCCAGGGGGGAAACCTGGACATTCAGTATAGACGGATTCACTGAATGCAAATGTCTTTCCCAGAGTGAACTTCTTTTTTGTGTTAGTATATCTGTCTCACTGATACCAGAGAATAATTTAGATTATTATTAATTTAGATTAAAATAATAATGCTTGCGTAATTAGGTAAAGAAATGAATTATTCACCCTCAAGTTATCCTTCCACCAGTTGAATGTCTTTGCTTGGTTACTCTCAAAGGACAATATTTAAAAATGTTTGCAGATAGTATTTATGGGGCAACACGGACCACCTTTTTTTTACACTTGTAGTAGATTGGGCCCCAGTAATCTTAATTGATAGGTTTCAAACTAAGTTTGTAACACACAAATAACCAAAGTTTATTTATGACAGTCATGTCAATTCGCTGCCATGTCTGCAACGCCTCCAGGCAAAGATTATATACTGTAAATATGTGTGTATAGGCCTATAAAAAACAGCTTAGCCTTTATATAAAAGCTATTTAAATTGATTCAGCAATCTATTAAGGGAAACAATGAGACCTTCACACAAATGCTGTAGGGTTACACTAAAGTAAAGAGCAGGTGACCATATATCAAGGCAACGTTGCTGTTTGACTTAAAGTGCATGAGCTGGTTATAAGCACTCTCATTAACATAATTATGAAAGTTCATCTTAATAGTTGACCTCATAAACTGACTGTCTTAACAGCATTGTGACTTTTCAGAGGCAGTATTGCTGTACTTCATGTGCTATCAGTCTCTTTCAAGTAATTCATTACAGAAGCCATGAAGAAAGTTAATGGACCTAATTAAATAAGAACATATTTCAGTCTGTGATCAAGAATGTGATCATTTTTATGTCAACTTTAGAGAACGATCGAGTCATGTACTCGGCAAGCACACGAGCGCATCTCCCGAGGAGCTCGATTTACAAAATGGCATGAGATCAAACACAAAACTTGAGAAGAAGTTCAAATGCATTAATTAGAAATGAACTACAGAGCTTTCATTGAATATTCAACATCTCTTGGAAAAATTGTTGGAATTATTCAAGAACGTATTCGCAGTCCCACTGATATTAGATGTACTACTCAAGATGGATCTCACAAAACGCAGTAATGTTGAACATAATGTACGATACAGAGACATACGTGACTGTCAATCATCAAATTTCAATTGAGCTGAAAGTCAAAGAGCGCTGGAGCAATCATCACGTCTCTTGAAATGTTATTTCTATGCCTGTTCTGGTCTCTCTGCTTAATGGTCCACAAATGCAGTCCATTGAGCGAACTGACCGCTCTGTCGACCAGCCACAAAGGCATCAGCATTATTATGATGTTGGCTCCAGTTAGACATTATGTAGCCTTTCTTTTCTTAGTCCAGGTGAGAATGAGAGACACTTGATCATTCTTTGGATCTAAACGAAAAGGATTAGCGGGCACTTCACTGAGCTTTTATAATAGAAATGAAAAGGTGAATTTGATCTGTGTGTTTCCACCGATTTTTAAAATATTTTTTCATATATGACGTCCATAAGCAAGATGGCTCCTTTGAATGGCTGAATAATAAAACCGTTGTAAGTTGTTTTTATAGATGAAATCACACAAATAAACATTGAACATCTCTTTTTCACACAGTAATGTCAAACTTTGAGAAAAATAATGATTATTGATATATATCTAACTATTTAATTAAAGTTTTGCAGGTTGTACTGGCAAGAAATTACACAAGTTTTCATGGGCGTGAATGTCTATAACATAATGCCACAAGAAAAGGTGAACAGATATTAATAACAAAGATATGATCTTTCTCTGCAGTTTTGGATATGCTGTTGACAAATTAACATGTACATATGAACTGAAAAAACTATTATAAAAGTGATTTATTTTCATTTGTTATTTTTAAATATATATATAATATAATATTATAAATAGCTTAAGTGGCATTTTTCTAAATTGTCCAACAATGTGACACATGATTGGCATATGTACAGAACATTTTTCAGCTTCCCTAGAGCACATGTGCCCACATACGTCTGGGTTTGCCTCTTTGACAAAGTTTGCCTACAAATCCATTAAAATTGTAAGAATTTGTCAATTTTGTGTTTCAACTAATTTTAGGGGGCTTTAAAAGGAAATGTTATACAAATGGAGCCCTGAACATCACTTCTGGGTACTACTGTATGTTTTCCTCAAATAAAGTATTATATACAGTGTTGTGGATTTTTGTAACATATGTTTGAGGTTGTGCCAAAAATGCATTACTAATTTACAACATTAGAATTTATGCATTTTAGCATTGGCAGTCAACACCAGCTTCCCAGATTTTTGCATAAATCAAAAGACATTGACTTATCAAATATACCACAATACAGCACACAAACTTAATTATATAAAAATGCATTTTATTATTTAAAGAAAAAGTTTAGTTAAAAGTTATAGGACAAAAGTAAAGTGAGATAAAATGATGCATATGATGTGATACAATAGTAAAATATAAACGGTGTATTGTCTGCTCCAGTACATCCAGTGCGTTCATACACTCTAGGTACTGAAGAGCACCAATATAATAACCAGGTGCTTGGGATGAGTAGAGAACCCTCTGTTACATTTGAAGCCGAACCCATTTACTCTACTGGTTCCAGACAGCGCTTTAAAAAACCAACCATAGCTTTTCCTGTCTCTCCCACCCTCTCATCTCACCTCCTGGTGGTTCGTGTGATATTATGTGTTATTGAGATACCGAGGTGCAGGGAAGTAAAACTTGCTGTGTGATAATGATCAGACTCCCCACCCGATATGGCAGAAGGGGGCATGACAGGCATCAGGGGCTGTGAAGGCAGGATCAACACCGTGCTGATGAAACTAAGTTCTTTTCCTGCAGTCATGTGCTTCAATAAACAGATCAATATCGCTGTACGAGCATCATAAAAATGACACAGAGCCAAAAAGCATTGTTGATTTTTTCATTTACAGAATTAGTAGACGATGCATCCGACATACGGTGGACGACCTCTGAAAGCATGCCCATAGAAATATTAGTGATTTCGATGTTGGCTCACGGACATCTTATAATCTGACACAACAAGAGACAAAGTTCACAACAGTGACAGTTATGAGTGAATCATAACCACTTTAGGATCTAATTTTTTTCCAGTTTGGCTTTTGAAAAGATTCAGTTCTGCTGTCTTAAATGCCAACTGGCTCTACTTACATTAAGTCCATGTCACCCGGTGTTGCTAAGGCCCAGACGCCCCGCATGCATGCCAGAACGATTTGATTGCCATTGTTATTTCTGACTCTGTTTACCAGCCCTGGACTCTGCCCACCACTTTGGTTGTGGTATAATCAGAACTTTCAGAAATGCTTGTAAGATTGTATCATGCTGTGCTCTCTCTCTCTCTCTCTCTCTCTCTCTCTCTCTCTCTCTCTCTCTCTCTCTCTCTCTCTCTCTCTCTCTCTCTCTCTCTCTCTCTCTCTCTCTCTCTCTCTCTCTCTCTCTCGTTTTTGGTTTGGCGAGGTTATCAGCAGGCTCTGTTTACCCCCACCCCCCGCAGAACTGACTTGACGTGGCCGACCCCAGCTCGCCAAGACCATTACAGAGTCTAAGCTCCAATTTCTCTTAGTAAACACCTGAGACCACAATGTGTTTGTATTCTCTGTGGATCGTCTAGTGGTTTTTGTTGAGCTAAATGCTTCTCGAATTTCATTTAACAAAAGCTGTCAAACGCATCGCATATTGGCAGAAACATCCTCTCCACCACAACTAACATTATTCATGACACGGACATTGCGTCGGCTGGTTTTGGTAAATCAGCTTGCTATTTGGTAAATACAAACACAATTGTCGTCGTGTCAGACGCATTGTCAACAGCACCATTTATCTTGAGGCTGTCAGCGACTAAGTGTCTGAGTAGTGAGCCGACACTATGTTCTGTATTACGAACAACTTTCCATGAATGGGGTACAAATTAGGTCCCGCAACACCTAAATTAAGCCATTTTTCTTTCGTTTGCAACAAATGGTTTGTGAAAGGAGGCGCTTTATCGTAAGAAAATAGGTCAGTAAGTTTTTCTGTATAAAGAAATTTATTGAAAAACTGCAATAGCAATAAAATTTATATTTAAAATGTGACAATATTGATACATTACAATAATAATTAATCAATTTAATTAATTAAATATTATTACATTGTTCATGCAAGAGAATGATATGCATTAATATCATTAATGTTGTTTTAATGTTATGATCACTTTTGTTAAACGAAGTGGTTGAAATAAAAATGCTGTACTGTAGAAAAAAAATTATGATAATAATATAGTAAAAATAATAAATAAAGTTTCATGGGATGCACAGGCCTAGCCCAAAGTTTTGGACTTCCTGGACTTCTTTGTTCATGCGTCTAGATAGAGGCTAATAATATAAATATTTGACTTAATTTATATTAATATTTTTTTGTTTAAAAATTGTATAAAATAAACAATAAGCGTTAAAGTTTAGCCAAGAAAAGGTTCTACTTCTGGTACCCAAAGTAAAAGCGTGCATGTGCATTACCGCTTGTTGGCGTTGTTACTTTTAAATTAAAATTTACACAGGCAAACATTTCCATTTTGTATCAGCCTAAAAAGCTATTTTTCATGCCAAGTTTATTTTATGATGATAGATGATAGCCCTCAAACAGCTGCGAACACTGAATCTGTGCATTAACAACATCGTTGGACCCCAAAGCCTCCTGAATTTGCTGAAAGTACCACTTGTACTTTCTCCTCCCCATGTCGAATGCAAGGAAGAAGGAAAGCCCAAGGCTACGGGAAATAAAGTTAGAATATGAGGAATGAAAGACCTTGGAAAGGCAAGGGCACTTAAAATCTGGAATTCAATTTTAGGACAGATCTCCCTTTTTCTTGACTTATTCTAATCCAATTTCAGTCATTCTACCATGGCCAATGTGCCCATCACTTTCATTCCAACCCCGCTTTTGTCATACACACATTAGCGTGGTGGCGTATGGAAGGCAGGGATTATGGAAAGTAATGATTTTTCAGGGCCTGATTTTCTCCTGCCGGAGTCTGCTGGAGAAGGAATTAACTCCTGGGGGTGGCGTGGTGGCAAGCCGAAAAACCTGCCTACAATGACACGCGCGGGGAGAGGTGACCGTGCGGGGATTTCAAGACGTGATTGAATTGCGGCATGTGAAAAACCTAATGGTGCACATTTTCTGTGCGAATGATCCCATAAATCCCGGGAAAAGATCCCAGGTAGAAAAACACGGCTGGCACGGACGAGCGCGGGATTGGATATTAATGCTGGGGTAATAAAGTGTGTCTTTCCTTCCAAAACCACTGTCCTTTCATGGTGCACAATCTGCTCATGATAATGTCAATAAAGCTGAGGGGAAGACGACTGATAAACAGGCTGTTAACGTCTTGATGCTGTTGTCAACTTTTACTGTTGTGATATGAATGTGATGTATAGCAGACAAGAGCGTGGCAAAATCGATACAAAAGCAAACTAATAACAAAGAACGCACTCACCTATTCTTCCTCCTGTATGGCCTAGAAAGACTTTTCTTTTCTGACAGCTCTCTATTGCACCTTCTCCGAGCTGCAGGTGGGAGTCGACTTAAATCTCTCCCCGGGAGTCACTACGCAGTCTTTGCTATTTCTGTGGATTTAGAAAGGAAACTTGGGAAGGCATCAACTCGAAATTCGATTTGCATAAGAAACGCCAATAACGTTGTCTCTTGTATGCCGAGATCTATCTATCACTGCAAAAAGCCACGAGCACTATCAGATTTCCACAGAAGCGAATTGGGTCAGTGTGACCACAAGAGATTTACGTTTTTTTGCCACGGTGACTTTCCCCCGGAGAATATCGCCAGCCGTGCACTTTGCAGCATTAGTTAAACCCTGGACGAGGCCAAGCTTCATGCAGTTGGTGTCACTACTGTGCTGACAACATAGTCTTTGCCATCAATTTCCAGGAAGAGCGTGCAGAACGTTCTCTCTCTTAAAGCTACCTCGTTTCAAGAAAGCATGAGATATTAAAAGCCTTTTACAACCCAATTAATTGCCTTCGCATTGTAATAAGTAGAAAATGTATCCCCTTGGATTTAACAGGACCTAGTTAGCTGTTAAAACTAAAATTAAGAAAAGCTATAAGAAATGGTTCCAAAATTATCATCAAACTGCACACAGAATGAAATACACCTCATTTTTGATGGGTTTTTGATGAGTTTGTGGCTCTGGGAACGATCAAGTCAGGTTTAAACCTAAAATTGTGAAAAAATCTTTCTTCAAGAGCCAACACTTAATAGAGCGTTTATACGGTGGTTTCTCTCCAGGGCTGCTTCAGAACGGTGTTCACCATCTTCACACACAATAAGGAATCTTCAATAACAAATACATTTCGCACATTTACAACTCTTTTGAAAGACTACAGAGGATGCCGTGGTGACGATCCTCTGTGGATTTCTTCCAACTGAGCATCTATTCAAAAAAAGCTGCTGTGTTGTGGTGATGAGATTCCGCTCACAAGAGTGATTTTTGGTGGTTGACGTGTTGCTGTTGTCGGTTTAATCCGTGTAGATGCTGCCGTGTGAGGCCTGACAAGAAAAGCGGTCAAGATATCTAGGAGACATTTGAGAGTTTCTTGCACAGGAAGTTCAAGCGCTGAAGCTTAACAGCTGTTCGGCTGTGGAAAGCAGTGCACGACTCATTATCCAACTGTCTACTGAGAGCGTTGTTGGGGAATTATTGGCACTGGCATATCATTAACAAGCATGCTTTAGTGCAGCGCACTGCTGAAAGACACAGCTCTCAGACTTAGATCAGAATTCCGCCTGACTTTGCATACACAATCTGAATTATACATCAGCTGTTATCTCTACAATATATTCACCTGTGACTTTCTATTGCACAATTCTTTGTGCCAGCAATGCACATATGTGTTATGTGGTCTTAACTCCATAGTTTGATTCATTGCTAATTGTAGGTCAACACTGTAACATACAACAACAGCTCATTTATGGCATTTAAAACATCAACCCATATACATCTATGAAATCTAAAAAGCAGGTAATTATGTTTTGAGAATCCACAAAGCTTTGAAATTGATATGTTACATTGAACTTGAGTATATGCAAGTAAAAATAAGAAAATCTGATAAACTCAAATGTTTATTTTAGAATCAACACACAATGTATAAAGTGTATGTTACAAATATGTGTTTATTAAATAAATCAGGGCTGCAACCAAATATTATTTTAATAATAAATCACGTAAGTGCATGCATTTGCAAGTGTTGATTACTATTACTTATGTTTTTATAACATATAATGCTGAATCGGTGTATTATGTATACTTTACCATATGCAAAAACAACAAATTGAGTTTAAATATCTCTATTTTGAACACTTTAAACCTTCAATAAAACACAAAATGTGTCTTCCACATTGGCTGCATGTCAGTAACAAACATAATTTGGATGGAATCTGTGATAGTGGCTGCGTGTGGGGGAGTGCATAAGGGATTACTCCTTTCAACAAATCCACTCATGCTGTGCTGTCTTTTTCCTTAAATTGAAAGACAACATTAAAGCGTGAAAGGTGAAGCAATTTGTGCAAATCAATATTTATTGTTATAATAATTTCTGTAGATGGCAAATTGGCAGCCATGCTTATTTTAAAAAAAATCTAATACAAAAACTACATTGTTCTGTAAAGAAGACAGAAGTAAAAAAAAATATATATATATATCGTAGACTCGTAGTATGTGAATCAGGAACATCTCAGTAAAAGACAATACAGTAGATGCAAAGTTTACTGCTACAAAATAAAGATGTAATGTGACTGTACCAAAGTTAGCAAACAAACTATTTACACTAACTTAATAAAACCAGAGTCTACTACACTTTTGTTATTAAAAGAATTTACATGTGAAATTAAGAATTACCATTACACTGATGTGTTTTCTTCTCGTGTGCTCTGACATCACTGTGCCAAGTCTATGCCAAGCAAACTCATCTTTGCAGAACTTGCAGGTAAAAGTCTTCTTTGTTGCGTTCAATACAATATGCTCATGTGCCTTGGATGATTTGGGACACACACTGTTGTTCTATACTCCATTTCTTGTTCTGCTTTTATTTTGAGTGAAGTTATGCTCATCTCTTACATGAGCAGCTCAACTATTGATAACAGCTTTTGTTGAAACAAAATTTCATTTAAGATGAGTATTAATTTATTAATTTAATTGATTAGTTGTTGTAGCTGTAGTTGTTGTATTTTTTTAAATAACTTATTTTTAATATACTATAAGATGTTTTATTTTACTTTAATATTTTCCATGTAGTCATTTTTTTCAAAAACATTAAGTTAATATTACTGTTCATTTTTGTGATATTTACTTATCTACTAAATATAACTAAATATTTTTTATATTGTATTTAACTGGTAGAGTAAACTATTTGCGAAACTGAAATTTAAATAACAAATGATGTGATAAAGAAATCGACTCGTTTTCTTTCAATCCAATAGCTTTGTTAATAACGGTCTGTGGGCTATACAGCTAGGCAGATTGCTTAAACTGTCACAAAGCAACATTACAGACTGCATGACATGTACTTTTAAGGACAGCAAAATACTTTAAAAGATGCACAGATCTTTACGAATCATCTGGAACTAAAATTGACAGAATGTTGGCCAGGTAAACTACTTCATTACTTTGACACAATTCAATAGAAGGATTCTCATTTCTTAGTAAATGTCCTAGTAAAACATTTTGTCCTGGAAAGACCTCAATAAGACCAAGTATATAAAGTATAAAGGGACTACTAAACGTCAAGTCATTACTTCATATGACTTTACTTATGAACATGTGCCAATAGAAGTGAAACACATTTCCCTCATACTATATGCATAACTTTTGTCCTGATATTGCTAAGAAATAACACATTATGCCAAAAAAAAGCCAAATATGACAATATAATAAACAATATCAAAATTCATGTGTTTTGATATATCATCACATGTTGTAAATTAAATACAATTACATTAAAATAATCCAACAAAGCTAATTTTGTACAACTCTGAACAAACATTGTGTGTGTACAAGATCAGCAGAGTTTGTGTGCGCTGGAAAAAAACTTTACATACTAATAAGACCAAAGTGGAATCCTCTGATCCAATCCATAAGATTAAAAAACGTCTAGTGGTAACATAAGGGTTTAATGTTTAAAGCTGACAGGCGTTTCTGTAACTGTGAGTGGGTTTGTTTCTTTATTTTATTGCTGCACTCGACATTTATAAAGGTTTGTTTACCACTATCTGAAAGTTATTGCAGGTAAGTAAGAACAGAAATTCTTTGTGCTGAGTAGAAAGGTACCAATAATAGAAGAGGTAAATGTTTCAATTCTTTCATCCACAGCACTTTTCAAATATAATACAAACACCAGTGTGTTTGAATAACTGCTCAGAGATAAACATGCACTTTCAGTCAGATGTAATTATGTTAATATATTGGCAGCATTTTAATATATAATTTATTACATAGACGGTATTGGAAAGACACCTGCAACATCAATTTTGGTATGAAATAAGTACTTAACTATTCTTAAATTATGGATCAGTGGATTTGTATTAAAATAAGTTCGGCACAGATAAGTGAACTAAAACGCAACCATTATGGTGTATTAAGGTAATCTGGGACACAAAATTCCAATGTGTTTATTTCCTGACTAACAAATTGTATTCATCAAGAATTAAATTGTAATTTCAACATGGATCTCATGTGACTGAAATCACATAACCTCATGTGGTAAACGCACAGAAAGAGACGGGCCACTTGTCAATCAAGACGCTCCCCTGGGAATGGCATGACAAATGTCAGTGACATTAGAGTCTGCCTTAATTAATTATAAGGACATGAATCGGACAAAAATTAGTTCAATGTTGTTCAATCGTGTTTGTGGTTTATTCTAGCAACAAAATATTAAGTGTTGAAAATATGATTGAGAATGAAGGAAACTCTTTGGGTAATCTGGGACGATTTCAAATTGGGAATAATAGGCAGTTTGATTAAAATATTAATATAAATAATTACAAAAAATATAACATTAAATAAAATATGAATATTATAATATTATAGTTCTTAACTTTGATAGAGAACTTGAATTTAATTATTGAATAATTGAAATTATTGTTTGCTCTTCATAAAATTTAGTTGAAACAATTTCAATATTCTGAATATACAGTAGGGTGAATTTAAAGTGTGGTAATGCCCTTTTTTAGACCATTACATTCTGTATGTCCCAGAATATCTAGTCCGGCAGATGCTTTGGCACAACAAGACTTAGACGTTATTATACATCTTATGGATTTCAGAAAATATACCCTTCATTCACCATTTTATTTAAACTGGTCAACTTTCGACTTAAAGACGATGCCCCTAAACACATGTTTTCTTTGTAAATGTATTGCGCCACCATCAACGCCAAAGCGTTATGATGTCATACGAATGATAGATGACTTTCAAACATGTAATGATATTATTATACAGTATGTTCTCGCGTAGAAGCACACAACTACCGAAATAATATGATTTCTTTAGCAGGGTTTTATCTTGTTCAAACAGCAAGTCCTGTCAGTATCAATGCAAATAGAATCTTACAAGCTTATCCGGCCCAACAGGATATAAAGCCCGTGAGAGCTTCAGTCAGACAGTGCGTGGTCCACTGGGAGCATCCACAATAAAAGCTCAGTCCCTCGGGACCTTCCAGTTCGAAATAAATCTGTGACCACACAATGCTGTGAAGATGCTTCAGCTCTTCACAAACATGAGAGTGAGGACTGAAAGTTTATTTAAAGACATACGTTTATTTCATTTTCCTAACACAATTTAGAGTACCTAGATGTTCTGGATGACCTTGTGAACACTTAAGAAGAATTACGTTCCTTGTCTGAAAATTTCATCATGTTCAAAGTACTAGCTTGATTGATCTGAGTTGACTCCGTGACTACAGTCCATGCATAATTTCTATTGTGTTAAATTGGATGGCGTGGGCCTAAGATTTCTTGTTTCCAACAACTTTTTTTATCGGAATAATATGTTGAGATTAAACGTCAAAAAAGTTTTTTATTTTATGTATTTTTATGTTCAAGGCGAGAACATGAAAATGAATTGGTATCGTTGTGAGAAATGTTTAGTATTTTATTCCATTGGGGTTATTTTTAGGTATTCTATTATTTTGGCTGTGCAGAAAAACAGAGCATTTAGTTAAGCTTACAACAGATTCATTTAAACTCTTTTTTAAATGTTGTTTTGATCAGATGTGTTATACCGGAGATGCTGGTGTTGTGTGCGGCTCTTCTACCTGACAAAACAGAGCGTTTTTCAAATCAAGTCTGATTAGAAGAGAAGTCAACAACAAAGTTTTGCCGAAAGTTATACTTAGAAGAATATTAATATGACAAAACCAACTGAACTGTATATTTTAATTCAAAGTGTGCGATTATTAATGTGTTCAATTAAGGGCTAAGTGATTTTTCGAGAGTAATGTATGTTATGTCTTTTGTTGATCATAAGTGATTTGGATTTGATGTCTACAGAGTTAAGACACATTTGATCTTGCCGTTGCATAGTTAATGGAAATCTCAGCATGTTTGAATGGGCAGGACAGACAGCAATTTTCACTATATGCAATTATATGCCTTTTATGATACCCATTTAGATAACATTTTCTCTGATGAGTGTTAATCAATCCTGTGGGTTTCATTTGACAGTATTCGTATATACATATATTTCTCAATGATAATTATTACATCTCAGTGTTATATTACGTTAGGAGAGTTACATAAAATGGACTTCTTTATTACATTTATACATTTATTAATAAATAGTGCAATCAGTGCAATGTTATGGACTTTAGAGCGCACATTGAGCCAAGTTTCCCCATTCCAATCTTCCCTATGAGAGTGTTACAACCTTTCTCTCAATAGCCCTTGGTTGCATTTTCAGCCAACTATGGTGGCAATGTCCGTCGTTTCAGCATATTTCTAAAATTCTGGTGTTGCCTGAAACCTTTTTTCTATGGACATCAGTTTACCACATCACAGAGTCGCGTGTTTGTAACTACAGGTGTAGAGCTGTCAAGAATTGTTCTTTATTATTATGACATGTACACTTACATCCATCATGATTGTGTGCAAGGTAAGAAAGCAACATGCACTCCATTGCATATCCATTGTTCTGAATACGAACTTAATTTAAAATTTTTCAGTTTGTGAACAAAGTGGAGCAATGTTTTATTCTAGATGCACACGCGCATGACCCTACTTGCCAGGACGCTGGGGAATCAGAGAGCATTTTGAATCAGTTAAATATAAAGAAATAAAACAATATAATGCAAAGGTGCAATAATAAAAGTACTTTTCAGATGCAATGTACATTGCTTACAGGAGTAATGTGGTGTTAAATCAAACTAAAGGATTATATTACAAAACCACGAGACGTCATCAATTTTGTTGTTAAACCACCACGGATAAAACCAATGACAAGCTTACCTAGTTAGTCTCTCAAACAATTAATTGTACTATAGTGGTTAACCAGCAAGTTATGTCATTTTTTGGGAAATCGCACTCCTTGTTGTCTCAATTCACAAGTATGTTGTTTGACTTTTGCTTTTAGTTAATAACTTTATTCTGATTCATTTTTAATTACAATGTTTAAAAATGCTTTTTTTTAGGTGCACCTGCGGTAGTCCCAGTGCAATTTCGCACCCTCTTTGTCCAATTGCGTTTATACATAAGTTCTAATACAACAGATAATAAGTGAGCCAACATCGAAAGACCTTACACAGTTTTGTAAAACAAGACAGAAGGGGTAGCACAATAAATACTTAATGCATAGTGAATATTAAGATGTTCAAGCTTCATTTTCATATTATTTCTATTTAGAATATTTCAATTTAATGTTAAATTTAATGATATCTTATCCTATTCCTTAAAGCACATCATATGCTGCATGTATAAAAAGTGTAAACAGTAAAAACAACATAATGCCGAAGTTGTATTTGCGGCAAAGTATATATATAGATGGTGGCAGTAGCTGGGTAAGGGTAAAAAACAATGACAGCAGTTAAAATGATTTTTAAAATGTAAACAGCGGGCTTACTCAGCTAAGTTCATATAGGCTTTCCTTATTGTGTCTGCTAGGCCCAGTTAAATGTCAGGTAGTTTTCATTATATCAGGATTGCTGACTTTATTGCTTTGTAAGCCTAATAATAGCAAATAACAACAGATTGCTCTTTTTACGGATGTAGTTTCATTGCTTCATTTTCCCCCACATCTGTTCTTTCAAGATTTGCAAACAAAAATCATTCTACATTCGATTGGGAACGGTATATTACAAGACTAGGTGTGTATTATTTATCGTCAGAAGGCACATTCATTGCGAAATTACAGAATGGTTTTCGCCACTGAATCTTTGTCAAATTTATTGACTCATGAATTTGAACATAATGAGTTAAGATATTTGAAACCATGCCACCCCCCTATTACAATAAAGCACATGTTCATCATGTTTCTACATTTTTCCCTGTATACTGTATATTCTGACACTTAAACCGCACTTAAAGAAAATGATAAATGTCTTTGCTTTACACAGCAATATATCAAATCCTGTAACATTTGTTTTAAAGAAGAAATGTGCACGCACACTTCTCGTGCAAGACAAGTTGCACGGCTTAAAATAATAAAACAGATGTTGGGTTTGACATTCATAGAAAGTACTGTGACACTTTTGTCTGTCACACATCAGTTGTGGTTTCTCTATTAGCACACATCTTTATTAATATTCCACGTGTTGGTTAATTTTAAGTAAAGCTCTATAGCAACATTTATATGATCACGTGTACCGATGGCACTTTCTTCACTTTTGATATTTATTTCTAACGCTGCTGACATTCAAACATGATTAAGCGTGATCTAAAATTCGGTCAATATTTACTTTCTCATGCTGCTCAACAGCTGCATTCTGTTATTTTCTCGGTGCAACACATGTCGAATAATCCTTACGTGGCTTTGTTTTCCAGACTATGAGAGTTCACAGTGACTGAAGTGTCGAGCTAAAAAAAGGACTAAACATTTTAAATTAATCATAAATCCAGTCAAACAATAGCCTTGTGTGATGAACAGACCAAATGAGTCAATCATTCACCCTGAAACCCAGCAACTCGCACTTCTCAGCTTTCATTACAAATATGGCTCCTGTGGCACGGTTTGGGCCTCAATTAATCCACAAGTCAATGGTTCACACATGTCCTGCATGACCACACGATGTGGCAATGTCAAACATGTACTAAAGGCACAATGTTCGGAGAGTCAAACTATTATTAAAAAATTTGGAGTTTGACAGATTGGTCACTACAGTACCGCCATTGTATAAAGAGCTGGAAATCAGAAATCATTTTTTTTATACAAAAATAGTATGCAAAACAAACTTACTAAAACTAGAGTGGTACCCTAGGGTTCTTATCATTGGGTGAATAATTGTTCCCCAAGGACCTATTGTGCATCCTTAAAGGTACAATTACATAATATTTTCCCTTTTATTGAATGTAGATGAGACAAGAAAGTGGTTGGGTAGAGACAGGGAAGTGAGAGTTGCAAAGGAGGTTCGAGTTGGAAATTGAACTAAGTCTGGGCACAAGTGCATTAGCACTACGTGATGTAGTACGTGACAGGGCCATTTGTACCGACAATTACATCTTTTAAACCATAATATTTAATGGGAACACAACAGATCTCTAAAGAACATAATGATATTGTAGTCGAGACCACATAAACTGAGACCAAGTCAAGAGAAGACCAGAGGGTGTCAAGACCAAAGCAGGAAGATACTGAGTCAAGGCTTAGACAAAAACTGAGCAATATAAAGTCCTAATAATAAAAAGCAGAAGTAATTTAGGCAATCTATTGTACAGAAATGTATGTGTAGGATGTTAAATGTTCCATGAAACCAAGACAAGACCTATACCAAAGACAGTCAAGACCAAGACAAGACAAAGATCACCAAGAACTGGTCTTAAGACTGCCTTTAAGTACTACAACACTAGTTCTGAAGGCGAAACAATGTACCCAAAAGGTACATCTTAAAATATAATGTATACAAACAAAGGTAGAAAAAGAAACCTTTAAGGACGCTTCCAAAGCGACAGACTGTCAGAAATAAGATTTCAAACTGTACCTTTTCTATTATATACACACTGACAGTGTTAAATCTACTCTTTTTTTGACTAAATAATATATTCATACCATAATCAAACTATTATTCAAGGGCCAACTATCCACATCAAAATCCCCAAACCTTTTCTCGCCAGTAATATTTCATCATCATATCTTGTTCACATACAGTACACAAGGTCGCCTCCCTCGGCTTACCATCGACACCGCTAAGGTCACTCTCAAATGTGTTTAGTCGTCCTGTAGTCGGGGTGAACTCTATAAGATACTGAATCACTGGTGTCTGTTTCAAGAGGGGGGGTCTCATCTGCAGCCAGAGAATGGGTCAATGCGTGACGAAGTAGTGGAAAACAGTAAGAGATGGACAGGTACTGGCACGCTTGTTTGCGGTGTAATCGTTAAGTGAAGAGCTGAGTGTAATGTTATGTGCGATGCTGAGTAGGCAGCCTCTTTAATTACACACTCTCCTGAGCATGTCATTCCCATTCCCAAAGCACAGACCAGACTGCCCTTTATAGCCAGCACCTCCCTTAACTCTCCCTGTCCTCACCTCAACCTCTGAGACACATTTAAATACAAACACAGACACACACACACTCACACACACAGTGTGAATGACAGGGGGATACACACACATAGTGATAGACGGGGCGCTGTACGCACACACGCATAAATATGCACATTGGCCTTTGTAAAGACAGATCTCATTAACTCCTTAGCTGCTCCTACTGAGCTTCAGTCTGAAAGCCGAAAGGGAAGGGTTTTATTAAAAGATGTGTCTATGGAATTATGTGAATAGTTCACCCAAAAATTGCAGTTCTGTCATCATTTACTCACCTTCTTGGCCTTTTAAACTTGTATGAGTTCCTTGATTCTGCAAAACTCAAAATAAGATTTTTAGTTGGTAACCAAACTGTCTTTACTGATAAAACAAAAATGAATACATTTTAAAGCTTTGAAATTAATTCAATTTACAGTTTAAATGTTGTTTGCAGGAAAGTAAAAACATACATATATCTGGTTAACTTAAACGTTTTAGAATTCACAAAAAGGTGTGAACTAAAAACTATATGTTATAAAATGTATACATTTTTTTACAATTTTGTGTTAAATTTTAGAGAAATTGACTGTTGAATTTTAATAATTTGTCAAATATATTCCACTAAATCTATTCGATGATTTAAAAAGATCATGTAAAGTCAATATTACTGTTCATTTTTGTGATATTTCGTTTTTTGATAGTCCATTTGCTTCTACTGTATGGAAACAAAAGCAATGAAGGTGAATGTGTTCCAGTTCCCAAAATTTGTCGAAATATCTTCATTTAGCTTCTACAAAGACGTGATACAGGTTTGAAATGACAAAAGGGTGAGTTAATGACAGAATTTTCATTTTTGAGTACACTCTCGCTTTAATCTATTAAACGTAGCACATCTGGATTAGAGATTCTTGTGAGCTGCTACAGGCATGAAGGCAGAGAAGCATTACGACAAATTAAACCACTCCATTACTTGGATTTCATAAATCACTGGCTTACAGATGTTTTGCCGCCTCTCCAAAGGTAATTTTTCATAGTCACTGAAAGTAACTGCATACTGCTCTTTCTACACATTGTTATTTGCTACAGGGGATGTGCAGAGTTTCACAAAGAAATTCCAGCAAAGGTTCCGGATGTGACTTCTGATGTTTTCCGTGGAAGTGAACTATGCACTAAACGGTGTCACACGCTTTGCCATGCACTAAATTAAAAGCATAACCAGCAAATAATTAGCACGATGTGATAAAATCACATATTTGACCTCCACCCTAATTAGCAGCGTTGCGAAGCATGTGATCAATTATATGAAACCAAGTTTGAGATTTAGTAACCTCGGGTTATTGCGCCATACACAAACAGAAATGGAGACGGCCGTTCCCCCTGTAAGCTATTTTTCACAGTTCGACGCTCACAAGCGTATTTCTTGGCAGCTTATCCATTGTGAAAACATCGGAAAGCAAATATCACAATTACGGACGTCGAGATCATCTGTCTGTTTATTAGACTGGTTGGCCTAAAACATATTTTATGAAAAGATTACATTCACTGCAAAAGTTCTTGAAAGGTAAGAATAGAATCGTCTACTGGCAGCGCGAAGCGGTTGAGAATGGGTAGCTGCAGACAGCTTGTCTTCCTACTGTGATTGACATTTCCATTATAGTTAATTAGAGCTCTGCTGCACAGACAGGTCTGAACAGATAACATTACCTTCCTAATGATGAGGCACTAAAACCACACCCATCAACCCACCAATCTTGGAGGGATATCAGAGACACAAAAGCAAAAGAAATGAGAGAAAGGCACCAACCAATTTACAGCAATCCAAGAGATGTCACTTGCAGGGCAGGATTGTTTTCAACACCTCAAACTAGTATACCTTTTTGTACATGTTTAGAGTAATATACACTTAAATTTTTTTACAGATGTATAGAGGTTGTTGAGTAATATAAGTTAATGCGTTATATAGTGTGACAGCAAAATTGTAGAATATAAAACTGTTTATATATTATATATATTTTATATTCTGAACATTTATATTTATATTAGAAAATAGGGCCTTTCATCCCAATACAATGTCTACAATGCTATATTTCTGCTCAATGAAATATATAGATATTTTACATCATATGCCTGTTTACTTCAGTAGCTCCCTTTTTATTATCTGTATGCATGTTTAAAAAAGTCAATGAAAATTTGCGTTTCGGTGAAATGAGTAGTTGGTGGGGAATAAGGACGTGGAGAGTCAAAATAAAGATGTAGTAGTGTTTTTCCTCCTGTCACACAGCACATTTGCAGTATGTACAGCAGCACAATTACTACAACCATCTGTACAGGTGGTTCTCAATGTCATTGAGAATTTGCATTAAATTAATATTTATCAACTTAAATATCAAATATTAAACATAAAATTGGCTAAACATTGTATATGCGCCAAGCACAATTTGACTTAATTGTCCTTTTTTTCTTCTTTTGATTGAAAGGGTATACATGTTAATAAACTATTGGCCGGAAAACGCTTTTTTGGCTGATATCAATGATGGGCCGATATTTACATTTTACATTTATTCATTTGGCAGATGCTTTTATCCAAAGCGACTTACAAATATTATGCAGTGGCCAACTATTACACGGATTTAACCTTCTGATTACAAGTCCAACTCTCTAACCACCAGACCACAACGAACCCCAAAACTAATCTTGGTAAATTCATACAATTGAAAGGAATGTAGGCATTGTTGTTTGGTTATCAACATTCTTATATCTTATATCTGCAGAAGGAAGAATGTTAACAGGTTTACAATGACAAATATATGAGTAAAAATTAAAATAGTTTTTTTTCTTGGGTGATCTTAGGACTTCACTATTCCATCAAATATGGTAAATCTGTGAAATAAATTTGGTATTGCCAAAATATTTGTCATTTTAGCAATTAAAATTTATATTTCTTGCTGCTTTTTGAACTTTAAATATACTATTTCCTTTCTACTGTTTTGCTAATAAACAAAGTCTGGATAAACATCTTATCTTAATTTCAAACCAGCAACAGTGTTTGTAAATTTTAGCATTCGAAATACACAACTGAGACCTTTTATGTACTAGACTGTGTGTGCATGCAAATTGCCTTGGTCTACAGCGATAGAACAGTAATAAACACGTGCCACCGAGAAGTCCAAGAGAATGTTAGTGAAATGCCAATCGCACCATTAAAGTCACTGACACAGTCTGAGTCTCTTTCAGAAGCAGGGGGGAACAGCACCACCACCTTGATTGACAAAACACCTTTCCGTGGTTCAATTTCCGCGGAAAAGTTTCAGTCGCAGAACCTTCAGCCCCGCACTCCCTAAGACTAAATCCCGCCGAGCCGAAGAGACCGATTTAATAAGGCAGGGATCAGAGACACAGACTGACCGCCGTACACGCCGCGCACGCCACGGGAGAGCTAAAACATGAGTGCTGTGAAACTGGGATTATATTGGCCTGATGTTAAATAATGCATGTCATTATCTGACGACGGGGAGTGATTAAGAGCCAGTGTCTGGCCAAAACAGAACGTCCCTCTCCCTACAGTCACCCCTGCCCCTAGCTCATCATAAATCACTTCCCAAATCTGATCATCCCCACGGTCCCTTCATTATTTAAAATGTTTATCATCTGCCGAGCAAGGTGAGACGAGGTGAGGGTATTGAAAAGCATTGGCTTTGATGGAGAACTTTACGTTAGTGAAGGAAACAAGCACCTTTCGTTCATCCTCTTCCAATCTATTGTAGCTGCATTACAGGAGATGGGGATTTCAGGCACAGGAATACACAGGCTGCAACAATCAGCCTGAGGCTTTTTCTGTTTGAAGCTGTTGAAAATTGACAGGACTACTAATCAGAAGTGTGGTCAAGCTGTAGGAACAGCAGTCCAGATGACAGCTTACAGAACTGTAATGCCATGTTATGTGAGGCTGTAGCTGGAGAGAAGAAGCGGAATGCAGGTTTGTGAATCTGCTCTGCGGTCTTTCCTCGGCGCCTGTACCTCCTCAACAGCGAACCGTTCCTCCTGACTCAATAATGGAGATTTGGCATCTGACCTCAGGTTAGCCAGGGCCTTCGGAGGAAAAATAACAGCTGAAACTCCCTAGCTGTCTATGTGTTTTGCCTCCGGTGATTAAATTCTCTTTCTAATTGGTACAAGGTGGGTGGGAAATTTGCACATTGTACTAACAACTGTTGAAAAATAAGGAGGATCAATACTATGAAAAAAGTAAAAACACCACCACATAGTTAAGGGGTTGGTCTACCAAATATTTAATTTGTTATAATTTACTCGCCCTCATTATATTTTTAACCCACATGCCGTTGTTTTTTCTATGTGTTCCACAGATCTAATTAATCTTGACACTGTTTTTTCTATATAACGTTTATATCAAACACGTCTGTTCAGCTACAAATATAGAGTCTGCGTTATATAAACTGATTTTAGGTTTTGTATTTGTCTAAGACTTATTTTACCCCAATACATATGTTTAAGTCATTAATTTATATTATTCAGAGGTGTGTGTCATTGGAAAATATGACCTTACATTTCTAAACATAGATTTTACCATTGTTTGTAAAAATCCACTGAGATTTCTGTATGCACAGGAAGTGTAACGATGCATTTCATCTATTATAACAGGACACAAAGAGAGAAAAAACTGTAAATCCAAAAGACCTGTGTTAATGTTTTCAAGATGCTTCAAGACACCTACCTGCAAAGCTACAGCACTGTGAAAAGTCTTCACAAAATAAAACTGAACCGTTATAAATAATAGCAAAATAAATGTTTATAAATGTCATTTTCTAATGACGCACTACTGCAGATATTTAAATAATGACTCAAACCATTGAACTAAAGAAAGTACTGAGACTTTTCCACATTAGAATTTTTTTACTTTCATGCATCTTAAAACATTTCACAGGTTTGATGCTTACTAATCCCACATATGCTGTGTACCCACCTGACGCAGTTTTGGAACAGTGAGCACCCAACTATATGCCAAACTTGCTTGGTCTGGTATAAATTGACCATAACGTTTCATTACTCTCCATAAAGGCAAGCGTCACAAGCAAATAATCCACCATATCAGGCCATCTACTCAATAAAAACCACTAAGCATACTAATGTGAAGTCAAAACCCCATTCCAGACCAATTTGACACAGAATTAATACCTACCTCATTACACCATTTATTTGCCATGCACTGCAGACCAAGCAACTTGTATTATTACAGTGAAGAGAGGAACTAGAGACTTACCGTCATGCAAATTTTAGTTGGGACACGGCTGGTGGTGGTGTTTTAGGTGTGCTGAAGGCTGATTAGGTTTGGGTAAGGGTTGGCTGATTAGCTTTTTGGAGCGGGCACCTGCTGGTGTCATTATACAGGTAAAACGTTTGCACTGATGACCCTTCAAGAGAGTTGTGTGACTAAACGCTATGTAAAGTTCTGTAATGCGTGGGTTGTACATGTGCTTTTTTTACCTTGTTGGTTCTTGGCTTAGTTCCCTGATGATCAGTTATCAACTTTGTTTGAAGAAATCTGGCAAGGAGCTCTGGTGTGTACAACACTCATTTAGAGGTGAATATCATGAATACATTTGCAAAATTTGGCAATGCCATTCACTATACACAGCGTGTAATCGCTTTACCAAAGTAAAATGTCCCTGAAACACGCATAAGCAGGTTTCGAATTGGAACAACAACCTTGGGAATGCCACCAGAAGGTCCTTTTCTGGCTTTCCCAAAGACTTAGAGTGTACAAACAGAGGGAAGATTACGTCGTCCTTAGAGTTTATTACAATGTAAGATCGGTTTAGCACTCAGGAGGATTTCTGTGGCCCCAGCCAAATGTGGCAGCCAGATAACATTTGAATACACTGTTTTTGTTATGTTTGCTTTGCTTGCTGCACCCCATACACTATCCCTGAAAACTTCAAAATCCAAAGCAGGGGTTACACAGACAGATTGGGGTGTAGAAAATAGTTTTGTTAAGTATGGCACAATGTTAGGTTCAAAGCATTTTTCCTGGTTGATAGGGAATTTCTAGCCAAGTCAGGCCCACATGAAAGCGTTCATACTGTGCGATGTGTCATAAAAGTGCGTAGAAAAATAATGATTACTAATTATATTAGTATAGTGCTTTACAATAAAAAGCTGAAACAGTTTGAGGCAAACTTTCTATTGAACTGTAACTTTCTATTACAATTCAAGTGTTTAATGTTTTCAAATAGGAAAAAAAACTTTGGCTTTGACACCCAAGTAAACTTTGATTCCACTTTGAAGAAAAGATGAATTTACATTTTGGATATCACCTTTTCTCTGTATAAAAAAATCTAAATAACATTAAAGTGATAGTTCATAGAAAAATTAAAATTCTTTCATTATTTACAATTTTGGTAAATTTCAAACTTGTATGAACTGTTTGAGCGGCTCAAACATCATCTGATATTCTTGTTGAAAACACGAGCTCTGTCCAGCTTACAAGTCATTATGTATGGTTTACATTAGAACAATGCAAAGGAGAACAAAATCAAATGTAGTTCGTCCAAATATTAAACACAACGAATGTAAAAAGAATGAAGATTTTTAATGAAGTGCAAACTTGTTGAAAGTACAGCTTCAAAATAAAAAAAATGTATGAGTAAATCTGAATCAGCTTTTAATTTAGACGGATTTAGATGGACATTTTTGGACGCTTTAAATTTTTCATCTAATATTTATCAAATGTTCATCTTTTTGTTTTCAAGCGAAGCATTACTTATTTAACTACAAATATAGCTATTAGTATGCATGAATCTGCACTTTTAATTTGAACTTAAAAAAGAACACTTTGTTACTTTGATAATATATTTAACATACTTCCTTAACCGCATCCAATTTCAAATTCCAAATATTATTTAAGATACACATTTGTGCGCCAATTCTCTCTATTCCTTAAATTTTACAAAGAGATTTTTGAACTGCAGAGGGTTTGCAGCTCACAAATAAACTTATAAGAACTCATTTACAAGAGGTATCCAGTACAGGATGTGCAGTACGAGAGCGTATGCAGTGTGCATTACGATCGGCTGCAAAAAGAAAAGAATGAAGAGCACCAAAAAAAGATGCTAGTTTTAGAGTTCTTTGACAAACACTTACAACCAAGCAAGAATTCTGCATCACAACACTGGCATTTCGCTCTGCAAGGACAAAAAGAACAAGCAGGAGCAGAGAGCACGCAGTCAAAGAGTGCTACTCAATCCCAAACATCTCGGAGAGAACTCGTCAGCCTTTCAAATGCCTTTCATCCAGTGCAGTTTTTCAAGCACCATTGTTATTATCCTCCACTGCAATTTCATGAAACCCTTCCTGCTTACTAAATGGCATTCTCTCTCCAAGACAAAGCCGCATAAAATGCTGATGCTAAGAAAAATGGGGCAAGCTATGGCACAACGTGTGGATTGGTGGTTAGCTTTGGAAATATTGTTCCAGAGCAACAAAAGATCCTCATTTCCCTCTGGCTGTGCTGAAAGTTTTCTTTTGTTTTTGATGGATTGGCATCTCAGCGCGGTAGGACAGCCCTTGAATTATTAATAGTGGAAAACACATCAAATAATTGCGATAATGTGTCATATTAAGCTCAGAGTGTTCCCAGAAACAAGTTTGCCCTTCTTTCTTCAATGAGACTGTCTGGCCATTCACAACTTACCATGAGCGACTAACGCAATAGATTTGGAAATTTCCATTTGTATGCGCCAACACCGTCTTGCAAAGAATGCAGACGTATGCGAGGGTCCCCAGGAGTTTCTAACTGGGGAAAGGCACAAGTTTTTAACTGTCACCACTGATTTGATTTTCCATTGTTAAAATGAAAAGAGTGCGAACAATCAGAATTCTGATTGTTCGGGAAAGGCGACGCAATAATGGGCTGAAATAGACGGCGATTGACACCCACCGCTCACACGGCACGAAAAGCTCAATTAATTACGGAAAGGAAATGGCCTGCGTTGCCTTTAAAAACAAAACCATGATTACAAAATAAAACTATGATTGCAAACTTCCCTGTGCAATCGGTTCATTAACCTCTTAATAAGACGCTGATATATTTAAATGAGAAAGTTGGACTGTGAAATACTAAAAAGGATCTAATGGGAGGAAAAAAATGACAGCTAAACCCTCTTGACCTTTCACTCAGCCCATTAAAGCGGACTGCCAGCACCTGCCCGGTAATTAATGTGCAAATGTGACTGTGTCCGTCGCTTGCGCCCCTCCCCACATCCGCTCGCTCGCCGGCTGCACCAGGCCCCTATTTTCCTCCCTCACTTTCTCTCAATTAGGCTGTAGCTTCTAATGGAGAATCTCATTACTGAAAGCAAATTGGTTTTAAATTCCAAGTCCATCAAAGACTAAGTTATCTCAACTCTCTACGCGAATACAAACTTGCCGCTGTGTCTTCCTCAAACTTTGTCTTGGGAAGGTGTTCGTCTCTTTCAGAAAGCTTGTATGAGTTACTCTGTCTTCAAACAATGACTCTTTCTTCCGACATAATCGTTTCGTTTTTACCGAGCCCTGTGTAACCCTCTCTGTCAACAGGCAGTCACGAGCAGCAAAAGCAATCTTCACGAGAAAGGGAAAATGGATCGCCGTGTCCTCACTAAACCTACCTCGCTATTGTCATCTAGGAGCGAAAAATAAAGAAACTGCGCATTTTACCCCGTTCCGCAGCTTACTGACAGCTCATATGTTTGGGAGGATGTGCGCAGACGGGGCATCGCTAGAGGAAAGGGTTGATTGAGAGGGATTTAGCGCTGCTGAAGTTCCATCACTTGCCCACAAACTTCCTGAACCAAACACCACCCTCGAAAGACACCAAGTTAATCCACTCTAAACAAGGATGAGTGTGCTTGCCAGTAAACCAAGAGAGGCTCTGAGGATATTTCACATCTTCATCTCTCAGTGTTTCTTTTGGCACAGGAGGAAAAGCAAAAGAGGCCTTTGAAGGAAAGGACTCTTACTGCTGCTCGTCATCGAATATGAATGAAGCAGAAGAAGCACAGAGAGAAGCAGCCATCTCTGTGCAGGTGTCTGAGCGATAGCTGCCGTATTTGAGAAGGTTCAGCACAGCACGGGTTAAACCTGGTGCTACATGTAGAGATTGTTCTTCATACTGTACGCTTTCCGCTTCAGACTGTCAAATAATCAGTCTAATTGTTGAAATCATCAGTGAAATTTATTCTACAGGCCATGACTCTCAAATTCTTCACATGAAATATTTATTCACGTGGTTGTTGGTTACATCAGATACAGTAAAAAAACACGATAAAGTGATGGTTCAACCAAAAATGAACATTCTGCCATCATTTATTCATGCTCTGCTCATTTCAAACCTGTAGGACTCTCTCCCGTGAAACACAAATTGTAGATATTTTGAAGTGTGTTGGTAACTGGTACCTATTGACTTTTTTGTGTCCTAACAATTTAAGTGAATGGGTCCCACTGCTGTTCGTTGACCAACTTGATTTCTTAGACAGAATACAATGAAAAAGTCACGCGAGGTTGAAATGACAAAAGGGTAAACGATGACAGAATCAAGCGGTACACCCATACAGTAAACCATGATCCAATTTAAAGGTCAAAGTTCACCCAAAAATAAATATTCTGTCCTCATTGATTCACCATCCTTATATTTTAAATCTGTGTGACTTTCATTCTTTTGTAGAAAAAATAAGATATTTGGAAGAATGTTGGTAAGAGGAACCAATTGACTTGCACTAGTTTTTAATGCACACATTAAAAGTAAAATAGCTGTCACTGCTGTTCAGTTACTCAATTTCTTCTGCAGTACACAAAATCATTTATTTTTAAGTCACGCAGGGTTGAAATAACAAATGGGTAACTTATGACAGAATCACTTGTTAAAAACCCTCAAAAATGAATATTGTGTCATCATTACTCATCCTCTTACTTTCAATGATTAACTTGCCTTCACCAATGTATATTGCCTTTGTTGGATTACTAACATTCTTCAAAATATCTCCTTTTGTGTCCTGTCAAAAGAAAAAAGTCATACAGGTTTGAAATGACGAGAGAATGAGTAGATGATGACAGATGACACATTTGGATGAACTATATAATTTGTATTGGTTCTCTATTGTGTTGTTCCATCGTAAACCACATATAACCGTGGTGATTGCATAGAGAAACAATGCAAGCTGGACAGAGTTCATGCTCTAAATAGGAAGCTAAGATGATGTTTGATCAGCTCTCTGGAATACTGCTGGGAACTGATGTCGTGGAGCCCAGATTAGTGGATATTTGTTGCAGAGATTCAGCTCCAATGATCGTCTCTGTTTAAACTGAGTCAAACTGACACTAGTCAGCACTCCATGGCACTCCAGCCTGTTCGGCTCCCGGCGTGTCTTTAATAGGTAAAGTAATAGAATATATATTCACCCACAAAGGAAGCTTAATGATTGAATGCCTTCACATATTTCCACCTCAAAGGATGAAAGCTAACATTTAACATTTGAAAGTGTAACTTACAGCAGCAAACTAATTTCAGCAATGCGGGGTCTTTTGAATGAGGCGGAAGGAGGGAAAGCTATAATAGAGCCCATTCAACCTCTCAACTTTCTTTTTCAAATAGGAACCAAAGGAATAAGTCTAATTAATTAAACCATTTACATATCAAAACATTCATTTCTCCTTGATAATGGAAGAAAACTTGAGTCGTCTGATAGGGAGAGGGATACCTGGCGTTGCATAAAGCCCGGATGGATGATGCTTTTTGTGTAAAGGAGAAGAAAGATCAGACCTTTTCTCCTTATCTGATAAAGCAGGTCTTAAGCATAGCTACATAATGAGTATCATTACAAGGGCAAAATGTTAACGTCTATAGGGGATCGGATGTATCAGAAGACCATGCTCGCCAAAAGATTACAATATAAGATTAAACATGGCTATACAGCTGGCGATATTTGTCATATATACATTCTCAGCTTTCCTCGCTTTAATCTGCGCATTAGAAGGTAAATCAAGGAGGTAAGTATGACCTGTGCAATATGATCAAAGGCCGTATGGCGGGTTTCAGTAATTTGGTTATATCGCAGATAACCTTGGTCGCGGTTAATGTCTGTTTAGTTTCTGAATAAAGCAGATGTTCAATCATTTACTGTGCCCCTTTGCGGTCAGTAAGCAGACTAATGTTTCGCTAATGAGCACCTGAAATAAGTTTGTTAGTATATAATGGACAAACGCTACACGAGAAATTCAATGCCATTGATCTTGCGCGTCTGTCGTATAACTGATATTCAATAGAAACCAAATTCCTAAGACACGCTTTGAAATGGTTACCATCACACAATGCACTCGAGTCGCTCTCTTTCTGACCATTGATTTTGAATTCCGCCGTCTCTCATCCATTATTCAACACTGTTCTGCAATGTAAATAATCAAATGTATTGAATCAGTCACGGAACACTTTTCGGTTTTAACTCAAACCGCCATATGTGATATAAAGGAACAGTGCACACAGATGCACCCAAAGAAATCATGCTATGGGCAAGAAATGTATGCCTCTCTATGTTGTGTGAATCAAAGCGATCGCTGATAGTGCCCGATTGAAAGGCCTCATATTTAGAACCTGAGCCTGCTGATATCAAAGCAGGCAGAAATTCTGATTCATGCCTTTCGGTAGAAGTTCCTATCAGGGATGTGTTCCTGAAGCTCAGCTTGAAAGCAGGATGCCCAAATGTTGCTTTAATGTAACGCTCAAGAAACACGTCAATACAAAGCCCAAGGCGCTCTTTCATCATCAAGAATTTGTAGCATGAGGCAAATGCTTCTAAAAGTCGAGATGACTCCCTTTGATAATGTGTCAGAGAAGAATGTAAGATGAGACACATTCTTATGTTATCATGTGTTCATAGAATCTTTAGACTCCTGTATGAAGCTCAAATTATTTAACAATGCGGGAGTACAAACCAAGGAGCAAATCTCATTTTGTTTTCTTTTCTTTTTCACAGAGTTCTTCTATATTGCTCGGTGAGTATTTCAACCTCTTGTCCTTGAAGAAGAAACTCATCTGCCTCGCAGGAACGGAGCGGTTATTGTGAATTCTCCCTACATACTAGCTGTTTAAGACCACGCATTTGCATTGTTGTGCAACATGTTTCGCCTCTATTTTCTGTTTTCACCTTGAAGGTCTTGTCTTTGTGATCAAACTCCAGCATCAACATGTCAGTCATCTCCTAGCATCCAAACGGTGTTGTCTCGCTTAAGGGAACTATGTGAATTTTAAGGCTTATTTCTGGCTTAGGTGGAAACAAAAGTTTGCCTTGGAAGCAACAGGCTTTTATGATTGCTCAAAGGGATAGTTCACCAAAGTCTGAAGAATGTTCTTAAACGTTTCTACTGATTGGACTGAAGACTTTATTGCTTAGTGAATGATGACAGGTAATTCATTTTTGAGAGGCGGCTCACATCATAGATATACGACTATAGCCATTGTTTAAACTTTCAACTGAAAGAGTTTTTCATGCATTTTGGCCTTCTGTTTTTACATTTCAAAAGATTGAAAGAAAACCTCTGAAAAAAGGTCTCGGAGTGCATGTTATTAAATGCTTTTGTCTCCTATGAAATCGTGTGCTTGCTTTTTTCACGCTCAGTCATACAAGTATACCATAATATACTCCAATACTGTGTATCTATAATAAGTTATAAAAAAATAATAACAGATGAAGGAACTTCACAATAAAGCATCTATTAATTTTGTTGACAGATTTATTTAAGACTATCTCCCATGATTTGATTTTCTTAAAGATCAGGACAAGTATATCACAGAATCAAGTAAGATAAAGAGTCAATTAGTTTTGCATCCAATCACATGAATAATGTTTACACAAATAACACAATGCAACAGCAATTTAGTGTAATTTCCACAGATGTGGGAGGACCACCAAGTCTGAGACCAAGACAAGACAGAGACCAAAGAGAGTCGAGACAAGACAAAGACCATAAAAAATGGCCTTGAGACCGGTCTTGAGTACAACAATACTCATGCTCAGGCACATTTGTTTCTTTACTAAGCAACAATGCCATTCACAAGCCTGGCATGCTTCATCTTGTGTTTTATTCCTTTTCCGCGAACCATGTAAATGAAGATCATTTTGACAATGTTGTTGTGTGTATGTGTAACTTAACACAATTGAAGACTTCTTGTAAATACGGTCTCAGTGAACTGTTTCATTAAGATGGTGCTGGCAGCCTGGTTTACATTAAAATGAATGCTGAATGGCTATCATGTAGACAACATCTTTGAGGATTTCTCCAACAGTAACAGTGGCAATAAAAACAACATCATCTAATTAGACATCCCTGCGCTGAAATGCTTTCAATTTGTGTGGCTTTACTTAAGTATATCTAAAGCATCCCAGCTTTCTCTCTCTTGAAACATGGTGGCATGACTCCAAAAAGCATTACAATATTATCAAAGCTCCAAAGAGAATGTCTGATGGATACAACTCCACTTAAAAACATTCTGCTCTGTATCAGACGGGATAAGCGTATGCTGATCTTATGCAGTCAGTGGTGCCTGTCAGTCACTTTCTATTCACAGAGCTTTAAATCCTTCAGATGTCATGGGCTGAGATTTTAACACAAAATCATGCAAACACAATATGTATAATTTAATGTTAGAGACTTAAATCAGTATAAGCCGGCGTCTTGGTGTTCAGGACGGGTCAAAGGAATTTATGTGCTCCCAGACAACCACTGATGGTGTTCAAAAGAGATACCAAAGGCATTTGATCTCTTTTGTAAAGATACTCGTGTGTACCCGTGTGTATCAGTGTACACAACTCTATAGACTTTGATTTCAACCCAAAGTTGCTGTAAACACACACACATTTGCCCACACAAAAAGCCGAAGAACACTTTCTTCTCTTAAACTCCCATGATGCACTCTGGGTGGCATATTGACAGTTCAATTTGAGGCCTTTCTGCTATAGTTAGTGCAGATGCCCAGCTATAGTAAGTGCTGACGCGGATGACAAAAACACCTTTGCTGTTTATCTTCAGCACACTACTTTAAAAGGAAAAAATTATCACTTGATCAGACATTTAGTACATTTTTACTTTTTCCTCATCTTTCGATATGTTCAGACAACCATGGATCTTTGGTCATGATGTGCAGCATCAAACAGAACATACTGGCAATTCTACACTGTATACTTGACCCTTCCCTGTAAAAAGATACAACCTTTTGACCAGGGCAAGGTTGCTTTGACTTAAACAAGTAAGATATTGCTTGACTCTTTTGATAAGCTGAAATGTAACTTTAAATCTGAAATTTAAATCAAATAAATAGATATAAATAACCTGAACACAATTTAAATCAGCATGTACATGTGCATGTTAATATGATGAGGATAACTGAAGGTTAAAGGGATAGTTTACCTTTAAAAATAAGAATTCTGTTATATTTAAGTTATTTGCTGGCAAACGTCACCACATCAACTTCAATTCTAAAGACACAAAACCAAATGCATGTCAACAGGGACTTATTGTTTTCTGTAAAAGACATTCTTCAAAATATATTCATAAGAGTGTAATTTACTGTACAGACTTAAAAGTACAAGAGGGTGAGTAAATGATAACAGTAATTTAATTTTTAAAAGACAATTTCTTTATAAATCTTGGTTAACATTGCCCTTTTTGCATTTGCACTAAAATAATTAATGCATTGTAGTACCTAGATTGCATATTTAGTGAGTATAGCTAGGGGTAATGTGCATCCAGCTAGTTGTTATTGCAAAACGTAAGATATTGAAACAAAATATTGATAGTGAACAACTTAGTGCCAGTTAGGAACTGTGTATGTTGGGAGAAAAAGGTATAGGACAATATTGTTTTCCGTATGTTTCTATTTTGAACACCCTGCGTTCTGTTTGACACAAATAAAAGACAACAAATACGATCTAAATAATGTAACAATATCATTATGCCAGGCAACCTTTCCCTCACCCCATCTCAGGCTTCGTCAATGTCCGCCATACATATCCCAGTCCACTTAACTGTGTGGTCTGTCCCAGGATCCAGAGATCCAGCCGCAGGCACCCCATCCCCCCCATCGCCTGCCACAGGGCTAACCCTACCTGCATGAATGCTTCCAATGGTAGAATGGCTGGCATGGTCCACTGCAACTCCAGCCTGTCAATCTCAATTGGGACAGGATACTCTGCGCAGATCATCTGCATGTTCGCTGGCTCCCAACGGCGAGCCTGGAAAACCACAGGATGTGTCTCAAATTCCAGGAGGCAGAGAAGAGAAAGTAAACAAGTCAGACAGAGAGGAAAGCAGTTAATGAGAGGTGATGTACTGTATTCACTTGCACTGTAGCTGCTATACATGTGACAAAGAGATTGCGCTGAATAATGTGAAGCTTTGAGTTTGACATACTGTTTAAAGCCTTGTGTGTGGAAAAAAGATGCGTTTATAAGACTTATATGTTGGATTATGTTGCTACAAATGGTTACAATTTACAATAAGGGTTTTATTAACATTAACTAACATTAATAGAGTATCATACATTGTTTGTTCATATATTTGATTTATATACACAAGTTCAGGTTCTATAATGTGAAACACTTGACAATAATAATTTCACGTATTGAGTTTGAAAGGAATAGATGGCAACCTGTGATGTTCTACATAGAGGTTTCCAGGGACACTTCAAAGATTTCAGTCTTATTGGGCCTAAGGGTACCGAAGAAAACTACTGTTGGGATAGCTGATTCTAAACTTAGACAACAGTATTTAAATTACTATAAAGAATTTACATATGTTTGTTCTCTCGTTATTGATTTTATTTGTCAGTATTCTTCCGACAAAAAATGAATTGTAGGATTTTATCTTCTGTGTAATGAAAGCAATAACCAAATAAAAAATTTGTCATGCATCGTAAAATCACAGAAAAATATTTGTTTTCTATAAAGATTTGAATGACAACAAGTTAACAATTTGTTATTCATGTAAGTTATGTAAAATTTAAAAAGTACTTTATAGCAAGTGGTCTTCATACTTCAGTGGTCAGAACTTAATCTGTTCACTTTATTCTTCACCATCTCTTACTTGTCTCCTGGAAGCCCTTCAGCATCCCTCCACCAAACTGTCTCAATCTGTTTGTCTCACTGTCCTCAAGTATGCAATGAAAAACATTTTATATTCACCTGTAAAAAAAGCGAGCATGTCTTTTAATGTCGCTGTGGCTCTTAATGACATTCAGAAACATATATGTCATTTTTGCAGGTTAAACTCAAATTCCACAGCAAAATTTCACAATGACACTTGTTTACAAATGTTAACATTGTTATCCCCATTTCATTCATATTAACATGCATTACTCTTGGCACTTATTACGAACCATGAAATACATGTATGCATGCAAGAAAACACGCAAACAAGTAAAAACATGACTTGTTAACTTATAAGAGCTGCAGTTAGAGATGTTTGGTGCTGAGTTTGACAAAACCGTGACACTGAGTTATCGACTCTGCAATGATGGCACAGCACATGGCACTAAAGCTGCTTATGAATCGATTCCTAAAGAAGCGATCCCTCGATACAGGAGTCGATTGAGACTTGATTCATTAGAGGAGAGGTTGACTAGATAAACATTTGGTTAAGGTATGTATGTAACATTTGAAACAAGGAGGTAGATCCAAATGGAGTTAAATATGTAATTAAAGCAAACAAACCTACAACCGGGTGATTCAAAGCATTGTCATCAAAGCAGGAAACCAAGAGCAAAACTACAATAACACTACACATTTAAGACCTGACCCTAGAAATAGACATGAGGGCCTTTATACACTGGGGAAACCGAGGAAACACGACACACCTGGGGAATATTCGAGACGAGAACCAATGGAACAAAAGATTACAGAACCATGACAAGAACAGGAAATCAACAGGACTAAGCCAAGACTAACAGTGGATCAGAAGACACACATCGTAACAGAGCTCCTCCCCTAAGGGCGACATCCAGATGCCCTTGCCATTTATGTCCAGATGGGTGGTGTAATCCGAGGACCCAGGCGGGCTATTTGATTATCAAAACCAGATTACAATAGTTCAAAAACACATTTTGATATGGCACTGCCCAAACTGACCATGTAAAATCAGTTTATTACATTTAACACTGGTTTATTGAGCATTGCATTTTTGTATGAGTCCTTAACATTATTATTTTTTTGTTTCTTGGTTCATTTAGCAAAAACAACTAAATCAATACCTCCTATATCTCTCTCAGGTACTGTGAGATGTTTTTGGCGAGAGGCAAATCAATTTAAGACATCTCCACCAGCTTCCTACTTTATCTCGGTGTTATATTTAGACTTGTTCAAAAAATCCATGTGCAAATCCATATAAAATGCGAAGAAGTATGTCTGATAATGCCTGAGTGTGTCTGAGTCACTCCTTGCAAAATTCAAATAACTTCTGTGTAGCGAACATAACCTTTGAGTCACATTGAAATTCTTGTTTGGCTCTGCGACACATGAGAAATGCAAAAGAGGTACAATATCACACCACACCACACTGCTTGCCAACTGTGTAAATATTAATCCAGTTGTTTTCCCAAGTCCAGCAGGGCCAGAACAAGATCCGAATGGTTCCATTCTCACTTGCTCAAGGTGAGGGTGATGGGATCAGCTTGTGAGAGCCGGTTAGGTGTGAGATGTGTGAAGCCGTAGGTACAAAGGAGGATGGAGCTGAAATTGCGGTAGACTGTTCTCCGGAGAGCGTTTGAACATCAGCCTGCATGGGTTGGTCACTAAAGGCATTAAAATGGCGAGAGTCGGACCTGCTGTATTTACTGACATATCAAATGACCAATATCATACCTCAACTCACTGTGTCAGGTGTTAAAACGCAGGTTATAATTCCCTATAAACTATAATCCCCCTGTCCACACCTTTAAAGCATGAATCTTCCAGACCACAGCTTTAAGCAATAGGCCCGTCTCAACAATTCCCTCTGACAGTTTCACTTGATGAGCGGAAGGAAGCAAACTCAGTGCTTTTGGGGCTTACCCTAGGTAACATCTACAGAAGATGAAATAGATTTCTTTTTTAAATAAGCTTTTTGTGTTTAAGGGGAAGTTCACCCCCCACTAAAAATTCTGGCAAAAATGACACACTTTCTAGTTGTTCCAAATCTATAAAGGAAGATACAGTATTAAGATAATTGCATGAAACCAATTGCGCCCTATTGACTTGCAATGATTGTCAAAATTCCCCCAAGGCTTTTGTCTTACATTCTTCAAAATATCCCGTTTGGGTTCAACAGAACAAAGAAATGTACAGAGTCATTTGTTCCTACATCATTGCAGTACAAGAGCTGTTTGGGTATACTCATTCTTTTAAATATCTTTTTTGTGTTCATCCGAACAAATCTCGACTCAATTTTTATTTCGGGTCACTTTAAGGTTAAGCTGATGTTTTCCTCTCACAAGCCATCAAGAGCCATAAAGGTACATCAATGTTTATTACATTACAGCTGTATATTCAGAGGGTTTTTTTACCGAATCTGTTCATACAGATGAATCTGATGACATAGACATATGAGCAATTTTATTTGTTGTCATTTTACTATGTGTACATTCTTGATGTTCATACCACTAAACCCCGTCAGCATGTCATCCAGCATTCTCTGTCATCCATCAAATGCCATTAATGTTTAATATAAATGTAGATCGTGAGAACAAAAGCTCATCGTGTACACTGATGTGATGCAACG
The DNA here is from genome assembly GCA_033220385.1 of Triplophysa yarkandensis. Lineage (NCBI taxonomy): Eukaryota > Metazoa > Chordata > Actinopteri > Cypriniformes > Nemacheilidae > Triplophysa > Triplophysa yarkandensis. The sequence continues at coordinate 649,580 of CM065664.1, read as the reverse complement.
CGTCATACAGAGGACAGCTAATGTGGCAGAACTTATGTGGCCTGAGACTTTGCACGTTACCCTAGATGTATTTCACGCACAGCACAGATGCAGAATGATGCAGACAGGAAACCACTGCTGCTCCCCATCCTAAGATTAACCCGATTATGGCTGTTCTGTGTCCGTGATAATCCTGTATGGTGGGTTATGAGGAGATAACCGCTCAGGGATGATAAACAGAGCAGCAGGCATCTGAAGGCAGGAGCTCATTCCCAAACAATAGTGCTGTGATTGGTGCTGCTCAGCATTGGTCTTGAGAAAGCCCTTGAGTATGACAGGCGCTAAGATGAACGGAAAAATCCGGCCATGTATATTAAAGTCAATATTCATTCTCACCGAGGGCTAATGAAGGACTGTCTGTTTTTTTCAATAGCAATCCAATCAAAGTGACTTTGCAAACCGTCTCTCTACAATGTCACTTAGCACTGCGGATACAAGGTACGATTTAGGAGAGCTAAACACCCTCATAGGTTTCTCCATTGCTGACGATAATACAAGAAATCCGGCTGATATGAGCTTTGCCTTTCATCCTCTCATGGAGTTTAACATAAAATATTGTGCAATATATGAGTTTACAGTATACCGGTGTTTCAATATTATGATAAACATCTTATAATAATATCAAATATAATAATATAGCACATGTCATGCACAAGGTTTTCAAAATGCTTCACATTGAATGAAAAACAAAGAATAAGGTAAAAAAAAAATTGTAAACAGTAATGCTGAAATAAGATTAAAATTGATAAAGAAGAATATGATCAAAGTAAATAGAAGTGTACGTGATGCGTAAAACTCATATTCATTGTAATACTTAAAACAAGTCACAAGTAAGGCAAATATTAGGACAGAACATAACTGTGACATTTATATTTATTTTACAGTCTTTCAAAAATATGTGAAAAATATGACAATAAAATCTATGAAATTTTATAGAATACAGAATTGATTAAAATCTCTGACCCTTCAAATTATTAAAAGGAAAACACATAATTCAAGTTGAAGTTCCAGACAAAATCAAAAACAAAAACATTATATGACCTTAAAAATATGTTTAGTTATTTAAATGCATTTACATTGCTGGCTATTTTCGAGACCCAATGCTATAAAATACAATTCAATTATTTTCCAAAGATGTTACTTTTGGGGATGCAGTTTGACCCCAGACACAACAGAAAGTTTAATGGAGGTTTCATTAATTTAATTTTTTTTTTCTACAATTTGTCTTAGACATTTCTCTAAATTCTAGAAATAATCTTTACATGCAGTTATAAAAGTCTTAAAAGCAAAGCTTAGATAGTAAAGAACCATGTTGGAATTGCAACGAGACATGTTAACACAATACATTTACAGTAAATTAATTTCTTTTGCATTTGACCGATATTTTTAACAGCGCATCCAAAGCATACATTTTTCAGTTCGTTTCTTCCCCTTAAATCCATATAAACTTTCGAGTAGACATTAAACTGGGATATTTTTCCTCGGGATAAAACTCTGATGGGCCAGACACAGCAAAATTCTCCATCTCTCAATTTAATCACATTAAAGTAACACACAAGAAACATCTAAGACGGAGATCTCGTCTGTGACTTTTCCTCCCTATGCGTCCAGTCTGCTGTTGTCTGCCCAATCGTAAATATTGTCATCCACCAGCTTTAAGGGTGATTAAACTGTAAGGTTTTTGAATTCCTGTAGGAGGCTTCAGTCGGGCCGGCTAATCCATCAAGCAGCCTAGATGAGGATCCCGTGGATCTGTGCCCTAATCAGAATGAATGATGCCGTAGTGATCAAGGATGCAGGTCAATCTCTTTCCAAACTTCATTTACATGAAATGTTCCAGCCCCGGAAAGCCATCCAACCCCTGGCTACAAGCACAGTTTACCAAATATCTTGTGCCCTTGAGATGTCGTCTCTGTGGGAAAGCTGCAAAAGTCAGCACGTTGTACCCCGGATGACTAAAATGCTGGCATTTGATGATGGCGCAGCTCCGTGGGTCAGTTTAAACAAAGTAGACATGACACTGGCAGGCTGTATTTAAGTCCGTGAAAAGGAGCCAATTATAGCTCAGCTACGACGTACAACGCGAAGCGGTGTAAGACAACGTTCACATTTTTCTGACAATATTCTCAACAAAGGAAAGGACCATTTTGTGATAAGGGCCTTCAGCTTTTTAACATGTCTCTTTGAAGATGCGAGAAGATGCACCGTATAATGACAGGCTTTTGATATGAAGTGGCAGCATTTAACAGACGGAAACTGAAGAGTTCTGGGTGAAGAATGATGACAGAGTATCAAAGCACATAGAGCACTTAAGTCTCGGCTCTAACTGAGAGCCTCTCGCTGCACTCATCAGATGAGCCACGATCCAGATATGACATGGTGAAATGCACGAAATGCGCTCTGAAATACCCCGAAGTTTCTCTTCGGTAAGTCTAAACAAAACTGCCACTGTGACTTACGCGGCTCTTCGACCGATCTCCAGAGGCAATTGAAAGAGTTGACAAGGTTCGAAAGCTAGTTTTGCTCTGACGCTTCGGATAACTCATTTTCCGAGTGCCAATTTACAGTTGATTTGCCGACACTTAGGAAAGGCGTGGAAGGTCTGTTTTATCCAAAAGTTGTGAAGCCGGAGGCCTGACTGTCCTAATCTACAGATTGAGGTGCTGATAGCTCTATGTGTGTCTGATTGCTCTCTTTTTCCCTAAGGGGATGCTCTCCCCCAAGCTGTGTCCTCCAACTTTGGATTTGCTGGAGGGTTCTGCCTTTCTTTATACTGATAATAACAACGGTCTGACGGAAAAATATCCGACGGCAAGTGAGTTAATTTTTGCAAACGTGAGAAACTGAAGCATGCGTTAATGATCTGTTATTTTCAAAGGATATGAAAGAATCAAGTCTGTGATATCCTGCGTGCTGGACTTTAAAACGTGAGATTTGAAATGTGCAAATACAGCTGTAGTCTTATTTGCACCCACACAGAAACTCTCAGTTGGTGCCAATAAGATTAACTGTATCAAATAAGAAATCTAAAAATGATTGAGACCGCCAGATGCACACAATGTGAAAGTCATACTTCTTATGAGTTATGTATATAAGTTGCTCTTTTATTTTGCGAGTTGCCACAGCCAAATATCTAAATTTAGCAGCGCAGAGGTTATTCCAGGTGCACAAGGATCATTTCTGCATAACTCTTGCCTGTATATGTACAGAGCACAAAAGGAACCATTACTCAAATCTGAACCTTGTGAAAGCATGTCGGCGGGTAGAAAAGCATAATAATGATCCAGCCGCTAAGTGTAAAAAGATTTCATGGCCACATTACAGAGCTCTCCAACCGGATTTCTTAGATATAAGTGTGGTGCTAATGTTCTACTGCTTACACTTCCAAAAGCAAAATACCGAAAGCGAAGGATGCAGTGAAGGATTTTTGTAACAAGGACTGGGCATCTGTTAACAATGTATGGGCTATGGTACTAAGTTTTGTATATTTAAATGTGTCAGTTGTGGTCTTGTGGTTTGAGAGATGGACTTGTAAGCAGAAGGATCGAATCCCAGTGTCAGCAGACAATGACTGAAGTGTCCTTGAGCAAGGCATCTAACCCCTGTTTGCTCTGCAGTGATGATCGAAGACTGTATAACACGTGTAAGTCGCTTTGAATAAAAGCATCTGCCAAATGAATAAATGTAAATGTTATTGATAGAAATAATGCAAGTCAAGGCTTTCCAACAATGCCCTTGTTACATCCTTTGTACTTTATACATCCTTAAATCAGAAAGTGAATGCCTAAACGTTTTTTTTAGAATAAATGAATTTTCTCAAATACATAATACATTTATTCAACAATTAAAATGCATGACTTGAACATTTTGGGCTAAGGGTAGCTGTTCAAAAAGATAAATCATACAGTACTTTGCAGAAGTCAGTGGTTTGAGTCGGTATTTACATCATTTGCAGTAGTGTGTCATTAGAAAATATGAGTCGATATTTCAAAAACTATATTGTGATTAATAAGAAACTTATCACAGTACTGTAGCTATGGAGATAGTTGTCCTGAAGTGTCTTGAAGACATTAACACTGGTCATCTGACTTAATTATCTGAATAACATTTACAGGGTTAAATAAGACCTTGATTATTTGTGCATAATTCCAGAAATTTAACAAAAGTAGTTGATTATGCCCATTTTTGGGGTCTAAACCTAGGCTCCGGTAAACATCCACAAAGAATAAAGTCACTTATTTAATTTCTGATAACAGAAATCACAAGTAAATTACAATAAATACACACTGTGTCAAGTTAGTATTATTTTTTTGGATACCAGTAGAAGAAACCTTAGTGGGTTGTAACTGACAAAGATACATGTAAAAATTGTAATTTAATGAAATTAAATACAACAAAATTCTGCCAATTTTTTATTCAAGACAATTATGAGATAAAACATGAGACATTAATATACATTTATTTTTATATAAATTGAATTAAGTGAAAAATATAATATAAATTATGTTCTTATCCACTAGCCAGACTGATCAACAAACACAGACTGGAAGATAACGTTGAGCCCGACGCTTATATGCAAACGAACATTGATTTTAATTTTTAAACAGTTCTAACAGCATTCGGCAAGTCGTTTGATTTTATTTGTCTAATGAAACTATGACTACATCTGCACATATTTATCTTTCACCGGTCTTCAAAATTATTTCCACCATTAAGGCATACACTTTAATATTAAAAGATTTCAGATCAAGGAATGAAAACACTTCTCCAAACAGAAAATATCCCTCAAACATCCCAAGTGTTTTGGTATATTTTCCTACACGAATCTGTCACCATGAAACGTACGGTTGTATTATAAAAACTTCTAGGAGAGAGAGAGAGAGAAAGAGAAAATGAGAGGGAGGATGGTATGGAGAGCTTTCATGGGTTTGTGTATGTATATTTTTATATTTTGACAGAATCAACACTTCAAAAAGAAGCATCATAGTCATCCAAGGTCAGTTCAAAGCAAATAAAAACCACACTCAGCAATGTCAAGATACGAGCATGGCACAAGCTACTACATTAAACATACACGAGACACAGTAAGCCACAGAGCCTTTCCAACCCGCGGCTTTAGCTCAGAGGACAAAGCCCGAGGAATGTCAATATATGACTTGAAAACACAAGACTCCGGCAAGCGAGCAGCTCTGCATTGGCGGGCGTTAGACGTGACTCATTATGAATACAAATCCAGGATGCGCTCTTTAAAATGATCGATCAGAACACCCTTGCAACCTTTGAAAAAGTTTTCTCTCCATCCCTCTGTTATTTGTTTTGTTATTACAAGCGCTCTTATTAATATTATTTGACTCTCAAACACACGAGACGATCAAGGAAAAATCCCTGGTGTTTTCATAACATTTCGAAGCGTTGGCCATAGCCTTTCCTTTGGCTTAAAACAACCATCACTTGCATAATTATCCTGGCTCTTTTAATGAGTTTTCCACAGGCTTGGAGCGGTAATTGGATTTTTCTGGGAGCAATCTTGTTAAATGCATAAAATCGTATATTTAATTTAGAGAGGAAATCGATGGCGATGTGAGTGTCGTTGGCAGCACCCGTGCCGTTGTGGACACGCAAAGAGAAGGCCCGAGGAGGGAGGCAATATATTAACACGCACACTAACATCTCGTTACTGTAATGAAAGCTGTAAATCCAAAGCATGAGCTTTATAAGTGTTTCATGGGAACCGTATAAGCAAGAATCCGCTATTCCAGACTTTATTAATGTTGTTCATTTTCTAAATGGACCGCGATTTTCACAGACGGCTCAAAGACGTCATATTTTAGTCAAACAAGAACAGTCAAACAGACGGCTCAAGTTTTTTATCAATATTCCTAAGGTCTGTCTCTGACATTTGTGTCTGTCAAACTGATTTAAAAGCTATCAGGGCACTGAGTATAGCAGAGGTGGTTTGACTCATGAGTGCAGGCACTTTGCAAGCAGTTCAAGTTCTAGTTAAACCGAGTTCAAACATCTCCAGCGTCATTACAGAACTACTTGTTAAATGATCTTAATCAAGTAAAAAGCTTGTAAGAAGTACTTTTCTGGTGTTCAGATCATTTTATGATTAGTAATAATCAGCCATTGGTCTTAAGATGTTCTTAAATGGCCTTTGCGGGGAATTTGTTCTGTGTCCACATTAGAAGCAAAGTCAAACTTTTTCTTTACAAACTTGCACGTACTGTATGTCGTTTTACTTTGAGTCTATAAGAAAGCTGTTAAAAGTGTATTGATTGTGTGCCAAACTTAAAATAGTTAAGTGTTGAAAAAATTATATCAGATAGCAATAAGACCTTAATACAAAATGTGTACAAAATCTTTTCTTATCTCATTATCAGTACGGATATTTTCGGATTTAAAAATGATACATGTCTAATTTTTTATCAAATATAATTAATTAATTTCTTAAAGTCCCCCAAGAATAGTGATAAACATGTTAATTATTGTTTTATTTGAGTCCCTACATATACATTCACACCAATGGTTTAAAGAACGCACTATTAGTTGTATTATTTACCTGACTCAATCGGTCGAGTCTTCTGTTATCACTGCCCAGTGACGACTTGACAACAAGTTAACAGACGGGCACATAACCCCTGCTTGCTCTGCAGTGATAATTGGCCACTGCAAAATACTTGTAGTTGTAAGTCGCTTTGAAATAAGGCGTCTGCCAAAATAAATAAATGTAAATGTAATTGAAAGAAAGTCATGTAGGTTTGAAATGACAATAAGGTGAAACTATAATTACTGAATTTTTATTTTAAAGTAAACTATGGCTTAAATATTTATTTTTCACCATGGCAGAGTGATTCATAAATGTTTGGTTCATGTCAAATTGAGATTTAAAATTATACTGACTGATTTTGTCCAAGCAAAATAGCAGCTGTATGTATTATTATACTCAATTACTTTGTAATCAAATAACCAGCCGGTCGCAATGAGCTTAGAACTCATTTGCTGTGCCCTGTGATATCACTCCATAGGCCTTATTAAATGTCCAATGTCCAAAACTTACAACAACCAGTTTAGTAGTAAACCAAACTCACAAACGCATGTTTAAAAAATTGTTGCGATGGTTTTCATCACTGCTGATCCATGTTATAATGTCTCATGTTTGTGAAGAGACACAAGTTACCCCAACCTCTTTTGTTTGCATTATCTGCTCGCTGCAGTGACTTGCTTAATTAAAACTGTATTTATTATTACTTAGTGCCAAGTCAAACGAGATTTCAATTGCCCTTTTACTTTTCATTTAGCAAGCCAGTTAACAAATAATTACATTTGCTTTCTGATAGCAGCTTCCCTCTAATGATCACAGACAGTTTTCTCAGTCTCCATTACCTTTAGACAAACAAACAAAATGATACTTTATCGCTAGAGTTAAAAACTAAATCCGTTATTAAAAGGAAAAAAACAAAACCCACTAAAGACATAAAGGAAAAAATATTTAATAACATTTAATCCATGTTACTTTTTTATTTCAAACTTGTAGTTTGTATAGAACACAAAAGAAGATACGTTGAAAAATGTTGACAACTGTAAAATGGCGGTGCCCAATGACTTCCATTGTATAGACACCAAATCAAGGCAAGTGAATTGGTGCTGCCATTGTATGGTTCCCGACATTCTTCAAAATATCTTCTTTTGGGTTCTGCTGAAAAGTCACCTAGGTATTTTCATTTTCCGTGCAATATCCTTTTAATCTTTACATGTTTGAAACCATTATCATGTGTTACGTACAATCTGATATTATGAGCATTCAAAACAGTTGGTTTATTGTTAAGACACAAATTTGGCAATTCTGTGACCAAACATTTACGCTACCTAAAAAGCAATTTTTGGTGCATGCAACTGCCAACATTTGTTGGGAGAGAAACCAAAACGGATCGCTTCATGACTCAGAACAGATCGCTGATATCTCACACTGTGATAGCGTGGGCTGAGCTGCAATAGGAGTTACTTGGAAAGATTGCCTTCCAAACACATCAAGCTGTGCAAGAGAGAGACCAGATTTGGTTGGAGCGTGCTCATTCTAACTGGCCTGGGCGTGACAATTTATGGGTCGAGCCTCATGTCCGACCATGGTGTCGCACACCCGGTCCGCCAGTGTTTAAATTGCGATCGTATTTCTGGATGCATGTTTGCATTCTCTAACAGAATCATCAATCTCGTCTCTCAAAGGCTAATTTAGCCGGGGCCTTTTAAATGCTCTGACAAGCCTTGTGTCATTCATCAAACTCAAGGCCCTGTTGGCTTTCTATGCTCGCCTTGATTACACATCATGTCTGGGCAAACCACCCCGTTTCACAAACAAATGCGCACATTTGATGAAATTATGCCCCAGATGAAAATATGCCCGTCTGGATGTTCAAATGAATGAATGCGACATGCGAAGCTGTGTGCTGTAATTCGGTTTATTACAAAAATCTGTACAAAATTCTTCCCAGCTTTAGAATTTAGCATGTGAATAATACCATAGACTGTAATTACTGTCATTTTATACCGTTACAATTAAAAACCATAATAACCGGTGGGACAACAGCTAAACATCGAATATACTGTATTAAGTTCTGTGTTGTCCTTATACACTGGTCCACATATAGCCAGGAGTTTCTTTACATTCTTTTTTCTGTTACAGCCAAACGGACTCCTTTATCAACAATAGACCTGCTTTAGAATCAAATAAAAAATCAAATAAAACAGCTCTCACAACATTTAGCAAGAACCACAGCGAAAACTGTACACAGAACAGCGTAGAGAACTCCAAAACGTGTCGCTGCTTTAAGGGTTTTCCGAAAAAGAAAAGGCTTAACACAAAAGACATCCTTTCAAGTTCTCAATGTCATAAGGGTTCTCTCTACAAACTTACAAAATAACATCTCAGAATAACTCAGGTCGACAGCCTCAACTGAAAAGCAAGTTCTATACATTTTCAATGATTCGGCTCTGTCCTGCTCGATAATTCACTACGGGCTTGACTTTTGGTTTCACAACTTCGGAATATTTCAGTGACGGGCTTCGGAGTCTTATAGAACTAAGGCCAGAAAACAGATGTGAAGCTATGCATAAAGGATACTTTACAAAGCAGCATTTGCAGTTTCTCACTATGCAATATGCTTGGAAAAGATATTGGTTGTACGATTCCTATTGATATTTTGAGTCATAGAAATATGTGATGGAACAGAAACATCGATCTTTCGAGCATCGGTGCCGTTTGGCTTGCTGGACAGTATCGTACGCATTTATAACCACGAGTCCAATGTATCTTCCACGCGATTGGTATTCCTGGACCAGCTCATATGGCCCGGCAGCCCCCGGTCCATCATTTTCTCAGGCTGAAGACCTTTCTTTAAGCGTTTGTGACCACACCCCAAGTCTAGACTTGGCATCTAACCGCAATTTTAAATAGAAGTGCTTCAAAGTTGAAACTCCGCTGTCTGTTCTTTATTAAAACCGCTGCTCTATGCAGATACATCCCTCCCCCCGTGCATTGACTGTTCCCTCTTTTTCTGCTCTTCTTTTTCAAGCATCAATGAGTCAGTGGTTCTCTCTTGATCATTGTTCATTTCCATTATGCCCTTGATTGAGCAGACCTTGGCAGGAATTTAAATCCCGGCTAGGAGGAGAATATATTGCTGCTGTCGCCGTGGCCGTACAGGTCGGCCAGCTTCCTGAAGCGAGGCCCCCAGTCGCTCAGATAGTCATAGTTCTGCTCCGAGTCCGTGCTCAGGGAGTCCAGGGAGCTGAGGGACTCGGCCACTGAGCCGCTGCCCTCGAAAGCGTATGTCTGCAGGGAATCATAAGGAGGGGCCGAGGGATCAACGTCGGCGTCCTTCAGGCGATCCCATATAAACTCACGAAAGATTCCGTTGTCGGGGGTGATTTTGTACGGGGGAGGACGGGAGCAGTAAAGGGTGGAGACCTCTGGGGTGACGTCCCTGCGTGTTTTGCTGTCCCTCACTACGTTGAGGTTTCTCAGAGCCACCATGTCAAAGGCCTCGGTGTCTTCCTCGCCTCCGCCTTCATCGTCGTAGCGCACGATGTTCTCCCGCACGTCCCGGTCTTCATCCAGAATAAGAGGCTCCTTCTTTCTTCTCCTCATTGTTACGATCAGCAGCACCAGCACTGTAACATTAGGAAGAAGATTCGCGTTAGACGAAACACGCAAACCGGATCTTTCAAGTTTACATTAACATAAAAATGTAAACGTTTAAATATGCTGTAATATGTATTTTAATTTAATATATAATGGTCTGATTCATTTATCCTCCATAAATGTACAGATATTTCAGATACAGTATAGATATTAGGACATCCCTATAAGGCATTTAAAAGTCAAATAACATCAAACTGAAAATTAATTTATACAGAAAAAAAATTATACAGAACAAATATTATATAGAACTTAAATATTGAAATATCTTTGGTTTATCAAAGTTAAACAGTACATTCTTAAGCATGAATCATACTTTTCACTCTTTACACTACAAAAATAAATGTATATAAATATCATGTTACATTTTAATACTGAAGTGAACTAAATCTAGAACTTAATTTCTTTTTATTTAACATATTTTTATTTTTAAAGGGCAATGTGCTCAATTTCAAAATATATTTATGTATTTAAGGTAAAACATGTAAGAAATCGAAATGTAGTGGAGTAAACTTTCCTGGAGTTAAAAAAATGTGCTTGAATAACAGTGAAAAACTTATAATGATCGTTCAATTCAAAATTACAATTGTGTCATTATTTACTCTCCCTCTTGTCATTTCAACCCTGTATGACTGTATCACAAAAGCACATTTTTCAAAAATGTCATACAATTATCTCCTTTAGTACTATATAACACTTTTCCCATGTACTTGCTCAAAATTTTTTTTTTTCATATTGTACTTTCTTTCCCCAAAGTAACAGGAGCTTCAATTAAAAATGCATGTTAAAACAGCAATAAACAGCATATCATGAGACATCGAGCATCACGTTTTACTTAAAGAAATCAAGAAATCAGGGATAACCAATCGAAGATGTTAAACAAGTTTCATATTATTATCCTGTTCAGAATTCTTGCAAATCCATTTCAAGATATTCATGATACTAAAACAACACACATCATCTTTGAGACTCCCATGCGCACATTTCTAGCAGTCTATTTACCTTCCTTCTTCCCAAGATAAGTAAAGACATACAGTTTCTAAATCAGATTAAGCGTGACAATATCTCAACAGCATTTGACACCGCACGAAAATCTGTGTCTCTCATTGTTTTTACTCGATAGAGCATTTCTGTTAGCCTCAAGGCCTGACACATCTACGTACAACATGAAAGATAACCTGAATTATCTCTGCAGTTCAATTAGGGCAGATGTGGTACATTAGTTTTATCAATAAGTTCATCAGATTGGGCTGTTGTGGTTTTAATAACACCGCTGACAAATTCAGAGCGGGAGGCGTTTCATCATGGGACGTGTTCCTGGGAGATGGAGGTGTTAAAGGAGTTACGCTCTGATTTTATCTTATCCTGTGTGTTTGTTTACAACGGAAACTGGAAGGCGTCTAATCCACATACAGAAACACACGTGCTGTTCGAGTTTGACACATGACAGCTTTTTTGTCATGTGTGAATATAAGCTTCGATATAAAAAGCACAGATGATATAGGGCGATGAATGTGCTTTAAATGTGTCTCTTTAAGGGCCAATTCCTCCCCAGCATACTTGCTCGAACACAAACAGCTTATTCTTGAAAATCCAGCACCAAATCCTTTATTATTACAGCATATGCCTGCTGTATATGTGAAAAAGACCGGATTATATGTGGGTCATAAAATATCACCTTACAGCACATACCCGGCATACACAAAAAAGAAGTGTGCCTCTGCTATTCAAACCGTGGATCAAATACGTAATGGCCAAATAAAAAGGACAGTTTCTTTCAGTAAAACTGGAAGCACATGGCGAAAACTAAGAATGCACAAGACACAAAAAGCAAACTAAATCCATTTTTTGCAAAAGCAATTTCTATTGCCGCTCTTAGACCCATGAATGCGCAGGATCTTACAGTACAGCCATAACACAGTCCTCCCACGGGAGTCTATCTTTCTGTGTGTAGATACCGCATATGTGTATTTGGCTGCCAAACCATGCTCGAGGGGAGCTGATGAAGTGAAGGAGAGAGAAAGAGGAGGTGTAAGTGGGAGCAGACTGAAGAGAGAGAGTGAAAGAGTGAGAGAAAGTGAGAGAGAGAGAGAGAGAGAGAGAGAGAGAGAGAGAGAGAGAGAGAGAGAGTGAGAGAGAGAGAGAGAGAGAGAGAGAGAGAGAGAGAGAGAATGAGAGAGAGAGAGAGAGAGAGAGAAAGATAGAGTGGGGGGAAAGAGAGGCAAACGTCTAATGATCCATCCTTCAGGCCTGCCACAGCGAGTGTGAAATATGGTGCCAAAGCCTCATACTTCATCCTCGGGCCTGGTGTCGTTTCGCAGGGGCAGACAAGCTGGGCGAGTGGGCCGATGAGGCAGTGGCTGCACGTGTGCAGTCATAATCACAGTATACACACAAACACACAGACACACACATACACGATACAAACAAATCCAAAGCCAACATCAACCTTACACATACAAGTGCCAAGAAGTGAAAAAAAGATGAACATTCAATGAAAACAAGCTTTTAAAAATAAAAATGCTTTTGAACGAATGCTAAAAGAGTTTTTACATCCGAACGAACAAAACAAATTATAGATACGATGGAAAGGTGACCAAAATGTTCAAGAAAGACTACTTGTTTAAAAAACAAGTATTTTAGGATACATTTATGCGGCGCTTTTTCTTTCGTTTATTGGTCTGCATTCGATTTCATTGTATAGGACCAGCATGAATGTTTTCTTTCGCGTTGCACAAACAAAAAGATTCAAAAAGCGGACCCAGGCTTTCATCGCCTTTCCAGGACAAAGACGAGGCGTTTTCTTAGCACGGCATCGCTCGCCGTGAATCTCTCTCTTAAAATCAAAGCTGAAGTTTAACGCTGACATGCCTATTATGCTGAAAGCTAATTCTGCGTGAGGCATTGTTTTATTGGAGAAGACGTGAGCGCGCCCGCCACTCGGCAGTCAAAGCGACTCTTTAAAGCCGTACGGTTTGATTTTCCGAGCCACTGTTATGCGATTACGAGGAGTTATTTAGATCTAATGCAGAGTCTTAAGTCTTAACTGTTACAGACTGCACCCACTTTAAGGCTTGATTTAGCCTCGGTGCAGTTTTGACACAAGATGGATGTTCAACGGGAGCAGCGGATCAATTTAACATTATCCTCAATTTGCAGTAATTGGATTGAGAAAACAATCCGTCATCCAGAATCAATTAAACAACAAGTGGGATATTTTGTGGGGGCTCGGTTCCCATCGACCTCTTAAAAATGAGGCAGTGACTATTATGCACTGCCCTTCTTTTTCTAGCTCTCTCGCGCTTTTTTCTCTCGCTCTCTTTTTCGTTTGCGCGTTCCCTTCACAAATCTCAAGTGCTGCCAATAGCCGCGGGCAGCGAAGACTAATCAAGATATACCGGCGATACTCGGATTTATCTGCCCGTTGACATTTATGCCACTGCCCAACACAAGACGTTTGTACTTTATGACAACTGTCTGTCCTGCATTTTCGCACTGCCGACTTTATCTACGAAATAAAATCGGATTTATTCCGGATGACGCAACAGCACATCACCTTAAGGGTCCTCATAAGTATAACCGACTGCCGATCGCTCGCACTGTCAGAGGCCACTGGGAAGTGTGCTCAGAAGAGAGGACGACTGATTGGCTGAGCAGAGACCCAGAAGGTGATGTCAGTCTTGCGAATTTGACCTGCGGGCATGAACGTGTCAGAGTGCCCGAGGCGTACCTGATCTTCCTTTATTTTCTCCCTTAGACTGGAGTAATGAGAAGGTTCGTCATCACGTGACACACGCTCCAGAAATTTGTTTACAAAGGCCTGGCTGGATCCTTCCTACTAAACTCAATTAGTGTTCCAGTAAGTCATATCAAGCTTTTGGGCTCATGATGCAATAATGACACGTGAACACTCATGAATAGTGAAACTGTTTTGTACTTCGTAAGATGATTTTGTTGGTCGTTTGGTAAGATGGAAGTCCACAAACACACTGGAAACAAACATGTGCATGTGTATCGTTGAGCATCTGGCAGGTTCGGATGCGTGTTGCTTTGATAGCTGAAGCGATGGCAGTCAGGAAGCATGTTGATTCATTACTTCGGAAAAAAGATAAAGGAGAAAAAGAAGAATCTCTTTCCCCACACGGCTCTCCTCTGAAGCGTTCTCATCGTTCTCCTCCTCCCCGGAACCGTGAGTGAGCAGTCTTGAGCCCCTGGGGCCGGGCTCTCTTCGCCAAAAATAACTGCATTACTAAGATCAGGCAGAGCAGCGGTCTAATCCAACTCTTGTAGTTTAGAAGGAGACGGGCGGGGCGGAGGATCCTGCGTTCACAAACCGCAGGGATGACTATTTCACATGGGTTTAAGCTGTTAACAAGTTTGCCGAGCTCGCATTTAGATGATAAATCCTTAAGAGTCGGTGATCAATCAGCACACGAGGAGGGAAGCTGGTACTGTTGGCCTCAAACTGTGCTGTATGGTTAGGATGAAATTTCTCACAGGCCTGTCGATCTTAATTAGGAAAGAACCTGAGCGTTCCGTGCCACAGACACATGCTCTCTCCTCTACTTCACTCTGATACAAAACAATGCGGTTGCATAAGAATTTGTTGACTGCAGTTGGGTAACAAAATGTGAGATGCCTCCATAGGTTGCTTCCTGCCAAGCAATCCGGCCATCACATAATACACGAAATACTCCTCTGTAGAATCTCTCAAACTGCAGGGGGTTAAACATGCTAAAATCCCTATCTTTTATTACTTTATGTTTTATTTTATTTTTCCATTTTATTAAAGAAAACATACAACAATATAAATAAACGTTACTCCACATGCATGCTTGTGTGAACCAAGTTCAAGTACACATGACAAATTGAGTCCCTGTAGATTTCTGACAGCAAATCCAAAAGACATGTGAATGGCATCAGCTTGCAAATTAAAAGTATTTTTAATCCATATTATTTTTGGTTACTAGAGGAACCGTCACTTGGCTAAAC
Organism: Triplophysa yarkandensis; assembly: GCA_033220385.1. Taxonomy (NCBI): domain Eukaryota; kingdom Metazoa; phylum Chordata; class Actinopteri; order Cypriniformes; family Nemacheilidae; genus Triplophysa; species Triplophysa yarkandensis. The sequence goes on along the minus strand of CM065664.1, from coordinate 634,351 downwards.
TTAAAAACGTTCACTTAAATTTAAATCATTTAACAAATTGTTGTTTTATTCAAATTAATTTTAAAATAATATGTAATAACTTGTTTAGTCAATACAATTAGTATATAATAAAATATTATTAGAATGTAAATCAAGTGAAATTATTCTTATATGTTTTATTCATTTATTATATTTTACTTTATTATTTTATTTGTGACTGCCTGTGAAAACTCAGCTAAAGTCTTTTTTTTTTAATTTTTCTCTTCTAAAAGAGACATTGTAAGAAACACTCCTTCCAAAATAACACTGCTATCTTTAATATTTACTCTGTAAGATGCTGTTAAATATTAAAATCATAGTGGAATTAAAATATTAAATCAATTGTAATGTTTGTTTTCTCATAATTTGATTTTCCAACTTTAGCCTGGTTTTCACAGACAGTGTCTGGTGTTATTAGGCACTGGCAGGTTCATAAGCAAACACAGACCGGAAGTTAACGTCTGGACAGCTATGTGCGTCCAAATCAAATATAAAATATAAAATATATTAAAATATAAAATATAAAAATATTAAAGTACATTACCAAATAATAGAAATTGTATTAGAAGTATTTCGGTTTTATGTCATCTATGCGCACTTCTATAAATTTAATAGTATTTAACTATGTGTTTTTTAAACAAAAATTTAAGAAATCCTCAGCTCCTTTCATTTACCAGAATGGCGCACCAGGGGTCACACTATTCAATTGGGAAAGCACTGCTTTAATGACACAAAATTCATAGCATAAACAAATGTTCTGTATAAGGGTCAAATTTGTGGTTTGATAAAATGTCTATCTTCATTAATCTTTGTAATATATATTGGGATTGGCATGTTCATAAATAATAAATAAATACGAGGTACAGCCACTTTAATTTATTTCCCTTGAATTAAAACATGGATGAAAATGTGACTAGTTATGTTTAAAAACGTCTTCTCGGGGAAAGTGAAATTAAAACATCGTATCCGGGTACACTGGGGTGTACTTCCCATCTACAGTTTAGTTCTAATGTCTCCATGGAGATAGAAATGAACTAGTTCATACTTCACTGTGATAGCACCGAGAAGGAAAAAAGAAAAAGGTTCTTTCTTGCTTATTTGTCATCTGTTCACGCAGAAAATAAACAAGTAGTCAAACAATAAAAGCGCCTGTGTGTCAGTTCCACGTGTACACACATACAAATTCCCACCTTGTCCCAATAATAGAATTCCTTTAAGACAGAGGCAACAACTGTCAGCAACTCAAGCTATTGCAGTGTCCGCGGACAGATCTCCACTGCGCCGGCCGAGCCTGAGAGACAACCCATCAATGGCATAATCAAGAAATCAATCCGACCATCAGGACTGCATTCACTCTCTCTGCGCAGTCATCAGGTCAACAAATCAACACAAAGACACACCAGTCAACCAATCAGACCGAGTGAATGCTACATATTGGGTAGAGGTCAGTCATCAAACAATCAGCTAATAAGACTCCAAATGTAGTAATCAGAAACACCGGCAGCCTCCCAGGAGAGGGTAAACAAGTGAATTGTGACCAAGCAGACCTCTCGAGGAATAAAGTGTTCTTGGTAGAGCTGCCACGACTGCACTACTGACGGCAGCCCGGCTGCCTTCACGAATGTCAGAAATGAGAGCAATGCTTTCAGAAATGTTCCGAAGGCAACAACATACAAGACTGAACAAATATCATCGGATTTTATTATGCATTGAAAAACCAATTAACCCAACGTTAAGGCTGATGGTGAATCAGAATTTAAAGTCATAGTTGACTTTAAAATAAAATAAGTCATCGTTTACTCCTTTTTTTTTTTAAATCTGTTTCTCCTGAAACACACAAACTGCACAATTGATATGCACCAAAACTATTGATTTGAACTGTTTTTGTGTCCTGTAATAGAAAGTGAATGGGGACCGATGCTTTTTGGTTACGATCGTCGTTCAAAATATCTTTTTGAGTTTTGCTGGTTTGAAATGAAAAGAGGGTGAGTAAACAATGACGATTTGTGGGAAATCATCCTTTTAAGTTGGCTAGACATTCTAAAAAATAAAACCCATCCTCTCTTAAAGGAGGGGTATCAGGCTGTTTTATGCATTATAAGTGCTTTAGACTGTAAAACATGTTGAGTTGTCGTGTTCAACTTGATCAATTTGTTAAAAACCGTGTTAGAGCCATGATGTAGTTTTTCTGAGCTCATTACCATGCCCTCGTACAGCCAAAGGCTCCGGAATGGTTCTTTCAAATATTCAAGCAATTACCCTCATTTAGTTACAGGTTTTTTATTGACATTCATCTGTAAAATTCTGTCCAGGCACCAATCAGAGCATGTGGGGGCTCTGCATGTTCTAGAAACAGCCGTAAAATTCTATTTGTCCTCCGTAAATTTGAGGAGAACATATACTTTTTGGAGATATGAACAACGCGATTCAACACTGGTACTCAAAATGTACATGAAAGTGGCAGAAACTTCCTGTGATACCCCTCCTATAAAGACATATTTTTCCAAAAAATCCATAATTTATTCACCGTCATGTCATTACAGACATGTATATCTTTGCAGACCACAGAAGAAGATAACGTGAAAATTGTAAATATACAATGCTTGCCCCCATTGACCTCCATTGTATGGATTCTAAATATCTTCTCTTTTGTTCCACAGAAATAAGAGATATATTCAGTTTTTATATGACATTAGTCAGTAAATAATAGGAGAATTAAGCTTTAGGGTAAAGTATCCCTTAAATGAATACATGGTTTAAATGTGCATCATTCAAGTAGATTCAAATCTGCATTTACTAGCATAAAAAGTGGAGAAAGCAAACAGAAAAACTTAGCTGTAACAACTAAGGTTTGGATCACCTACCAAGCAGGGTGATGATGCAGGCCAGGATGGCAACGAGAGCTCCGGTGCTCAGACCCGCTGACAGCATGAAGGCCTCAGTGCCACATGACTGGGGGGTCCCGTCAGAGTCACAGTCACATACTCTTATAGACAGCGTGTTAGTGCTGCTCAGAGCCGGAGTGCCACTGTCAACGATCAACACTGGCAGTCGATACATAGCCTGCTCCCTCCTCTGAAAACCACTCCTCTTGGTTAGAATAGAAGCAGTGTTATCTAGTAAAAGAAAGGGAAAAGATAGATACACGTAAACGACTTCACAAAAAAGGTAATACAGAGTGAATTGAGTGAAAATATGCAAAATGACTCCTGTGAATAGATAGAATGACAGCCCTGCTTAATCTTATTACAAGCGATAGCTGAGTTTCAAGGCTGCGCTATAAACTCTTACTGTCTTAATGAAATCACGTACCTTTATTGTCTCGGAGAGTGAAGTTCATGTTCCCAGCTGTCTCTGCAGTGAGAGAGAAGAAGAAGCGATGCCCGCTGGGTGGTTCGTCTTTATCCACTGCACTTATGGTTTCAATGACCTGAAACGGTGTCAAAGAAGAAATAAAGAACAAGAACATGAATACGGGATTATTATAAAATGGATTCGTTTCATAAAGTGGGAACAAGGTATATCCATGTTGTCGTTTGTGTGTACACATTTTGTTTCAATGACCCAATTGGCATGTGCTTGTATCTAAAGACTGACAATGATGAATATTGTGGTATCATTACAAACCCGTATGACTTTAAGGTATGATTTTAGAAAAACCTGATGACCAAACTGCACTGGCACCCTTTCACTTTTACTATAGAGACTCAAAACCAATGCAAGTAACTGGGTGCCAGTTGCCAACATTCTTTTTGCTCTGCAGAAGAAAGCAATTCATACAGGTTTGAAATTACATAATTTTTTCCGATGAATGATATATCAGTGTCTGTTTTCTCTGAAAACCCTACTCATAACATTGCATTTTAAGTCTTATTCTGGACAATACACATATAAGGGTGTTGAATTTACTGTCACTCTGGACAGATAGCACAAAGTTTTAAGAGAAACTGAAAGACATTGCAACAATACCCGAAAATAGCAGGCGAAACTTGTTGAATACTTGTCAGGTCTGTATTTGAAACTCAATATTTCTAGAAGGACAATCAACACCATAACATGTCAAACATCAACCCAAAAGACAACAACACACAAAGTCTTACAGCCATCCGGGCTCGCCCTACAGCAGTACCTCAACTCAAGACAAAACAACCCACAGATCTCTCGCTCAAACCACCGCAGTGTCAGTTAAGCGATGAATATTTCATATTATAGGTAAACCTGAATAGTTCATGCAAAACGATGGAACACTTTTAAGCGATCCACTGAATTCAAGGAAGTGAACTTGGAAAAAACCACACACTCCGCAATGTCAAATTGCACATTAGGATCTAAAATACTGAAAACAACATCCGGAGGATCCAATAAGTCCCTAAGCCATTTGCGACAGACGTATCCGGCAATTAAGAAGAGGGCCATCCCGGCCTAAAGCTGGACTGAACCCTGCAAAGCAAGGCAAAGTGCTGCGTTTTCCAGATGAATATCAGGGTGACCCATCAGGTGCTTTACTAAGACGATTCTACTGACACACTGCTGTGGCCTAATCTGTGGGATTTGGCTGGGTTAAATACTGTGTGCACAGCTCTTCCCCAGCGTCCGGCTACAGTCAGCACAAACTCAATCTGCTTGAAAATCTCCTAAAACCCCACTGCACCGGCCGAGCAGGGGCAAATCCGGCGAAGCCACGGCTAACAGACTCTCTTCTACTTGTCCCTCGTCTGCTGGAACGCTGTGACCTTGTGCTAAGCGGGAGCTTTTCTGCGCCATAATTCTCCTCTCGTTTATTTTATTTAACGCCACCTCCCCCCACTTAGCTAAGTGATTATTTGGCAATGGAAACTATGAGGGATTTATCATTTATCTGTAAATATTATTGAAACCGTAAAACTCTGCGCTATCTAAAACTCATGCGAGGTGCAGGATGTTCCTTCGCTGCAGATTACAGTTAAACGGGACAAAATTAATTACAGATAGTCCATTAGGACGAATGCAAAGTGTATCGATAAAATCAACAATGCAAGGGGTTCATTTAAAAAACGAGCGGAACATCGTGCCAAGGCAGAGTGTGTGAGATTTCGAACAAAACCTGCCTTTGCATTTACCGACCCTGAAGACATGGAAAGCCGATCATTATCACTGCATTAACAAGTACCGAGCGACTCAAGTGCGGCCAAAAAGTGCATCACGTGTTGATTTTTTGCATGTAAAAATTGGCTGGAGGGCAAGAATATCTCCTGTTCTGACCCAGCTCTCAGAAAGCAGAGAGAGAATGTGCACAGTAGCGAGCTGGCTCTGTAAAGCAGCGTTCTGTCAGCCTGACCGCTTCTCTGAGGAATAAAGAGACACGGCAGAATATAGACGACCTTAAAAAGATAAAGAACCCCTGGGAAAACACTCACTCCTCATAATCTAATCTGCTAAATCACCTGTAACAAATCATCTGGCTCATTTAGAGACCGCAGTTTCCATTCGTATTAAGCTTCTATTACATTCCAAAAGTCATATTAGGAACAAAAGAGAAACCAAGGGCACTGAGGAAAAAGCCGGGTGCTGGAAGGTGAAGACATGCGTTTTGTGCGACCCCATTACAGTCACTTGTTGGATGGGGATCTGGGGACCTCTTTTAACAAGCCATCTGTTTTAGACTCAAAATGCAATGATGCGGAAATTTCCCCCTTGCTTACATCACCCTAACCTATAAAGGATAGGTCACAATGGTCGATGTGAGGTTTTTATGTGTTTATTTATGTACTAATAATATCTAGAGCATCATCACTCAGTCATCCCTTTGTTAAATCAAACCCGTATGACATTCTTTCTTTTAAAGAACACGAAAGAAGATATTTAGAAGAATGTTGTTAATCCCATTGTATGGACACAAAATAGTGCAAGTCAATAGACACCGCATTTATTGGGTTACCAACATTCTTCAAAAATTGAAATAATGATGTAACTTTCACCAAAACATCTAAACTCTCTCTCCCGGCAATTCTGTGCTTTTCATTCATATTCAAAGACCCTTTACGCTCTCTTTCAGAAAGACCGGCGTTTTCATGGAGCAGGTGTGAATCTCTAAATATGAAAATGTGCAGATGAGGCGTATGAAAACAAGGCTGGGGAGATACGACTGCAAGACAATGTAACGACAGACACGCGTATGATGGAAAAGGGCTTATTTTTTCTCGCAGACGCAAACAGTCGCAACAGTTTTGCGAGGCGTCGGAGTGACAAAGAACGTGCAAGTGTCATCACTGTTTGTTGATGATATTGTGTCTCGCAGCAAACATCCATCTGATCAACATTCCTCGTCTAACAGCAACACCTCATTCAAAGGATTTGACTCACAGATCCTGTTTCCGAAAGCACTCCGTGATGCCTGAGAGCCTCTCTGCTGCAGGTACAGAGGTTTAAGGGCTGCGATAAGCACTGATTCGTCGCGCTGAGACTCGCAGGAGAGATGTGCGGCATTGAGATGCCGCCTGAATACCGCTCGAGTGGCCCCGCGTTTAAAGATACAGAAGCGAGCGTGAGTCACCGGGGATGCTAAATGATTATGAAAACATACAGGAGCGTTCATCTCTATTCAGAGGAGGAGAGACCATTCCAATGTTCCTCTGAGAGGTGAGAAAGTAATTTAGCCTCTAATATAAGAGAGGCCTTTGAATCTTAGTGATGGAAATCTGGGGTGTCCAAAACACATACCGAGTCTTGAGGGACTTGATAATGCGTTCCAAGGCCAAGATAGCGTTGGTGAAAGGAGACCACCGGCACCTTTTCACTTAGGCAAAACAAACATGATTCACTGTGACTCCGGGACAACGGGCAGGGCAGGACTAATTGTTATGGCACAGACAATGATGCTCCAACGGGGGATTGTATCTCATGCTCAGTAGACCCTGCAGCCCAGTTTTGTTCTCTCGTTGTTTCGAGGGCCCTTGCGGGAGATGTTATTTTTTTAAGAAAAAAAGAAAAACATCTTTTATTATCCTTTCACTGCTCCCAAAATAACTGATTAGATCAAGTCAATTTCAGCTACGCTAATAATAACATTGTAAAGTAATGAGCAGATATTTCAAACAGCTCTGCTGACTATTAATTCTCTACTAAATACACGCGTCGCCTGTCGAAAGATGTAAATGGAACGCTTACATGAGTAAATTTGATTTTGTGGAGATCATAATTTTGCATAAAAAGATTTTCAAGATCAATTTAGCATCATAAAACAAAATCAGTCTTTCGGCATATCCATTAGGACGGAAGTTCCAGAGCGTTTCTTCCATGCAGTCATATAATGTTAAGTACATGACATTCATTTCGGTAATGACATACTGACAAATATAAACATTTGTGATGACTAAAGTGTTTGTTTGTGTGCGGACCTTCTGCAACGGCCTGCTGCAGGACCTTATACTGCCTACTTGACACAACGCCACGCTACCCAACAAACCAATTTCATGCCACGGTCTCATTTGCATGGGTTGAAGGCTTTTTCCACATGAGCACTTAATGTTTTGATCCCCAGATTAGACTGATCTGCGGCAGCAAGCCACAAGAATCCTGTTGCTGTAATTTTGTCCATCTGTGACTGTCTGAACTCTTTAACAGCCTTGAATCACCATCATTGTCCTGATTCTCTTTTTTTTCTTGTTGAATCACCATCATTGTCCAGATTCTTTCTTGTCTGACGGAGGATATAAAGGATTTCCAAAAATCGCAATTCAAGGTCATTTAAAGCGATAGTTGAAAATTGTGGCATCGTTTACTGACCATCTAGGCATTTTGCACGCAGAACAACAAAGAAGATATTTTAAAGAAAATTGATTACCAAAAAGCAGTGGCACACATTCACTTCTATTGTATGGAAACATACAGTGAATGGGTGCGGGCTCTCAATATTCTTCGAGACATCTACTTTTGTGTTCTTTGGAAAAAGGAAAGTTACACTGGTTTGTAATTAAAAGAGGTTGGGTAATTGATGCCAAAATTTTCATTTCGGGCGTACTTTAACTTAAATGAAGTATTATGTGCAACATTATAACATTGGTTCAAACCCTACACAGCAGCACAATGAAGGTCTAATTTACTCTACATGTAATTGTAGATTAATAATTAAATTGTACATTTAATATAAAAGATGCTACAACATGAAGAGCTACAATACCTGTCCTGGTCCAGCGCTTTCACACAGGTAAGTTTCATACTCGATGGCAAAGACTGGAGCATTGTCATTGATGTCCATCACTGTGATTAGAGCCACACCTTTCCCCACCTGGGATGGATCAACTGAAATCACAGAGAAACAATGTACATTTGTACAAGATATACTAAAGAAAAAATTTACTTAAATATGTGATGGCAGGAGTTTGCATTCAAAGTTTCCTTTCTCACCCTTGTTGCCACTTGCTTTTGATATTAAAGTATAAAACAAGATTGTTCGCTCAAAAATGAAAATTCTGTTACCATTCACTTTCCCTCTTTTCATTTTAAACCTTTGTATTATTTGTATTATTTGTATTATTCTTAATATCTTATTCTGAGTTTTGCTGAAGAGAAAAATAATTCCGGTTTAAAGAGTTAAGAGGGTGAGTAAATTACTCCACAATTATAATTCTGGGGTGAATTTTCCCTTTAAATGAGCGGTTCACTTAGGCTCATATATTTCAAAAACTATAGAGGCTGTTATCTTTGTTTCATGAAACACACACACACATAACACATAACTCAAGGAAAATAGCTTTGTATATAGTACAGGGTTGACGTTCTTAGAAACTCCGATGACTTTTGATGTTTGATGCCTGCACTATATTTGATCTGACAGCCGCGGCAGAGGTGAAGATTACCAGTAACCAAGACTTAGCTTTGAGTAAAATTTATCTTATGGCTTCAGAAATCATGAAGCATAATTTCTAAATGTATGAACTACTTCTGCTGTGTTTTATAGCGCTTTTATGAGCATGACATAGTGGTCACTTTGAACTGTCATTGAAAATAGTTTTACTGTGCTATCGTGGAGAACAACTACAGCAGTGGTGGATTCTTAGTGGGCTTTACGCTGTGTTTATTTATGACACTTCAGAAAATAAAGCTTTAATATTTTGGTTCTAGATAATAATGTTTGTCATTGTTAAATATTGCTAAACTAAATGACACACAAATGTTAAATCCAGTCCAGCGTCTTGAATTTCAACGAAACCAAATATTGGGAGTGACATAAAGTCGACCAACCCCAATGTGAAAGACATCACATATCAAGTTTATCATATAGAAATATAATTCTGAAACTTTCCTGCATATATTGTAAAAAAATATGAAAATATAATTGTTTAACTTTTCCTAAATTCATTTTCAGATTCTGAAAATACATTATGAAATGTGTGTAGGTAAAATAATACATTTGCTAAACACAAAGCTACAAATAGTTACTATAAAACTAAAAATTAAAACCAAAAACTGTTGGTGAAATGGTTTGTTAATTTTTTTCCATGACTGCATATGCTAACTTAAAATATAAGTTAACTTACCATCTGCCTAAGCTACGACTTCCCCCACTTTCTCATTTGTATAAATTTCTCCCCAACAAAATATTTCAGTATATAAAATCTGTATCTCCATCTCCGCAATATCATTCCACTGCTGTAGCGAAAATAATCGAATTCCTTCTAAACCTCTGTCACATGCACTTGTTTACCTTTACCATAGAATTTTACTGTGATTGACTGACAGTTTTTTAGAAAATCATTTTAAATTACAAAACCAAACATCAACTCAGACGAAATTTAATATAAAGATTTATGTGTTATATTACACATTCTGGCAACAGTGTTCCTATGGTTTTCAATGTGCTTAAATTCAAACACTTCCACAATCTCAAAAAGATGATTTTCTGAAGAATTTGCGAATTTTTCTTTGTGAATATTTACTGAAAGTGAGCAACTCAAAGTCTCGCTATCCAAAATCCTACAGCACTGCTGTTGCTGTGTGAAGTATGTGCGCTGTAACCTGTTAACACAGACGCAAAACAAATATGCTCTGCTTGCTCATACGGTGTGAAACAGACCTCTTTCTGTTCTAACAGCAAGTTTGGAGCCACATGAGTGTCACGCGTAATTCACCACAACATTTTCAGAATTTTGCAACAATTTTTTTTAAACTAAAGTTCACATGTTTATCTCAGTTGAATACTCAAGGGAGCTGAAGCAAGAAACCCAATTATAAACTGTTAAATATAAATAAATCCTGTTAGAAAGAGAAGCTTTGGACAAGAGAAAATGTTTTCAATAAGTCGCCATCCATACAAAATACATTTATATTAAATACACAAGGGCAATAAAAGGACTACAACACAAGCAACACGATTTAATGTGACTTTGAATCAAATATCAGCACACAAACATCACAACCTCTTATACATCTAATGTACAGACGTGAGGGTTCTATACATTACAGTACATCTGAATCACTTTGCTGCTTTAAGCACAAACGTAATATTCCAACCGTCAGCGGATGCCGCACTTGGCAATCAACAAATTAGCAGACTGCGAGAGGGCGCAGGGTTATTTCTGTTGTGTAACTACGCAATGTAGATATCTCAGATGGTGCTTCCATTTAAGCACAAGCGAACACCAAACACCTGTTGAGGGCACACCGTCTCTAGTCAGCCAGAACATGCACAGCTGCTAGTTTCCTTTTAGCGGACAGACTGCTGTTTCCTATTACAAATTCTCATTCTACATAGGCTCATAACGCATTCTGTCTGCTACAAGATCAATACGTCAACAGCATTTAAGAACATCCCTGCCGTCTGCTTATCGACGTGGTTTAACAAAATTCTCTATGCATTTTTGCAAGCCGTCCTGTCATTCAGCCTTCATAATTTTGGCAATGGCTATGGCCAGGGCATCGGAGAGGACAAAATGGGGCCTTCAGCCAAATGAGTTGATGGAGAGCATAAATAAATCAATTCTGCAGGTGTGAACACGCTGCGGGCAGCAGGCTGGAAATATGCTGGCTCATTCCGAGTTGATTTTCAATGAAAACCCTGTGATTTATTGTATACACTACGCCACCTTGCCTCTTCATGCGGCTTGCAGAATTCAGCCGTCAACCGAAAACTATCTAGGATTAAGCAAAACAGTGCACGTAAATATATGCCTCTTGCCTCCTCGTATCTCCGGGCAAAGATATATAGAGCCCATCTGCCTCTGTACCTTTACACACCTGGAGGAAACGTGCTGAGTTGCAGCCGTGGTAAAAAGAAACAGAGTTTGAACCAATTCATCTATTAATATGACTTTTTAGGGTACGAGAGAAATACAGGCAGCCTGCCACCTCAGGATCGCTATCATAACCGGCTTTACAATGTTCTGAACAATAAAACGGGCGATAAGTTACTTCAGACTCGATGTTCTGCGAACGGTGACCATTAAGCACATTGACGCTGTGACTATAATGTCACAACCGATACCTCCGGGCACGGAATCATAATGCGGCATGTTAAACGCAGTCACAAATGTAATAGGTTGTAAATTATTGACCAGAAAAGCAGATCCTGGCGTTTACGGCCGCTTTATTCCGCTGCCCCTTTCAAATACCGTTGGCCTCTGAAACGAAAAAAATCCATTTTCCAAAATTGAGATTTCCTCCCTTATGGTTTTCAGAGCCATTAGCTCTTTACCTAACATTGCCTCAAGACAAATGACTTTGAAGCTACCTTTAGGGTTCTCCATCTCATTCTTACAAGCAAATAGAAGAGGACGTTTCAATCTTCTCTGCCAAAACCCATTTCAGACACTGGACTGATTGTTTAAGGGAGTTAACCTGCAAACTTTGCTTAGGAGTGAGAATATGGGTTAAGCATATATCCACTAACTCGCCCATCATTCACGTCAACATGGTTATGTCTGCAAACGCTGCAGGACGGACGTCAAAAATCTTGCAGTGTGATATGAGTTAGTTGGCTATCAGCTACAATCACGACGAGACTCGATCAAAACTACATGAATTCTGGAAGTGCCAACGGACGACGGTCACCTCGATGGCATGGCATCTGTTCGTAACTTTTATACAGATTGAGCTATCATCTGTACGGCAGCGAGACAGACGCAACACATGCTCACAGCACATGGTTTGAAAAATGGATGGCTTCAAAGTTACGCTTAACGTTGGGCCAAGAAAATCTTGCTAGCCTTGAAATAATGACATTCATTGGCAAATTGCTGGGAAGGCTTGAATTTTATATCTTATTGCACTTTAAAGTATTTCGTCCTAATAAAATCTTGAATAGCAAAAAGTGAAACGCAGCTGCTGGAAGTGTCACAATATGAAATGAAATGAAATGTCAGCGGACTACCTTTCAATACAAAAATATGTCTGAATGGTGCATTTGCGAAGGACAAATCGACTGTAACATAAAGGAGCCCGTCACCACAGATATGTACATCAAATCTCTTTCAAATTTCAAATTCATACACTTTGTTTCAAGGAAAGAATTGTAACCTTCACAAAATTCTTATTAGTGTAACAAAATATTTGACCAGGAGTTGACTTACAATTTTCTATAGCGAGGATGGTGATGTTGTGTACGGCGTTGACTTCTCTGTCTAATGCTTTAGCTGTGCTGATGACCCCCGTCGTTGCCTCGATGTTGAAAAACCGTTCCAGGTCTGTGTTTCTGTCTATCGAATACCTGCAGAAAAACATGACAGTCAAAACAACAAGGAAGCTTTCACTTTCAACAAGTCTTAAGAATCTAGTTCAAAACTAGTGGGACTCCCTAGTCGGCAAACTGGCATTTTTTCAAGTGGCTCTCCGGCACAGAACTACAAAATGATGATAATTTGTATCTCAGCTAAAAATAACTGAGTCCACAACTTATTTAAAGTCAACATTTGCGTCCTCTGTATGCAAAGAAAATAATTAAATGCTATGATAAAGACTTGAACATGTATTATCCCTGTGCATAGCGCGGCTATGAAGCTTCTTCATAAAGGAATGCAATAAAACACAAATGAAAATGTTCCTCGAGGAAATTAAGGTTTTATGCTTTAATCCTTTTAGCCTTTCTCAAGATTGTAATTTAATCTCGCCTTCATGAAAGCAGCGTCACTGTAAAACATCACGTAGACCCTCCAACAGACCGTATAGTACCTAATAGGGCTGTTGGTGGAATCCGGGTCCATGGCAGAGACGGTTCCTATGATGGTTCCCACTTTAGCAGCTTCAGAGATGACCATTTTACTGAGCGGCGAAGAGAAGATCGGAGGCTCATCGACATTCTCCACAGTCACCCTCACCATTGCCGTGTCACTGAACGGTCCTTGAGACAAGTAGCGTGGATCTATGTTCCTGTTGGATGCCTCAATTTTCAGAGTGTAGCTTGACTTTGTCTCAAAGTCGAGATTCTAAGGTAAAGAGCACAAAAGGGAGGGCGGGGAAAAGTGTTGAGGAGTTAGTTTTAAATGAGAAAACAAGGACACAGCGTCTGTGATACCTATCGAGGCAAGCAGCGAAGACAAAGTCAGCGTCCCTGCGACGTGCGCGTACATAATGCGTCAGAGGAGCCTTGATGGTCTCCTCTTAAGTCTCATATTTCATTGAAGTATTGCTATCGATTGACAGGACACGAAAAGAACAGTGTCAAAGCAGTACATTGATTTCAAGACAGAGATACATGATGTTGAAAATGTCTTGTGGAATACTTTCTCATATAGTCATTTATCACTCCTGTCTGCTGTAATATGCAGTGCATTGAAAACTGCCTTCTGTGCCCGCTTCATATCAGTGACAATACATAACTTCCCTCGGGGCACAACCAAATCCAGCACGTTTAAAAGTGGCTTTAAAATGAAAAGTCAAAGTCAGTTAATTGTCAATTGTACAAAGCAGGGAAAGATATAAAAAGTAGCTTTCCTAAAACCCACAACTACTTGACATTGTAAAGGAGTTGCTGGGATTTTAATATGTGGATGCTGTCAACTCTCGTAAAATACAAACTTTATGCAATTCAGGTGCAAAAAGTTAGTGTCAACACTTACTCACCCACTTTCAAACCTGTATGACTTACTTTGTACCCAAAATAAGTTATTTTGAAGAATGTAATGAACTGCCACCCATATACCATATACGATCTGCATCTGGCTTCACGCTTGTCAGACTCGGTCTCCATCTTCAAAAAACACCTAATCTTTTCCGGCTACACCTAACTCACTAACTCACTTCTTTTCTAATCTACTCACTCTATCTAAAAAAATAAAAATAAAAAATACTTTTGTAACTTCTCTCTCTGTGTAACTTGGTGGCATTGTTGTAGCACTTCTTCACCTATTGTTGTATCGGCTATTTGCCGCTTCATTGTCTCTTCGACTATGTGTAAGTCGCTTTGGATAAGAGCGTCTGCTAAATGCCTAAATGTAAATGTAAATGTAAATACTCGCATTAGCTGTGTGTCCTTACAACAGAATTGAATGGATACTGCTGCTGTTCCGTTACATTTTCACAATATGTCATACATATAAGTCATACATTGATTTGAAAAGACAAGATATTTTAATTTCAAACCATCACTTTAAAATATGGTTTAATGTATGTCAATTAGGCTCTGTGTCCACTGGGCAAAATACATTAAAAAAAAGACGATTTTTTGCATGTCACAAATAAAAACTGCACAACAATGTAATACATAAAAAAGCCATACAAAAAAACATTATAAATAACGTTATTAAGTAAAGCATTGCGCCTAAAATAAAGTATATCTGTACTAACGCAAGCTATTAAAAAGCATGATAGCCTGCAGGGAGAAACCCTTCAAGTCTCAAAGTGTTCGTTTCTGAGTCCTCTTCCAGAGAGAGAAGGGCAAAAAAGCTAAAGGCCAAAATACTGTCCTCACGCTGTTCCAGACTGGCTTTATATACGCTGCTCGAGGGGAAGTGACATGCTGAGCAGTCTTCTCGGCGGGGGCTTCCAGGCAGAGGAAGAGCAGTTTCCAAACACTGATGATTTCCTGAAGTCAACAATTATCTCTTTTGTCTTGTTGACATTAAGAGATAGTTGTTGACTACACACCATATTTCAGGGTCTCTCATCTCCTCTCTGCATGAGATCTCATCATCATTGTTGATGAGCCCTAGCATCGCGATGTCATCTGTATACTTGATGATGTGGTTGCTGGGGTGCCTGGCAACCGAGCTGAGTCAACGGGATGAGCAATTGAGGGTCGGGGATATGTCCCAAAGGGTCATCGTGTAGTGACCGTATGTGAGGTCCAGTCAAGGACACAGAGTAAATAAAGACCGTTGCTCAAAATATATAGCTTTTGGGCTTAGAACAGAACAGTTCTACGCATGGTATGCTGTACAGTTAGCACCAGATTTTTTTTCCCTGTCAGCGAATGTCATGGGGCTGATGTGGATGGGATAAGAGGTCTTGACATGGCTCATGACCAGCTGTTAGAAGTCCTTCATTATTATGTGCACGAGAGTAAAAGATGCTAACCATTAAGGCGTGAAAGCGTTGTTTGTAGTGGATAAAGACTCAGAAGGGGTTTCAATTTGAGAAGGATCTGACACTTTAAGATCGAGCACACTGACTTATTTATTATCATGGAGGAGAGAAAAATCTAAGTTTTCTGCATCTAGAATCAAAGTTTATGTTTACAAAATATATGCATGCGTACCGCATCTGCACATTTTGTTTTATTGTGTAAGTTTGCTGCATTTTTGAGTAATTCATAAAAAAACAGCTGTAGTTTGATTGACATTAATAGGAATGCAACATTATAAAACATAATTTTGGAAATAAAATATGTACACATCATAAAACAAACTTTTTTATCTATATGAGTAATCGCCATCAATTGTGTAGGACCCTAGCAAATCCTATTAAAATAAAAATGCACAGTACAACAAAAAGAAATCCATAACAAACTGTCCTAAATATTAAATGTCTTTAACTTCCAGGTCTAAATGAGATTAAAATCCTAGATTGACACTGAGGGCTTAGACTCAGGAGCCTATATTTTTTATCTCGTGTCTGGATTGTAAGATTTGTTTGGACCGGGCTGCACCGTGCATTCGCACAGCATTCACCCTCATTTATATGCTGTCATAGCAGGGCCAAAAGCACATATAAGGTTTAGGCTGTCTCTGGCCTACCTTCTGCAGAGTTATGACTCCTTCCTGGGTATCTTTGTCTGTCGCGACCCTGAACACCCCAAGGCCATCACCCTCTATAATTCTGTAGTCCATCTCGGCGTTTGGTCCGATGTCGGAATCCAAGGCTTTTATCTTGGCCACCACCGATGCCACAGGCAGGGATTCAGGCACAGCAAACTGATAGGATTCTGCGAAAGAGGGTTGGCAAACACACACACAACCACACGGAGGTTATTGATGATGCTATTTCTCTTTTTTCCTTTCTTATCACCCAGCTGTTAGAGTCTGGTCTAAGCTAATAATGTATCTCTCTGCTCTGTGGCAGGTAAAGCCACTCCACAGACACAGCTCCCACCAGGATGGTCTGAGCTCTGCGCGCTCATTCTATACACTCGCAGCCACATTCGGTGGTGATTATGTTATCAGGCTGCTAAAAATAGAGAAGGAAATGACTGTGATCCAAAAATCCTTTATTGTAAAGACTCTGTGTTTCAGAAGATCTACCTAGTAATTGAACATGGACTAGAGCAAGCGCTTGATCTGTATAATACGAGATCAGCCCGAGTCATTAAGCTTCTCAGATTGCTTAATGCAAATTAATGCAAATTAACCAAAGTGACAGCGTGTGTTAATGACGGATCAGGTGCGCGTTTGTTTTATAGCTGGTAATAAAATCATACTCCGTGAGAAGCGGGGTGGATTGTCGTTAACGTCTGACAGCGTGACCGTCACTGACGTCGTGCCCGAGAGCCCTCCCATCTGGCCCACCATGTCTTTGGCCTGGATCACCAGCAGATACTGGTCCCGTGCCTCTCGGTCCATGTTGGGCAGAGCCGTCCTCACGATGCCTGCACAGAAAAGCATTTTACAGGGTCGGTTTTACAGAACGTCCTATTGTCCGGCTTATTCACGTGATTCATCACCAGGTTTAATGATAATGTCCTTGCCGGCAGGAGCTGTGAATCTGCAACCAGATTACAGAATGAATCGCTGTGCCCTCTGCATTTTAAGGAGATGGAGCGTGCATCAATTAAAATAGGATTACCATATTGTAATCCCCCCATAGCAAGGACCTTTTTCCGATTTGTTAGCCCGTATCATAATGGATCTCTCATCGATAGGTAAAATTCGAAGGAGCGGGCGCAGAACTTTTCGAATCAATTTCCTCCCCAAACCATTGTTAGTTTTGGAATTATCATTGCATTGCACACCCAAGATTGATTAAATGGTACATCTTTTCTTTAGCGCGCAAGCCGCAGTGATAAATCCTAATCAATACGTGCTGCTATTTGCTATACCTCGCATCATTTTCTTAGACGAGTTGTGGCGGTATCGCTAAAATCAGCCCTAGACTAAAAGAAAGGGGAGAAAAAGTTTAATCAGGGTTTGTAATTTAGCCCGTTGATTGAGTCCATATGTGGAAATGACCTCAGTTACAGCTGGAGTGCTGATTACATTAAGGATTTCATTCCCTGTAATCAAGTCGTAATGTGTGCCAGTAACTTCATCACAAGTCCCATCAACTTTTTCCATGTTAAAGTGAGTCAATCAAAACACCGGTCTCTTGATATTTTCACATATCCATTAAAGGAATTGCTTGTTACCATGTCAACCATGTCAGTCAACTGTTTTTACAAACCTATTTTTTACAGATCTATATATATACGGTATATATAAATTAAAATTCACGAAAAGTTGCTGGTTTTTATATTTTATAAACGTAAGCCCTTGGTTACATTCATCTTAACTTGTGTGTCCTTTACCTGTCCTGGGTTCCACTGAAAAATAGGGTTGTCCCTCGAGAATGCTATAGACAACTCTGGCGCTGTTTCCATACGTGGGGTCGTCTGCGTCAGTCGCCTTAACCTCAACCACAGATGTGCCTGGAACAAATCAACCACAGATCTGTCTTAAACCATACCAGACGTTAACTCGGATCAATATAATGAAATCTCACTGAGTTACGGCCCAGACATTCTATACAGCTTATCAGTTCAACATGGACATAAAACTGTAGCACGACAGCAACTTGTCTGTTCCAGCAAAAAGATGGTGCACTTATACTTTTCATGCTCCGTTTTCTTCCGCAGCATTTTCTGTTCCTGTACCTGTCTTAGTCACTTACAAAGTGTGTCTCCTTAGTGCTCATTAAGGCGCTTCTGCGAAAAGCCCAGAAGGACATAACGAATGCATACAAGTTTGGTTTTCATATACAACCAACGTTACAAACTACAGTACTACAACTATGAGTTTCACACAAAGAAGCACTGTAAAAAATATTGCATGTGGCTTAGTAAATATCACAAAATAAACAGTTATATTAACTAAATAAAATATTTTAAAACAGAACAGAACATATTTTTTGGGTGAGAAAAAATATATAATTGACTAAGTCCAACAGTTACTTTAAATAAGTAAAATGTATACGGGTAAGTTCAGGTAACAATAAACAAACATTTATTTAAGAAATATATATTTGTAATATACAAAAATATTTTTTAATAAATTCTAAAAGAAATATTGTAGTTAAAAAGACTTATTTTTAACTAACGTATATACGACATTTAAACTGTTCAAAGTTTTTAAGCCTTTTCTAATGAAACTTTTTAATAATGTCTAATTTACTCCTTTTTGTGTGTAAATTGTTTCCCCTAAACACAGTCAAATATTCGAGCTTGATGTTCATTTTGAGCAGGAACGCAGAAGCACAAAGAGAAATTTCATACCCTTTACTTGCGCTGTAATATTCTCCAGATTTTATTTAAACTGTAAAACGGCTAATGAAAAGCGCCAGTCCTTTATTTGAATCCAGTTTACGGGGCGGTGAATGCTGTGGTGTCCCTCAGAAATGGCAGATTATCCGTAAATACGTCTGCTCATAAAAAACCTCCAAAAGACATTTGGGGACAGGCCCAGATGTTGTCATATTTGTAACCTAAACATCTGGAGGCAGGCAGCACCGTGGCAACTCATAACTGCAGGGTGGGACCCAAGCCAAATGAGTGGAACTCTTTATCAGATGGTGATTTCGCTTTTCATATGTTACCTTGTACCTCATCATTTTCACAGGATGGCACAAGACACTAATCTCTATGCCCACTTCACAATAAAAGACACTAACATGAAAGACATTAGATGAGAGTATAAAGGCATATGTTATGAATTTGCACTCTGGTCTGGTGTAAGGGAGACGTGTCTGGGTAAGACTGTGGTCCCCACACTTGCAAACAATCTCCTGTTTCTTAATTACCAAATTAAATTAATCATTTTCTCGTTAATCAAATCCATTCATCACCGGTTGACTGCTAATGAATTTAAATGGATCTATAAAGCAGACATTGAGGACAAGGGTCGCTTGCGTTCACAGAGGCTAATGGCTTTGTTCACGGCGTTGGACCGACACTTGCAGCCAGCATGTTAATTGCTCTTTTAAAACCGCATGTCAACGCTTGTGTGATTGTCAGCTACTGTGCACGGACAACCTGGCAAACAACTGTCCCGTTTGGGGGACGTTCAATGTGAATAGCCTTGTCCTTATGAGATCAAGTTAATTCGGGTGAACTTTGATAAACCGAATAGTAGCTTTTAGGTTTTCTCCATGCTGATAGCTCGGATTTTAATAATTGCTGGTTTAAATGCCCGTAAGTGGTCTCTGGTAAAGTTTGAAAAGCTTTTTTTACTTTTAAAGCACGATCCATAGTCAAGTAAGTGGCGCTTTCACAATCATCACATCCATAATGGTCCACGTTCATCATAAATGGGCATGTAAAAATTCAAATATAGTTGTCATCCCTTCTCCATGTGTTGAGCTTCACAGTTTTTGCACATTTTAGTTTGCAGATATTCTCCAATGTTGTATAACAAAACAGCTTTTTGACATTTTTGTCACATCCATGAACATTTACGCATTTGGTTGATGCTTTTATCCAAAGCAACTTACATTGCATTACACTATTACACTTTTGAGTGTATGCAATCCCTGGGATTGAACCCATGTCTTTGGCATTTTAAATGCCATGCTCCAACCCTTGAGCCACAGTGGATAGCTAGTCCATGATGAATGAGTTGTATTCAACGCCATTTTTTGGGGGTCTGATTTAATTTAACTTTTTAAATTTAGTACGCTGTACTTGCAAAGCAAACATCTGGCAAGTTGCAAACGCTCAAAGTTTACAGAACCGGAAGATATTTACTTTTTAAAGACAACAAACAATGGCTTGTTTGGACTACAACATGCTGCTTCCTGTAGACAGACAGGGTTAAATGTCATTCAACAAACTGCTTGACATATCTGAACAATATGTAAGATTTAAAAGCCTTTGTACCAAGAGACACAGTTGAAATATGTAATATATAAATTAATAAAGCACTAAAATGACTAGCATTTTGTAATGAAATCCAAGTCACTTACCGACAGGTGACATTTCCGGTACTTGAGAATTATATGGACCGTCCAAAAACTTGGGCTCGTTGTCGTTAATATCCTGCACTTTGATTACAAATTCAGACTCCGGTTCGACGGGATGGTTGGTGGCGCGGTCTCTGGCTTGAGCTCGAAGTGTGTAGTAGGCTTGTTCTTCTCGGTCCAGCCGTTTCGTGGCGTGAATGTCACCTGTGTTCTCATCAATGGTGAAGATGGAGGACGCACCCTCGCCGTTGAGCACATATTTCACTTTCCCCTCACCTTTGTCTACATCAGAGTGAAGCTATAAGGAAATAAAAAAGAAAAGTCTGTAATTCATATCTATTGTCGTTGCAACTGTAGTCTGTTTTTGTCAGTTTAGCACAGTAATATATAAAGCCAGCAAGTCTATTTACTCGTGGGAATATAATTTTTCTGTGGTTTAAATAATAAATGGTTAGAAACCCTCTCCAGCAGGTTTGTGCAAAGAAATGCCAATGTCAACGAAATGAAAAGTGACCGAATAAATATGTCAAACTCAACTCATGCTATCTGAGAAAACATGGGTGGATAAAAATATATATATCTGGTTTGTGTCCTGTTATACCGGATATGTCTTGAGATGATGTTGGAGTGAGTAACGTTTCTGTCAAAAAGGACAAAAAGATTCAGTGTTTGAACAACAACGGCGATGGCGATAGAGTGATGGCACACTGCTCTTTGGTCAACAGCAGTCCAGATTTTTTTCTCGATGTGTCCGAGATTTATTTAAGATAGGGAAAAGCACGATCTTGATATGCACAGGGGCGAACAAACTATGTTCTATTTGTGTAGAAAAAACATGACATGTTCCTTGACAGAAAAACAACAGACAAAACCTCTCTGTGATATGTCTTAAATCCGAGGATAGTATAGTTCACAGGCAAAACGTGAAATAATTTTCTAAGAGTGTTCGAAGATATTAATGTAACAATGTCTGCCACCATCATTATAATGAATAGGGAGCAAAGCCATGGGCGCTCTAGTGAAGGAAGTCCTGACTTCCACTGAAACGAGCCAACCTTCAATCAATTAGGACTGCAAGTTTTCTCTTGCACAGTTTAAGAATAAAATAAGTAGGATTTTAGTACAACTGAAGAATAGCAAAACAGTTCATGTCTGGTTTATTCTTTGATACAAAACAGATGTTTAATTGTGATTTTGCCAGCAAAAAAGGATCAAAAGTTCCGTTCCATATATGAAGTTTGTCAGTATATATATATATATATATATATATATATATATATATATATATATATATATATGAATCATGACATATATATATTTGTTGTTTAATTAAAAGTAAGTAATGAATAAATATTATTCTTATAAAAAAATTCTACTTAAATTATACAAATGAGATCGTCCATGTAAGACATGTTTCAACTACATGTCAAAGACATTAGTGAGAATTGACATCTCTAGTCTTCATATAATGCAGTATGACTAGATGGCACAAAATACAAAACCATTCAATCACAAATCCACCAGCAGGAAGTTAACAAACGTTAACAAACGTCAATTAAAGCAAATATTTTATTATTCATTTACATATTTTTTTGTTTGTAACATTTCTTTAAATCTGATTGAGGTCTGGAATAATATGTTGTCTTCTTTTTTGACATTTGTTTGATAACTTAATGTTCAGGGGTTGTGAATATTAACTTATATTAAACAAAAGAAAATCGTGATTCTCATTTTATACAGAAACCTGCAGCTCTAATTTGCATACCGTGATACATACGGGAAACACGTATGTATATATTTTAAAAGGCTGATCGCTCAGCCAGTTTCCACAAGTTAATATGATTCTTTAGGGCACGTATGAAAAGTCTCAACGGTATTGCAAAAAAAACTGTTCTCAGCTAACACTTTCAGTACATGGCCCTTTAAAGGGTAATAACCTCAACTAACCCCGCAAGCCAGTTCCATGGGGTGTGTCATTGCAACACACTTGGGGTGTTGCCTAGACAACAGTGGAGGGTATAGTTTGAAAAAAAAATACTTCAAGGTGGGCAAATGCCAGCTGCATAAAAATGTCTATTTATATAGATGATGAAAAACTCACCTTGTTGAGCTATTCAGCAGAGGCTTTTCACACTAGTACTTACAACTTTCATGTGATTGAAATAAAGAAAGTGCGAAGAAAAAAAACGCCGTAAGTAAACACAGAACACACAGGTTATGACAGTGTGATGCTGCATGGGAGGCCGGGTTCCAATCCTGCTAAAAGCACTCTTCAATCGTTTTGTATCACTGTACAGTTAATAAACACTTTTGTTTAGGGTTTTCATAAACAGCAAGGTTTGCAAAGATTGCATTTAGTTCAAATAGCCTCAGCATTTATCCCTACCGTTGTAATATTTTGGGTAGTGGATTGAGACCCGGAACAAAAAGAAGTTTGGAAGTAATATCTTGGACAGAACATCTGAATGGTAAGTAAACTTTGTCACTTTGATTTATCTTTGTAAGTACTGGCAGGGTTGCGTACCGAGAGAGATATGAACGCAATGGTCATGAACAACAGTTTGGTTCAATAAAGTTATGTGTAACGCCCCATATGTAGTTATACCTTCAGAGGTTACATTGACCTCAGGCCCTGAATATTTTTTGTGATGATCGAGCAGTATGGTGTAATGACCACTGACCATTAACTCCGAAACTGTGGGGGCATCATGCAATCGGCAAAATTTCTGTGATTATCTCACAGAATGCGTTTTCAAGGACGCATGAGTATACATATAATTATTGCCTGATGTCAAAGGAAGTTGTGAACACCTTACCTCACCAAACCCCCAAAATCACGGCCGCAAAAGCTTATGTGCGTGGACCACGGCCGATGCATGTCACTGATTTACATTATAGTAACATCTTATATATATTACTAAATTAAAAGAGAACTACAGGGAGGATCTTTGTAATTTAGGGTGGAGGTGTACATGCACACCCCCAACATTTCAACCTAAATCAATCCTTTACTTCTTTGAAACTCTGATATGTTCTGTATAGCAACAACACACCTGACATTGAGATTTCTGGTGTTAACATTTGACGCTGGCAAAACCCCAAGAGCTTGTTGTCATTCTAGCACATGTGTTTGCCGGGAACAGAACATTTATTTAAAGAGAAACTCTTCCGAACTAAATTCCTCGCCCATTTTATACTTGCTGTACAGGCCTAGTGTGCGATCCTGTTTATACACAGACTGTATGCAAGCTGGGTGGAATGGGCGCATATGCTGTTGCTGGTGTACGAAAGGCTTTCGGGATGGCCAATATTGCACACCATTTATACAACATAAAACACGTTCTAGTGCATTAAATTACACTGGATACATTGCCAAGTTTATTCACAGACCAGACACCCTCATTATGAACATATTCCTTATGCTGTTGCTATTTCATGGTACCTGACTTGGTATTTCTGTCACCAGCGTTTAACAGCTTCTAATTTGTTTATTTCTTGTACTGCAACTTTGAGATTTCATCCCTTTTCCCGGGTGAATTGTGAACCATGACGCATTTTCTTTTTGCTGGTCCCAATTTATTTAAGTGATTTCAAAATTTTTGAT
Organism: Triplophysa yarkandensis; assembly: GCA_033220385.1. Taxonomy (NCBI): domain Eukaryota; kingdom Metazoa; phylum Chordata; class Actinopteri; order Cypriniformes; family Nemacheilidae; genus Triplophysa; species Triplophysa yarkandensis. The sequence goes on along the minus strand of CM065664.1, from coordinate 610,176 downwards.
CAACAGTTCCAAATTTCTCAAGAGACTTTATTTCATTGTGGAAGAATACTTTAATGTACGTTGCTACTTGTTTCGTTTAGGCAGTCATGATTCTGTTTTTATAAAGCATATACAACAAAGCTTTCATTGGACAAAATGGTTTTAAAATTAATTTGGGTACATGATACGTTATATATGATATCTACAGCTATTTTGTAGTATTACTTATTGTATTCATATTCCAAATACTTAATATGCTAAAATGAAATATAATCATATTTATTGAGACATTGTGAAACATGTGTACATTTATTAATTCATCGCGGCACATGACTTTGAACTTTAAATTCAACGTTTTTACAGTAAGCAAGTGAAAATTGGTTTGTTACGTAATAATATGTCGTTTTCCCAATACCGTACATACAGGGAGTGTTTGAGTAAACGGAAAAGTGTACAGTTTCAGATCCAGTATACAGATGAGAAAAAAAACTCTTGTATATTTTATTTCTCAAATACCCAATTACTTCTTGTCCTATTAAAGCAGCCATCCAGTCACATCTTGTTTAGTTTGCAGTTTCCCCTACAATAAAACAGCACTGCACCACATATGATGTCCGTTAATCAAAAATTACAATGCTTTCAGTACAGGAACTGAACGTGCTAACCACATTTGTACCCAATTAATCAAAGTAAACGTGTGTTTGGATGTAAGAGCTGGCAGTCGCCCAAGGCCAGCTTTAATCTCATGACTGTTGCGTGGCTGGACTCGCCTTTGCCTTCACAGGCTCGAATTCTAATTTTAAATGTTTATTTAGACCATAATGTACTGTTATGATGACTGCACATCATTACTTTCTGCATGCTCAGCTTTAATTCGTGGACTCATCTGAAATGACTGTAATAGTTGTATATATCCCTGGTCATTTAAACTATTAAAGCTGTCAAAATTATTGCTTTTGTATGGTACATAAAACCACAGGCTACAATTAGTCAAACGATGTGAAGTTATTTTACAGGTGTTGAAGCAGTTCGCCCACAAACTGTTTGACTTTCTTTCCATTGCAGAACACATATGAAAATATTTCGAAGAATGTCGCATATCAAACAACAATGGTACCCATTGATGTGCAATGGTTTTGTAAATGGCTATTGTTGTTGTTCTACTTTGTTCTTCAGAATTAAGAATATCTTTCAGGTTTAAAATGATGGGTGTGTAAATGATGATAGAATTGTATTTTTGTGTAAACTATTCCTTTTGCTCACTGCATTTTAAGTGGAAACATCTCAATCAAAAGAACTTTATATTCAGACATTTTGGACTTGTGAATCGGCTTATTCTGCTATAAAAAAAGAGACATTTGTTACTATTTGGACTTCATGTGCTTTTGCTGAAAAACTTGTGAAATGGATTTACGAAGGTTTAACTGTGTAAACAAACGGAGAGTATTACGCTCTCATTGTTTCTTGAAAGCAGTCAATTAGTAAACCGACTTTACACAAGGGATAAGGAAAAAGAGCTTTGTGATCATATCAACTTCAACGGAAAAACTGAATGTACACAGAATGCTTTTTCAGTGCGGATCTTTATATGCATGTGTGATGAAGTGTGTGAATCAGAGAAAAGATTTGAAAAACTCGGCAGCACCGGGGTCGCCTCTTGACTCACTCCTCTATCGCCTAGCCTTTAACTCCATTTCAGCAAAATAAAGAGATAAAAACCACTAAGAAGCCGAGAGACGAAAAGGTGCAAGTTAATAGGCTGTTGAGAAAAAGAAGCTAAAAACAGAAGTGAGAGGAAGGAGGAACAGAAACTGAATGTGGGTGGGAAGAAGAAAGTGAGGGAACTATGAGAGAGCCATTTAGGCCAGTGAAGTCTAGGGATGAGCGCTCACGTCTCAGCCCAAAGCAGCCAGCGGGCCCACTGCCCCTAATGATCTGCTCAGCTGAGTCACGCCACGTGAATTGTTCGCGTCTGTGATACGAGTTGTTGTTGACATTGACTACCTCCACATAACGCTTCCTTCCTTTGGGCCAGGACCAGTCTCACACTGCCAACGCATTCCGCCGCAATAAAGAAGATAAATGAAGACTGTCATTCCATTCGTGTCATCTGTCTCTGGCAAACCAGCGAGCCCAATTACGTTGCGAGATTACAAACGCTGCCTGTTTTGCACACAGCTAATTTATGTTCATCTGTCTCCTGCTTATAACCTGCAGGGATGCCCTTAATATGACGCTCCCTCCAAACACGGAATGATTATGAACGCGGCGAATGCGGAACTGTTTCGCCTGCCAGCGCACATCACTTTCTTTCCCCACAATCCCGTCTAATGAGTGACTTTCGGACTAAAACTTGGTAATAAATAACACGTTTGATATGGGTGTCATTCCTGGAGTGATGGGCATTGGCGAAGCGTTCCCTCTGATTTACTGTAATTTCCTAATAGAGATTGGGAAGCTGTGACTGAAATTGCACAGCGAGCTACATTACAGATGGTGCCTCTTTTAATTAACTGTATCTGCTCATTCAAAGCATGGAACATACCTCTTGTCTATAAATTAAGCGCTGTAAAATGAGCCGCATCATGCAAACAAACCGCACAGAGTCCCGTGTAACAGGATTTCAGCATGCTTTTTATCGGCTCCTGGAACTGTTGATTTGTGTTTTTAAGGAATTCATTTTCCATAACCATTAACGATTTTAAATTATACCGTCGATTCAATCTTTAATATTGAAATATAGTTAAAAAATATAAGCCACATTTAGAAAAAAACTTTTTGCTTTAAGATTTTTTACTTTTACTTTTTAAACGACCCTTAACTCATCCCATCCAGTGGCTAGAGGTAAAAGTAATGGGATCACGTCGACTGTTCTAGAGCATGGCACTTTGCCAAGGATATATTTTCTGTAACACACTACAAGCAACATTTTCTTAAAAATTGCAAATAAACTAAAAGGCACATCCCTGTTTTCCTCTGAACATGTAGCTAGTTCTGATAACTACTGTATGTTTTGTATTTTATAAAATACGCCGCACGTCTCTTATACTGTGAATTTGCATCATGGTTCTTGAATTACCAATACCAGTCAGTTCCGTAAGGAGAAGGCAAGCTGTTTTGAAGTGCTTAGATGATTAGCATTGCTCTACAAGGATGACTTTATTCTTTTTCAAGTTGATGAACAGAGAAAAATGAATCACAGTATAGTATGAGACCTCACACACAATGAAAAAGCAACGGCAATCATCTATGTGCTCGTTGCATTAAAATGCTTTTACTGCTTTTTGCATTTTTATATTGTATCCAAGTGGCTTTGCATGAGAAAATTTAATACTGGGACACTTGAATGAAATGTTTGTCATTATTTAAAACAACTGATGGGAAGGTGTATAAATAAATTAGTTAAACAGGCAAATATATAAGTAAGCAAACATACTTGTTTTATCAAAAAAAAAAAAAAATCAAAAATAAATATGTTGGAAATAAATGACTTGAAGAAATATTGAAGAAAGCACAGTGAATAAGAGCGCAGAATAGACAGGGACTATTTGTTTATATAATTTATGTACTAATGACTAGTGCTAATGTTTTGATTTTTTGATAATCTTATCATCTTTGCATTTGACTCGATCCATAAATGATTTGAGAGTTCTCTAACTGAGGTCTCTGAAGGAAGTATCAATGTTTTAAGCATAAAGGAGTCAAGTCGGGCATGCTACAGATTTGTCAGCTATCATTATTTGCCGCGTAAGCACATCAGCGCAGCCCCGCAAAGTCTCATTAAAGCGACAATTTCTTTAGAGATACCCTTGACTTGCCATTTAAAGGTGAAAGAAACCTTGCTTGGCATTCTGGGGCTGTTCATGTCAATGCTTTTTGTTTGTGACTCCGTGGTTAATGGCAGACGCGAGGCGAGAATAGTCTCTTATTCCAAGCTCAAGTGATGTTACGCTACTGAATGTCATTTCCGTTTGCCTTTAAAATCACCTTACGCCACTAAAAATCAGGACGGCAGAATAAAATCAGGCCTATAATGAAGGCAAATGGCTGAATTTGTGAGAAAAGGCACTCATTGTACCTGATAGCTTTTTACATATTGGACCTATTTGCCCGTGCCTTTTCAATACTTTCTTATGGTGTGGGATCCTTTTCCCTGTTGTAATATTTCACCTGAATCAACACCTGCAGAGCGCTATATAAATGCAAATGGTATTTTATTGTGTTTTGGAGCTGCTCTTTCGCCGAAGCCTCATCTCGGCCTCATTGTAGAGGATTCTTTATTCCTTGTCATTAGATTCACTGGTGTCGGCTCATATCACTCTTCTTATGAGAAAGACTGCCAGATTCTATTAAAAAAGCACCTCTGTGACTAGACACCCTCAATGCCCTTAGCCTTAATTATCTGAAAAGACACGATTCACTTTCTTTACGTCCTCAATGCTCACACGAAAACCGATATGTGTGTGTGAGGATTGGCAGAAGAGATGGGACCGTGACTGCCAACCCAATGACTTTCATCTGCACCGATGACAAATGGCCGTGGCACGGACCAGTGCGGGCTGGAAGCAGATGAAAAAGCATCTCCTCTCGCATTGCATTTAATTACCCAGCATATGTTGGAAATCACTCCAAAGGGGATGTGGGGAACGCTTGTTGATCCACAACATGAAAAGAGCTCTTTCTGTTTCATTTTGTTTAATTCGGTTTGCGCAAATCATTGATGTGGTGGGAGGGCGGGCGCAGCGGAGAGCCTGTTTAATCTACTTGGCCTGGCTGACAAAAGCCTCCCGGCAGCCAGGGGGAGAGATGTGTGGATCTTTCATTCCCGATAAGGGGGGTTACAGTGGCAACCCGGTCTGTCAAGCACGCATTAAGAAGGTGCGTTTTGGCAACATAGTGTAAGAAAATGCAAATGGGTTTTGACGGACATCCATCTGGGAACGCTCCCCATACCCCCTATACTATTAAAAAGGCTTCACCATCAAAGGATTCCCCAATTAGGACTGGATTCAAAGCCGTTTTCTCTCCGTGAATATGGGCGGAATATGATAGGACACCTGACACCCAGCTGAGGGATTCCAGCTGACAGGCCAAGCACATCTTATGAAGCTCAAAGACTAGAACGGTGGTACAGCGAGCATCTGAAATGTACAGCGGCGTATTTCGAGAAATGCATTCCTGTGATTCCGAACCAGAGGCGAGATCTTTAATTACGTGCCGGGATGAAAGTCTAGGTAACTTAGTGCGACGGAACTATTAACAACTCCGGACACTTGTTTATGCTTATCCTGACGTGAAATAGCCTGGAAGTGCTGTAATGAATGTGTACTTTCACTGGAGACACCGGGGTCATTTCTAATAATTGTTGATATTACTGAACCCACCCCAGAGACACGGATATGCATTATTCATGGCGCTCTCTGACATGCCTTCGTTTGAGCATTTTATTCAAGCTGGACCTATCATATCCATATTCATCAGACTGCGAAGAGGTCACCGTGGGCAATAATCCCAGTCGCTGATGGTGCGATATCAAGATGGCAAAGACATATTCATTAAATTCATTCTGGTATAATTTCACGGATAATAATGGTCGAGTAGATTGGAGTGGCGTATCGCCACAGAATGTTTGGTTAAGAATAGGCTTCTTTGTGTTTCCCTGCCCTTTTCCCTGCTTGCGGTAATAAAAAAGAGAGAGAATCGATACCAAATAACACAGAGAGTAGAAAATGTTATTTGAAGTGATGATTAGAGATGGAAATGAAAGGTTCCCTTTTGTTTCTTTCAGACGTGTCTTTAAATGGCTTTTAAAACAAAGATTTAAAGGGTATGTGGAGAATGTTGCAGGCAGAATGTGACAAGCAGGGTCTTTTTCTTAAGCATCGCAAGCATCAATCATTAAAATTCTGAAATGTTGTGTACATCTTATTTGTTGTGGTTAAATTATAATTTTATTAGGACAATTAACATTTTAATTAAATAAATTGCACGATGTGCCAATCAATTGGATGTTTTTACAGACCCAATTTCCCAAAAGATGAATATTTTGAAACATTCCATTATTGTTTTTTAAGAAAGCTTTGAAAACATTACAAAAATAGGGGATCAACATACAAACAGGACCATTTTGTCCCAAGGTAGTACCCTTTTAAAAACTCCAACTTGGAGTATTACTCAAAAGGTACATATTTGTGTCACAAACATACATACATCTGTTCTTAATGGTACATATTTTGACCTTTTTCACAAGTTTTGAACAGTGCAGAACAGTGCACAACAAGTCTTTTTAGAGGTCAAGATTTTGTTATTTTCAGCATGTACCGTTTTTCATTGTATGAATGTAACATCTGTCTCCAGGCTGTCGGAAATGAGGACAGGCACACAACGCGACTCAACTTCTGCATTTCCCATTACTGTTAATGGAAGGTTTTAAACTATTGTACTTTTGTTCCAGACCATTGGATACATGCAGATGGACGAATGCCATGAGCAAGGCGTTAAAGACACTTTATAAAGTTAAAAGAAGTTCAGCTTATTTGGATTAAGTAATGTGTTCTCTTTATAATAAATCCCACTAAATCCCATCTTGTAATATCATTATCAGCATTGTCCATTTAAAACCCCATGGTAATCATTCTCTACTCCTAAATTTATTGTTCAGCAAGTAATATCTTGATTAATAAAGCAAGTGGCACTATGAGAAAATGAAAATGATATGAGATTGCCTTGTAATAAAGTTGTTGGTGAGGATCCTGTCATTTATATCTGTATTATCTTAACCTCACGGACATGCTGATGAACACAACCATACTTCACACACACACTTGTGATCAAATGATGGATGACTGCAATGAAGCCACAACCGAAAGTAGACGGTTAGAGCGAACCAATGACCATTTTTCAGAGAGCATTCAAGATGGCCCATTCTTTTCACACCGTGCCGTACATTACTCTGCCTATCATTCAGTGCGGGGGAAAACATTTGTGTTCAGTCATTTCTATTTTGCCTGGATCCCTCCGAGCAGAGTGAATTGGAGATGAGCCAGAATCTAATAAGGTCCAACCCGACTGTCAGGGTTCTAGAGCATGATGGTAGAGAGATGTGTGTGGTGTAACGGCTGAGAGATAATGTATTGTAAAAGCCAAGGATGGTATAACAGGTGGCATGTTGGAGTATCTGACTCATTATATTTAAAGGGGGAAAGTGTTTGGCTGCGTTTGCGTGAAGCAATGAGCTAACTACTAACAAGTCTGAGTGTATAAAGCAATCACGTCGCTAGTGACCCGGAGCCAACACATAAAGGAAGAGTAGCTTTTTGTCCTTTGTGTGAGGAGACATTTTTTTCTTTCTGTGAACGAAGCCATTTAGACTCATTCAGTTCAGAGCGGGATTGTAAAGTCGTATCAAAGAGGTTTGATCAAACAATATGTGCATTCTTCATTAAACACATGATCATCTGCAAGCGACAAATATTTGATCAAATAATTCGTCAAATATTTATCAACCATTTGCATCCACAATCTCAGGCTTTATCATAAATAAAGGACTTAAACACTTTAAAGTCACTTTGATGGGAATACATACACAAACATGTATTCTCTAGAACTCTTACTTGAAAAATTAGAAGATGAAAATCGAAGGGGTCGTTACAGATGAGAAACATTTAACTATTAGTTCTTTAAATTAATAAGGAGCTTTACTGATATGTAAAAAAAAGTAGTGGTAAACTGGCTTATAGAGACATAAGATGTGAGAGAACGTGAAACAAAAAAGTATTATTCACAAAAGTAACCAGTTATATTAACTAAATACAATATTTTTAAACATTTAAACATTTAATTTATTGTTTTTAATAGGACTTATCAAAATAATTGATTAAAAGTCCAGAAGTTTAGAGGTATAAATATTATTTAAGTTTAAAAAACAATTAATAATACACACCTAATATTTTTGGTGAATTCTAATAAGTATATTTTAGTTACCTAGATTTACTTTTTTTACTTACATATACACAAAATGTAAACAATGCTTTTAATTAATTTCGAAGTTTTAAAGTTTACTTTTTTCTCTTTATTTTAAGTAAATTGTTTGTGTAAATTATTTAATATTTATAAGTTATTGTGAGCTACTGTTTTTGTCCGGGCTGTGCGCAAAAAAAAGAAGAGTGGTTCACCTAAACAATTCTGTTAATATGCTATTAACCCTTATGTTATTGCAAACTCAAATACAATTTTTACAAAAAAGTATTTTTCTTTTAATGCAATGTTTAAAAGTAGATCATAAAAAGAAAGTCTTTCCAAAGTGATTTCACTGAACCCGCCAAGCAAAATCTTGCAACTCTGGACATAGATGTCACTGGCGAAGACATGGGCGTTCATGTGTGGACGCACTCAACAATCCAATATTCTACGGTACCTTAGTCTCAATAAATGTTTTTTAGACCTGGAAATCTTAAAGTTCCAGAAGTTGCAATGTTTTCATAGTAAATTGAGCTCTTTTATCTCAAAAGACCAGGGAAAATGTGATTTATTGCTAAATGACCCTTTTCAAAATAAAAATGGTGCTGCAAATGCATTTTATTATTTTCTGCCCTCTTCACAAAACTACTTCTCCTAAGTAGTTTTTCCTGCCTCAGCAATGGTCTGGCTTGAGAGAGTCGCTATGCCTTGTCCATGCACAATAGGTAGTCATGTTTAATAAGTGTCACATGTTTAACAGAAACTGTGATCACGTGCGGCGGTGACTCTGAGACACAAGCCTTTGCCAGACACTCACTGCCACACACTGAAATAAGTCGGCACGGCCAGACAGCTCTACTTGCTTCTGGGCACCCAAACTACATTATCTAAATAAATATGTCACCCCGGTTAACAGGCAGTCCCTGGATGAATTTTAACACCACAGCAAAGCACTAAGCAGAAGACAGGTACACCAGGCTATAGTGCCTGTAACGTTTCAACTGAAGTTGAGAAAGCCTTAGATGTCATCAGAAATGACCTTGTTGACCTCATCCACTGCATATTATTTTCGTATCAAACGCTGTTAGATAAACATAGGCATGCACTACAAGACTACAAAGTGTTTGTGCATGTGTGAAGAATGACATTTTCTGTTTTCTTGTGGGTCCAGGATTACAAGATTTGGTTTTGCTGCGGTGTGAGCTACGCTTAAAGGGATAGTTCACCCAAAGATGTAAATATATACAAAAGAAGGTATTTTGTAGAATGTTGGTGACTGAACAAAAGTTTAATTCTATTGTTTCTATTGTTTGGACCAACAACCGATACAAGACAATGGCAACCACCGTTGATAACATTCTTCAAAATAAAAGGTCTGAAATGACATAATAAAGAATGACAGATTATGGAAATATAAAGCTTTACCTTGCCAACATAGAGCGGCTCATCTCCCGTATACTCCTCCAGGACGAAGAACTGGTTCCACACCCAGTTTCTTTTGTGCCTGCGAAGGGACGCAGCCATGCCAGCCCCAAAGGGCCTTTGAGGAACCGGGCGGAGAGGAACTGAGTTTAGTGTCATTTCCCCGCAGCCCACGTCCCAAAGGGCCAGGAACAGCATAGTCATTAAAGTCAGTCCATTCCACACCGCAGAGCCTCTCCGCATCATTGGGATGAAAGGAAAAAGGAAAATACAAAACTACACTCCTCCGTAGTGAACAGGCAGCAGAGATCTTGAAGCTTTAGAAGAAGCTCATGGAAAGCTGTGCAATGCCCTCAGAACTGGTTCGGGTAGCAGAAAAGAGCAGACCATCCGACCAATGATTGATGGGAGGACCACAGGAACGGACGCCTGTTGTAGCTGAAGCTCTTCAACCTGTGGCGAGAACAGAGAACAGGAGAGAGATTGAATACAGAGAGAAAGAGAGCGTATGATAAAGACAAGAGTGAGAAATTAGAGTCCATGATGTATAGAATAAAGTGTCAGTCAGCGCAGATGCAGGCCTGATTTTACTGTCGTTTTTTATAATACCCATTTCACACTTGAACCTCAGATTAAGACAACATGACTTTTGACATTTCAGAAGCAGCTATCTAAGATGGCTAGGCAGGTGCTGGGAGACGTCTACAGGTGAGCAAAACGGACATGCAGTTCTTTCCTCTGGATGAGTATTTGACAGGGCTGCTGAAACTGGAGCACATTAATCTTCCGGGCTGAGAGACGGCTGAAGGGAGAGCGATGGCGGCAGAGCTCCTATGCGAAGATTTGGAGAAATAAAGCAAATATGTACCAAGGCCTCACACGGGGGAAGGTAGCTTAACAGTCATATCCAGCTGGATCATATTGAGTTTGAAATGTAGTATGGAGTGCGTCATCATCATATATTAAGTTAAGTGTATATTATTTTCAATGTTACTATTTCAAAACACCTTCAATGATGTTTTTTAATGTAATGTTTTTTTATTTTTATTTTCTTTTGAAAATGCTTTAATGGGATAGTTCAGCCAATAATGAAAATTGTTAATGTATACCCCCGTATGTCAATCCAAACCTGTATGACTTTCTTACTCAGGCAGAAAAAAAGAATATATTTTGAAGAATGTTGGTAACTGCTCTGTCCCCAATTATCTTTTATTTTGCAGTTTTTTAATTACCTACTTCAGACGGGTTTGGAATTACATTTATGTGAATACACAATATCACATGAACATGAACACATCGGGTAAATGGCACATGAAACATTTCCCATTTTGTTTTTGAAACAAAACCTCCATCTTAAGAGCCCAGATCCTACCGCGGAACCATACCACACCGTAAACATGTGTTACACGAATGACATTTAATTTTTTGACATCGTTCAAAAATCCACATGCTCTACATTTCAACAGAGAACTACATTTAAAAAGTATGCACTCTAAGTTAAAGTGACAAAATTCCAGGCACAAATTCCTCCTAAGGGGTCCCTGGAGCTTCTCGGTCCAAGAGAGCCTTTTAGGTGTTTCTAACATCCTTTTTAAAGTCAAACACTTACAAGTCTGGAAAAAATAGTTCAAAGGGGATTTGGGTCGAGCACATATATGCTCTCAAGAGAAATCTGTCCTTCTAGCAGTTCAGAACCCACAGCAGCACGATTCACGTCCCAACAGCTTATTTTGATGTTGAAGAGAATGTCGAAATCTCTACGGATATCCCTCAGTGTCCGAGAAAAAATTACATCTGACCGAAGCTTTACAGATGCCAGCACTCTGCAATGTTTTTGGTTTGCTGAAATTAAAGGTGTGATAATTGAAACACATGTGTAAGGTTAATATGGACTTCCAACAGAGTTGCTATTATCTGAAAGAAAATGATGATAATAATAGTGAGGTATGTTGTCCCTTAGTTGGAATTTCTGCTCTGCATTTTACCCATCTAAGTAACTGAACACGCACGCACAGACACGCACAAACACAAACTGTGAACACACACCCAGAGCAGCGGTCAGCCAGAGTGCGATGCCCGGGATCAGTTGGGGGGACCGGTGCCTTGCTCAAGGGACTCAACTCCGTCGTGGTATTGAAGGTGGATGAGAGTGCTGGTTATTCGCTCCTTTCACCTTCCACCTACAATCCCCGCTGGTACCCAGTATCGAACCAGTGACCTTGGGATCACGAATCCAAAACTCGCACCACTCGGCCATGACTGCCCTCACCAGGCAATGACTGCCCAGTAGAGTTGTAAATAGTATCCATTTCGGGCTTTTACAGCTATGAGGCCGATGCTGTCCCTGTGCTAAATTATTGCATGTTTGAAAGGCTTGCTATGAAGGTGAACAGAGAAGTAAATCACGAAGCACCCCTAAGGAAAGCCAATCCTTCCTTGTATATAAGCTCAAAAGCACCAGCGCTGCTAGAGGAGAACAGAGCGTCTTGAGCTTTGCTACAGAAGACTACAGTGCCAAGACCCCTCAGTGGGGAAAAGTCTCAGCTAAAGCCTGTAATCTTTATCATAAGCTTCACTTTATAGGGGAATTACAAGTGCTTAGCTACTGATTAGATCTCTACACGTTCGACTGGGTGGATTCAATAAAGTTTAAGTAAATGGCTTACATGTATGAAGAAAACACAGTAACGGCAAAGTAATCCTTCGCACGTCTCAATTATCTCCGACCTTCAATGCTTTCACTGGAGTCGCATGGCACCATCGCGAAAGGAAAGAGCTCTATGTCTGGAATGCTTATAGCGTAGAGGAGGTGAATAAAGAGAGCTGGAAGGTGATATGGATCGTTTATCAGGCTCGCATTAAAATGCCGCAAACAAGGACACGAGAAACAAATCCTGGCATGTTTTTTTTAAGAAGGTTGTCCAGAGCAATATCTTGGAACATGTTTTCATTACAGGGCATTTTTCAAATGTGCCAAAATTGATTTGAACCCAAAATAAAAGCAATGCTTTGTTTGAAAAGAAATTTCAAGAAGTTAACTTTGTGGTGAATTGTTTTATCTCTTCAAAGTAATTTATGACTGTCAAAATGACATAGTTACATGTTTTATCCTTTGGAAATAATTGTTCTGGCCTTAAAATTACTTGACTGTAAAACTTAGTCTATATTGTATTGTCAGCCTTATTTTGTATATGCAGATACATAAATATCAAAATTATCTTCGCCTGCACTCGATCCAGATGATTCAAAAACTGAAAGTGAAACTGAGAGCTGACACAGAAGTGCAGCAATAATTTATGCTTCTTCTTTGCATATCTTCGATACCTTGACGCTTTTGATCCACAGGGTCAGGGAGTTGTGATACTCTGATTTATGATGTCATTAACCGTGGTAATTTCAGTTTACAGAGAAAATCCTCAGCAATTATTTAAATTTTAAATCTACACATGGTTTGTCTTCAAGCACATTAAACAACATTAAAATGTGCTATTTTAAAATTTAATGTGTGGGAACAGGCCACACTAAGCATGACGTCCCGTAAACATAGATTCTGTTTGCATTTGAATCCTTAAACAGTCCTTTTGTGTATTTTAATGCTCTCGCTTATGGCACCACCTCAAACAGATGAATCAAAAGCCGCAGAACACAAAGACAGCATCTGTGTCCATGATCCTAATTTGAAATATCATGAATAATACTAATGGTGAACTGCTGTACGTTATAAGACCACGCCATGAGCGTACTATATTTGTTTCTTTTCCCTTTCCAGCATCCCGCTAACATATTCTCTCTGCCCAAATCTGCTCGCTGTCGGGCTTGGCTGAGACCCCGGACTTTGTGTTCAGCACATATCGCCCAAATGGTCCGGGACACGATGATGAAGTCTCACTAGACCCCCATGCCATCTGACAACGAAAGCTGAGACTCCAACACAGACCGCCACCTGAGACGATGCCCACAGTCGCCCCCAGGTATTGAGCTTCATAACCGATCTAAGAGTACTTCCTAGTTATAGCCCCCCTGCAGCGGGACAGCGATTGTGCCCCTCACCGGGGACAGTAGGCTCAAACACAGAACAAGCGTGACTTCTGGCATCTGGACATCAAAAGCAGCACAGAAAGGACTGGCAGCATATGGCCTTCTTATTATGGCTGCCCTTCCCTATAAAACCTCTCGAGGGTGACTAGGACTGGATTACGCAAGGATCTGGCCTGGATGGAATTGGTTGTGAGCCTGTGAAATGTATCTCAACTAGATAGTAGAGAATAAATGTAAGTAATTACAACTATTTCCTAGTGTTAACAAAAAAGCGTATTTACATTATTTAGCAAAATTACAATACAAATGGCAAACTACTATCAAGGTTAGAGTATGATACAATAATACATAATAATACAATAATAATAAAAAACTAATATAAGCTTAAAAATATGGCCTACATAGAAACCAATAGAAACACGTATCCATTTATCAGAGTTTTCTCCTTTCATTTATGTAGCTTTTTCATTTATTTTTTTGTCAAGCAATGTATTAAGCTCTCACAACTAAGGCAGCATTTCACACTTTTATCTAACAATAGATCCAAAACATTTTACAAGACCAAAGCTGAAGCAAACAAGAAATAAACAACACCGAAAGGTTGAGGTCACGTACAGTAGATCTGACATTTCGCAATAATAAAGCGGAAAAATGAACAGCCGGGCATGATTATCCTCTGCAGCACAAGACAATTAAACATATTTTGTAAAGAATGCTGAGAATTGACATTTCTGTTAGTTTCTGGCCCTCACTCAAGTCATTTGTTTTACAGGAGCAGATTCAGTCGACGCGCCTCCCAGCGGCCGCCCGGTGCGCATCACAGGAGACGCAAGCTCGAGTCTGCATCCCTGCATCCCTCCATCCTTCCATCCCTGCATCCCTCCATCCTTCCATCCCTCCATCCCTCCATCCTTCCATCCCTGCATCCCTCCATCCTTCCATCCCTGCATCCCTGCATCCCTCCATCCCTGCATCCCTCCATCCCTGCATCCCTGCATCCCTGCATCCCTCCATCCTTCCTCCATCCCTCCATCCCTGCATCCCTCCATCCCTCCATCCCTCTCTGATCTTGGCATGTTAGTGTTGTCCAACCAGGAATGTGTTTGTGATTGATGCTGAGATGTGAAGAAACATCTCCTCTTGTTCTCTTAAGTTAAACAGCTCCCTTCGCAAATAAAGACTCTTATTTCCAGGAGGTTTTTGGTTAGTGAGTGTTCACTACAGACGACATCATTTGCATCACAAACGCGAGTTTTTGGCGAGGTACCAACTGCTCTCAGGACTGTGGATTGCGCTTCGTTAAGCCTCGATGAACATGCCGACTGTCTCAACTTCTGAGCATCACATCTCGTGCTCCCGATGGGAAAAGCGCAGGATAATGAGAAACTTTGAAAAAAGTGCGACTCTTGAAATCAGCATCACGATCCGTGGTGAACACCAAACAAACACTCGGTAGAATATTTGCTAAGATGTTTAAATCCACAGGGGACGTTATTCCTTAATAGCCTGTGTTAAATAGATCTCATATGTTTAAATATACATAAAACACATGCAAAACATTCAACTTGCTAAACTCTGATTTTCTTCCATTGAATCTCAAATCCACATCTTCAAACATGAACAAATCTTACCTTTTCCTCCCGTTCCTTTACACTGTAATGTTCTGTGTTGAAATCCAGAAGAATTCCGCGTCTTTCTTCAGCAAGAAGTCAAGGAACGCATCCGCGAACTCCAGACGTGTCCGCGCTCACTGCGCCTCTCTGTCTCGCGCGCGCGCGCTCAGCCTCCGCGCATCTAGTAGACATCAGCTACAATAAGCGCTATTGAGAAGCCACAGCTGCGGCGAACCTCGGCCAGGGGAGAGCACACTCACAAAACCATCACCAGCCGCGAAGCATGCCCCGGGTACCACAGCTGCTCACCCAAACTCCCAGCGGTTATGCGGAACTTCTTGTCTCCAGTGAAGGTACTCTAGCCTGACGCCACGCGCGCGTGTGTTCGAGTGCCAGTCAAGCATCCATCACGGGGGGCGCGCTGTGCCGAGGGGAGGTGCTGATGTCAGGCTGCGCTCATCCAATGTGGGTGTACCATCCAGCAGTTTAAAACTTGGGAGGTTCTTCACAGGCTGGGTTAGTGGGGATTATTGGGCATATTTGGGCTTTATTGCTTGGTTTGGGTTTACCTGGTTTGTTGACCAATTGGAATTTTATTTGAGTTATTTAATTCATGGTTGATTGAAAAGTATTTTTCGGGTAACAAAACTTGTGGTGTTATAAAAAAATTTAGTGGTATGGCAAGAGATTGTAAGTAAGCTTGGATTAGGTAGAGAGTTTGCCTCCTAACCCTAGGGTTGTGGGTTCAAGGCTGGCACTATCATGACTCAGGTGCCCCTGAGCAAGGCACCGAACCATCAACTGCTCACCGGGCATTGCAGAATAAATGCCTAACCAGTGTGTATGTGTGTGTGTGTGTGTGTGTGTGTGTGTGTGTGCCTCTGTTCACTGTTGGTGCGTGTGTTCATGGTTGGTGTGTGTGTTCACTGCTGTGTGTGTGTTCACTGTTGGTTTGTGTGTCGATGGTTGGTGCGTGTGTTCATGGTTGGTGTGTGTGTTCACTGCTGTGTGTGTGTGTTCACTGTTGGTTTGTGTGTGTGTTCACAGTTGTTGTGTTTGTTCACGGTTGGTGTGTGTGTTCACTGCTGTCTATGTGTTCACTGCTGTCTGTGTGTTCATTGTTGGTTTGTGTGTTCACTGTTGGTTTGTGTGTTCACTGTTGGTGTGTGTGATCACGGTGGGTGTGTGTGTTCACTGTTGGTGTGTGATTGTTGGTGTGTGTATGTGTTCACGGTTGTGTGTGTGTTCACTGCTGTGTGTGTTCACGGTTGGTGTGTGTGTTCACGGCTGTGTGTGTGTGTTCACTGTTGGTGTGTGTATGTGTTCACGGTTGTATGTGTGCTCACTGCTGTGTGTGTGTTCACGGTTGGTATGCGTGTTCACTACTGTGTTTGTGTTCACGGTTGGTGTGTGTGTGTTCACGAATGTGTGTGCGTTCACGGTTGGTCAGTGTGTTCACTGTTGGTGTGTGTTCACCTGCTGGTGTGTGTATGTGTTCACGGTTGTGTGTGTGTTCACTGCTGTGTGTGTTCAGGGTTTTTGTGTGTGTTCATGGCTGTATGTGTGTGTTCATGGTTGTATGTGTGCTCACTGCTGTGTGTGTGTTCACGGTTGGTATGCGTGTTCACTACTGTGTTTGTGTTCACGGTTGGTGTGTGTGTTCACAAATGTGTGTGTGTTCACGGTTGGTGAGTGTGTTCACAGTTGGTGTGTGTGTTCACTGCTGTTTGGATGGGTTAAATGCACAAATTCTGAGCATGGGTAACCATACTTGGCTGTATGTCACGTCACTTTAAAGAATCAGACCCATACAGTCTCAAATGACAACACAATTAACCGTTAGGAATACGTACATAGGAATATGTCTTATACTTTACTGTAATTTAAGTCAAATAGCTGCCAGGCTCCTCAGGGAGGTAAACCCCTCAATCCCTTTACGACCTAAAAAAAAAGCAGAACTTTTTTATATAAAGACAGAGTCCGCTAATCTAGCTGCAAGCATTACTTTATGAAAACTTAATTAACTGTTGCTGGCTTATGTCACCGTCAATAGACCTATGATTTCAACTGCTATGCTGAGCCGGTCGAAACGACACAAATGCAACAGCGGCGCACTTTACGGTGTCACATAACCCGGGATTAACCAGCACGGGCGACAGCTAGAGCCTTGAGCTTCAGAGCTACTCTGAGACCAATGTTCTTGCATTTAATCCCACATCTGAGAAGAACCAAGGCAGGGAAAGCGGAGTTCTTTCAAGAATTGAACAGTAACCCAGATCTCAAGTCCGTTTTTTTAGTTAAAGTCAAACTAGTTTTATATCTGAATTTTTAGACAGTGCAATAACATTTTGTTTTTCTGCCACTGCACAGTTGATCCATTGTGTGGTATTCATAGACAGATCCTCAGTTGCGCCCTTGACACCAACGGACATGGTCTGTGTGTGGGAGAGTTTGTGATCCACAATTTACCGAGCACAACCGGATACTGAGCTGATTACTGTAAGACTGCACAGATGCGAAGAAAATAATTTATAAGAGAAGCTTCAAAGGTGAAGTGGTGTTGTGAAGAGCTTGTGAATCTAAACACATTTGTTTTCCTTGCTTTTCTGTAGCAACCGACAGGATAAAAGATCCAAATAAGGCATTTGATTAAACCGATACCTTTTCACAAGGTCTGTTTATCAAGGACATGGTTTCTGCTAAATCTAAACGAAAAAGTTAAGCAAAACGTCAGGAGAGATCATTCACATGACTGAATTCTGTGTGATATTGCACATCTTGTTCCGTTTAATGAAACAACTCCTATGAAAAGGCAAATCTCTTGTTGTAATGCAAATTAAAGTCTATTTTGTAGTAATTTAGAAAGCATATCCTTACTGTGTATCTAAGGTATATGTATTCAATAAGAAGGATATTCCAACAAAAATGACAATTTTGGTTATATATCTACTCACCAAGTAGAATCGAGCTCTATGAACTCTCTTTCGAAGTAAATATTTGAAAGAATGTTAGGTTAGCATTCTGCAACATTCTTTCAAATTTCTTTCTTTGTGTTTAAGTTTAGAACATCTTGGGTGAGAAAATAATGACACGATAAAATGTAATCTGGATGGATGGATCTCCTGAGCACTAATTGTCACAAGGATTCTCTGAACTAATGATTGTTGTATTGAATTTGACTTTCAATTATATAAAATATGTCTAGCCTTATCGCAACAAGAATATTAATTCTTTGTCTTGCTCCATGATTAAAAACACATCTATTGTGTCATGTCAAGGATTAAACTAATATTTTGAAAAGAGCTTTAACAAAACATCACATCAACCCTTTTTTATCCCAATCTCTGTTTAATTCCACTTATGTTTGGCTTGTACTCTCACAAGACACACACAAGAAGCATACGGAACCATGGAAACCCTTCGCCTCCGAGGGTAAGTAACACGGTGAAAATAATGCTTCTTTTGTGTCCGTGTGGTTACGGCAGTTCCCTCGCTGTGCTACTTTGGGTTGCCTGATGCGAGCCTCGTATTAGTCCGTGGAGGGAGCTTGCACTTGGACAATGAGACTCCATTGAGCGCCAACCCAGTATTTTAGAGAAGGTAATGGGTGTAACAATGTCCGCCATGTCAATCAATTATCTCTTTTCTTCAAGTCGTCCTCACAGATAGCAAAAATTACCCCTGCATTCTTACCCCATAATAGAGAGTCAGTGCTGATATATTCCAGGAAGAACATTTCGACATGTGCTTTGATGCTCACGCAACCTGTTTCAGGATGATTCTCTGGTTTCCAAAATGATATAGCTCACGTTAGCAAGAGCTATTAACCTTGACACAGATGTTTAATTTCATTCACCGTGTTGTATGGTCTCGCAGACAGTCTGTCGGTCCATATGGTTATTACCGAATTATAGTTAAACCAACAGAAAAAAATGACCGAATAATCACCTCCAAGCAATATGACAATAAGTTTATCAAAAATCATGCATTTTACAAGGACTTAAAAAACAGCTTTTCGTAGCGTTGTGATGCAACAACACCAAAGGTGACACAAAATAATAAGTGTGAAATATTTAAAAGATGTGTTTATTTGTGTCAAAGCAGGTGTCAAGAAGAATGATTATCAATCCAAGGGAAGCAAAACTAAGCATTCCGGTGAGACAGTGTTAAGTTAGACTTCATAATTAAATAACTATTTTTTTTTCGCTGCTAGGGAAACGTTCAGATTCTAAAAAATGCGAACAGAGACAGACATTTACAATTCCATCAATCTCCTCGCAAGGTTTAAATAGAAGTGGACAATATAGTCAATGCTCTTTTGGCTGATCTCAATGGTTTTCCTTGCGTTTTTCAATTGCTCTCTTCCCCATGTGGAGGTTGACCGTGGCTTCAATCAATCAGGCTCTTAGTGAAGTGTAGCAGATGTCACCAGCACTGGGGCTCCGGCTCGGTGACCCGCACACACCCCTCCTCTCCCCGAACCACACACATCTTACTCCACTATTGATCAGAAGAGGCACAGAGGGAGAGGGTGGATTTTAAGATGGGAGCCTTTGTGTGCCTTTGGTTTCATCTCCTGAGGGGCGTGTGTTTGTGCACATGCTTCAGCGGCCGCTCTGAAAGACAGGGAGGCCCCGTCTAGCTCTCATTCACGCCGTTGAGCCTGCCATCATGCTTGCGCAAATCCGAACAAATGCGTCTCCTTAACCACTCTTTCTGTTTCTGCTCCCTTTTCCACGAAACAGATGTGCTGTGACCAATCGGAGCACCACCGAGGGTGTGAACATATTTAGCTTCTGTTTCAATGGGGGACATAGCCATTCAGGCGCCTTTTAAACGCATTTTGGGTCACTTCAACAAAGTACCATGGGATTGGATTTGATACAGTCAATATGGAACCATGTTGTACACTCTGGGTATGGGATAGTTTCAACTAGGCCTGTCAGAAACACAATGAACTGACCACTTCTACACGACACGGAGATGACGATTGAGGAGGTTATGGAGATTACACAGATACACCTAATTAAAGCATGAAAATCCAATTTTAAGGTGAGGGTTGCAAAAAATGTTGGGATGAAAGGAAACAAGGATAGATTAGTGTACAACAAGTAACGCTTCATCTATGAGAAAACCCCAAGGAACCCCATTGATTGCTTCCGGATCTAATCGTAGATCTCTGCCACCCACAAACACTCAATTGAGAAAGGAAAATCGAAGATAAAATGGGTGTTTATCTAAGCCGGCCAAGCAACACGTATGCTTTGCTGGTAAAGTGTCTCTTCAGAAGCCTTTCTGACTACATCAGTAGCAAGAGTGTTTTGAGTAAACACTCAACACATCTGAAATCACATCTCAAAAGCACTCCCAGATGTTGCCGCCGCTGTCATTGCCTACGGGTGCTTGTGAATAAGGCGAGCTTTGTATCTCAGGTGTGGTGTTTTTCAAGCGTGTGAGTTAAATGCTTTGGGATTAATACCTCATGTAATCTGTGAGTGAGTTTCCATGAGGGGTAAAGGTCAAGAAGAGTAGCAAACGAAGAAAATTGTGTTGGGCACACAAGATGGAGCAAAGATTTAAACCGGGATAAGGCAAACAATCTAAGTAGATTTGCGCCTATTTTAGAAGGGTTTTCTGTGCTTTATTTTTTTTGTTTGTCTGGAGTTTTTAATGCATATCAATCTGGCATATTTAGTCGACATATGAATAGTTGAAACAAACCTATGAACATTTCTTTGGTATGCCAGACATGAAATTAAGTGGTCTCGTTTGACTAAACCCTAAATTCTTAAAGTTTGCATGTTTTGTGGCATGAACTCAAAAATATTGTTATTGCTTTTAACGTTTGACGAGTTTGCAACTGAACACATATCCATCACTGTGGAGACCTTTCCACGCCTCTAAACCTGTTGGGGTACAAAAGGAAATGTGATAGGTTGTATAGCTTCATGGACAGGCCTTGGCCAATAAAAGACTCCAAAAGTTTGGGATCCATAGTATTAATGTATAGTTGTGCAAGACTAGATCAGTACTAACCTTCGACGTAGCTTCTAAGTGAGTCAATGATGACCCAAATTAATTGTAATACACTTTTTGAGATTGTCTATGTAGTGTATGAGTCCCTGGGATTTGCTAAAAAGAGCACACTGTTCCAGCCAAAATAAAATGTGATTATTCGACTTTCTTGCATGTTTCTCACGTTTGTGTGTTCGACTATTGTGGCTCAATGTTGTTGATCCAGCTTTGCCTCTCAAGACAGCTGAAGGACTCGCATACAAACAACAAAAGGCTGCAAGCAGTCATTGAAAGCTCAAAGAGACAATATGGGATATTAACTAAGTGGAGTGACACTTTTGAATGGGTCAATTTTTGATTTTGTTCTGTGTAAAAAAAACACTAAAGATCTTTGTTTATTCTTGTTTAGGGCAGTACTTTAAAAGGCAAAAACTATTGTTTTATTTCTTCTTCAACAGAACTGCAAAGCTACATGACAAACTTTACTTACCTTTCTAAAGAAGTCCCCTTGTTTTCCAACACTTTTTCCCAATAGAGCGGTAGCTGCCTGCATTCACATTATGATCTAAAGCAGTGTTTGTGAACTCTGGTTCTTAAGGATCCCCTCCCAGACCCCCTCCCACTATATTTTAGATGTATCCCTATATAAAACACCAGATTAAACTTATCATCCCCCACTTCAATGGTAGTTAGTTTGTTAATAAGTCTACCCAAGTGAAACACTATCTAACTAATGAGTTAAATCCGGTGTTGTATGTAGTGAAATATCTTAAACATGTGTGGGGGTCCTTCAGGACCAAGGTTTGAGAAACACCAGTCTAAAGTGCCGAAAAGTTTCGGTAAATTAATCTGCTGATATAGGCTTGGACTGATCCTCCGGTCCAGTAGTGGATGAAAATGTAGTAGTACGATAACGTCAGATAAAGTGATGGTCCGTCGTCTTTTTTTCTGCAAAAATGAAATGTAAATTATTGCATAATTGCTGCCTGAACTCAACCAATTAACTTGTTCAACAGCCAAATCCAGCCCCCAAAAGTTCCTGCCCTTTAATAATGTACACTATTTGTGAGTACATATTAAGTTATTTTAAGGTCCTGTCCTCAAACTACCCTTTTCATCCCAAAACAAATGGTATGAGGCTGCAATCTTCTGCCTCTATGAGTGGAACAGCATATCTATGAATGTTTGTCAAGCACACAAGTATACTAGAAAATAATGAGGCATGCAGCATTGCCGACACTGTTCATGTGACAGAGACGCTCTTGAAGACCTGGCTGTCCAACACCTAATGTTATGCATAAAGCCTCATTTGTCCTCGTGCCTTACTGCCATACAGCGCCTGCTGCCCATGTGTGTTGCAACTTAAAAGAAATCAACAGAGAGAGGGTTACTACAACCTCTGATATGGGAAGAAAGCTGTATAATCTTTCACAGGTCTAAATATATCAATGTTTGTAAAGCGAAAATGCATTCTCTAGTGAGGAGAGAAATGCAGATTATACCACTTATCATGCATAAGCCTTTTTTCCTAAGGAATGTTTATAGTAAGTCTGCAGTAATGTGGATTTTAGTAATAACTTTTAGGAACAATTTTACAAATTATTAGTATTAGTAAAATTTTAACCAAAAATTCTAACCCTCCTGTCATTTTAGACCTATATGAATCTCTTTCCTCTACAAAACACAAAAGAAGATATTTCAAAGAATTCAAGGACTGGAACCCATTTACTGGCGTAGGTTTTGTTTCCATCCAATAGAAGTCAATGGGTGACACTGCTGTTTAGTTCCCATCTTTCCTTAAAATATCTTCTTTTGAGCTCTGAAAAAGAAAATGAATACATTTATTAATGTTGACACAACTGATTAATTTTTGGTTGAACTACCACTTTATAAGTCCAATGCATAATAGTATGTAGGATCTGTTGACATAAATGCAAGATAGGCCCAACATACGTAACTATCTAAAGACCCTACATAATGATTCAGTACTGGACCTTTACGTTTATTTTAACCATATGAATCCTCAACCATCCTCCAGGTTCAATAAATTATAAAAGAAATTAGTTCTAAATTAACCACTTGAAGAAATGTCATAAATATCAACTAATGTCACTAAAAGCACTTAATAATACATAGTACTGTACATGAATTCCTACCAATAATTTTTTTATTTTACTATTTTCTCTCTGAATTTGAATGACTTTGGCAGGCACTTTTATTCAAAGCCATATTCAAGCAATGCATTAATAAGTATGTGTGTTTCCTGGAAATCAAATCTTTGCACTGCCAAGTCTACCAGTAAACTACATTCCTCAATGTAAATCTGAATGGCGTCATACCAGATATGAAATAATATCCATTTGCAACCGAGGGTCATTTACAGTTTCCATACAGACAACTGAACTGCCATTGTTAACGTTATCTTTCAGAACCTTGATGTGCTAATGAAAGCTGTTATAAGCTCATGTCATGAAGCGACAGTGATACCTTCCAAAGCCTTCTCTTCAGCTTTTGATCTTACTGAACAAAACCAGACCAACAAGGCATTAGTCTCTTAAGAGCATGTTGAAGGAAGTGTATTAATGCCACGTCGCTCTGTAAAGGGATCACTGAATGAAGTGACTTTTCATGTAATGGAGTTGGGTTTTCATGTGACTAATCATAAGTTGAAGAGGCACCTCAATATGCATGGCTTTTCTGGTTGACTTTTCTCCTTTCTCGAGAGGGATTTGAGGGATTGAGTCAAGTTGCGTACGTCAAAAGCCGCCGAAACGCACACAAATAGCCCTAAACAGTTTTTTCTTATCAGTCGACAGCTGAGACGCTTGGCCTTGATTCATTTTCTCTGCTGTGAAGATTTGTCCCACCATAATTCAATTATTTCTCATTCAATCATGCTTCATTAGATCACGATCACTCCTGGCTCGCCTTGTTACCTTAAGAAACACAATCAGGAGAACCCGGTGCTGACTCACTCAAAGTCTCGCTTGTGTGTTTGGATATATTTCATTACATGACATGGACGATTATAGTGTAATGCTCTTCCCACCGCAGGCTGGAAAAGAGACTTTATTCATCGTGGAGCAAGCATTTAGGACAATAATGACAGTTCGATCTGGCATATGTTGCATTATACAACAATTCATTCAGATCTAGATCATGAGTTACCCAGCCTTTGAGTCTTGATGTTTAATATCATTGCATTGGAACTTTTCAAAGCTTGTATGAGTTTTTGTTGTTGTTGTGATTCCAGTGTTTCACACCAGATTTATGAGTAGATGTAGAAAGGTGGGTGGACTGTTATGTATGTGCATGGAACAAGAAACAGGTTTTTGTCTTATAAGTTGCATTATGATATAAAAGCCTTTATGCTTTTTTAACACTATTTTCAAACTGAGGTTTCAAGTTTATTTGTGATGTGTACATTCAGTTGACAAAATGTGCATTGAAATGTTTTGAGGGCTGGGCAAACAACAGCAAAATAAAATATATATTATATAATCATAATAATAAAATACATTTAAAAAACGTATAAGCTCAAGTATCAAGGATGGGACATTAACCATAAACGATAAAACCTCAAAATCTGAGTTCAAACAGCTTTTGATAGATTTGGAAGAAAGAAAGAAATTGAAATAATTTCTAAAGTATATAATATCAATGCAATAGTAGTACTATTGTCTGTGTATTGTTTGGGACTAATACAGCCAACCGTTTATACTTTAAGCATACTTTAGTGTAAGATCATGAATGTTTTTGTGTACTGCAAATATACTGCAAAAAGTGGTCAATTGAGTCCATACTTGTAGAACATTAATGTCAATCAGCACATTTGAAATAAACTTTTAGTAAATTTGTATTATACCGCAGATACACTAATAGAAATACATTTCTTTAAGTTAACTTCATATGTAAAGCTTACAATTCACTGAGTTTTTAATTTCATTGATAGTGTACATACTCAAACATACTTGTTTATCAAAAGATTGACAACTACAAGCAAAATATACTTGTTACACTGAAGTTTAAACTTTTTCTAAGAGGTACATTAAAAAAGTCTTTCTTTTAATAAAACATGTCTTTTGTGGGATATCAATAAATAATCGCACTTAATGAAATATCATTTTTGAGAATTATTCTTTAGCTTAATAAGCTCATAAATTAGAAAAACTATAAAGGAAAACATTGTGAAGAGTACTAAAACGAAAGTCTTTTTTTTTGAAAAGGAACATAAAAACCAGAAAACGGACCAGTATTGCGCTGCAGGGCAGTCTGGGTCATGAATGGCTGAGTTTAATCGTTCGCCTGCTCCTCTTAAACCTGATGCCTGATAAAACAGGGACAAATAATTGCATACTGGACCTCACTTTGAGTTTGGAACACGTTTTCTATAATTGCTTCAACTCTTCTAATCCCTGTGTTGTGTTTAATCCCTTCGTTTTCTAGACATAATAATAATTATCATTTAGCAAAAGATAATTACAGCAACCTTCAGAGCTTATAAGAAACTACATATTCCATAGATGTTTCCCTGACCTTACAGAAAGAAGCAGAGTCACCAATCTAAGGTTCCATTATTTCTCCATTTAGAATACTTGTACTTTGCTGTTTGGGAACGGTTGGCGTTTAGTAATAGAATAAAGAAAATGGCTCAACTTACGGCATTTAGTATTTGGTTGGCGATTTCCACCAAATTCAGAGTTGGTGAAACTAATTCTGAAGCCAGAGCCTTTTTAAAAGCAGGTCAGAGGTCTGTAAAGTAGGTGTTTAAATGTCCACACAAAAGCCTGTAAGTTCTGTTATTTGGCATCATGTAGGCTTGTCGTGAACTGTTATTGCTTCTGGCCTTTGCTGTTGTTGTCAGAGTATCAATTTAAGGCTACAGGGGGGTTTCTGTACTTCATACAACCTTACCCCTATAGTTCTCCTGTAGTCTGCTGCACTAACTGGAGCTGTCGGGCAACACAGTAAATAGCTGCTTTCTAACCCATTGAATATGGTGGATATGATGCTTCTGGTCCCTCTGGACCCGGCTGATGATGATGTTTTTAAGCTGAATTTTTTTCAAGAATTTTCATAAATGTCACAGATGAGTTTCAGATGAGATCTCAACAATGTCACAAAAAGAGCTCAGATTTGTCTGCAAATAATATATTAGCCAAGATTTGGTCAGATTCAGGTCATATTATATGCAAGCGTAGTGTTTTCTTTTGTCTCATTCGTTACTTTGATTTCTTCGGAGAAAGTTTTTGTAGAAGTTTATCCTTAAATGAAACAGAGATCTTCCACTAAATCAAGGTTTGTGAGTTAATACAGATCACAACATCACTGTTGTTTCCATTAAGTTGCACTTACAATAAATGCCACGCTTTTTATTGTTGACTGATTATGTAAAACAAAGGTACAAAGAAATATAGACATGCTAAAATTGCGTAAAAACCCTTCCGGCCTGCCTGCGGGCCATATATGTGCAATGCATTTTTTTAAATTTCATGTACATTTTTCAGGTCAAAGGGGTTCAGGAGACAAAAGTAAAAAAAAACTGGAATAAGCTATTAAAACGCAAACATTGAACAACACAATTGTTAACCGTATGACTCCAATTTCAATCTGATTCACCTCAATAAATGTTGAGCAATTTCTTAAATTACACTTAAGTGAAATGTACACTGTGACATAACTAAGATATGTCCTTATTATATTTAGTACCACAACAAAACCAACCTTACAATAATCATTTCGTGCATTTTTTTAACTATTTATAACAAGAAAGCACATCCACCAAACTCTGTCTTCTGATGACTTTTAATATTTTCATGCTGGTCACAAAGTACAGCTTTCAAAAAGTACTTGTTCTCCACCCAAACATACAATTTCAGACCATTTCTCTTGATAAATATAGTCATTTGTCACATCATGTAAACAGGCAGGGTATATAATTTCATCGCGACTTTTATGCCAGCTGAATCCCATCTCACCATCTCCCTCCTCTCGGCACCAACTATAAAACGACAATTACGGCTTCCAACATACCGCACCGTATAGCATTGCAGGAGCTCAACACAATCTGAAGCTCAATCCCCATCATAGCCAACAACAGGGGTTTCTTTGACTCATCATTGAGATGATAAACATGGTTCAAAGGGACAGCAACAAAGCCCCCTATCTTGAGGACATCTCTATGAATGCCCAGGTAACAAGGCCCTCCGGAGAGAAAGCTATTGATATTGCGCGCCCAGGATGGGAAGTATCACAATCATGCAAATGAAACGCAGCGGATAGAGGTTAGAAGGGTTGGAGACAGGCGGCTCAGAGGCATATAAAATTCTATTTAATGAGGACTTTTACAGTGACCTTCCACTTCAAAACATCCCCAAGTTAGTCCCCATCAACCGCCGGGAACACTACTGCACCAGCGACCGGAGAATTACTACCCCCTCTGTCCGAGTCAATGGACCTCTGACTCCACACCGAGTTTATCACCTAAATCTGCTCATACGCAGGCACTCTCCCAGCTGCTTGTTTTAGCAATTGACATCTGGACGAGTGAAATCCTCTTAACCTTTTTTTTGCCATAGAGGTCAGCTTTGATTTACAGTCTATAGTTAATGCACTTTGGGTTATCAATTTATCACACACACAGATGCAGATGTCACTGTTTTTGTGGTGCGAGACTCGTTGGCAGCGATGTAATTCCTATGTTCTGTTGTTGGTTAAATAATGTAATGGTGACTGCGAGCCAGCGTCCCATAAGAGTGATGTTTAATGGGGATACTGAAATGAATTGGATATACAGCCCAGAGCTCTCAAGGTCACATAAAACAACACCCAAGACATCCATACCCCGCACAAGGTCATAAAAGTTCATAACAGCCATGGCGCTTTTGACATCATAGGACTGCTTGAAATATCAAGCCCCTTGCCTCAATGAAAGTCTTTATTAAATCACATTAGGTCCCCATAGCCATAGACAGGGCACAGCGGCGCTGTACTTGAGTGGTCGGCCTACTGCCTCCGGTTCCCAGATCTAATTTATAAGTGTGTCTGCAAAGTCTGAGAATGCAGATGACATGCTGAAGAACGCTAAAATGAAGGCCTGACTAAAACCTAGAATTCTTCATTGCCTTGGACTCAGTGGGATAGGGTGTTAGACAGCTGATGCATAGAGAACAATGTCTTGACTACTGAAGCCCATCTGTTTATAGCCATTGTAAAAGGACCATGCTATTGTGCAGTATGGACTTCTTGTGTAGAAGGAATGAACTTTTGTCTGAATAAAACGAATGATATTACATAATGTTGTGTATTATCATAAATATGATAGTATTCCGATATGTATTGTTCTTTTCTAATGATGGGCGGCGAATGGAAATAGTGCGTTTACTGTCAGGCGTGTTCAGTCCTGTAAAGTTGACGGATAAAAAGTGATTTTTCTGTGAATGTGAACACAAAATCTATTCAAAAAACACTGTGCTTTATTTAAAAAGCTGTAATCCAAAACTTAAGAAGACATTAACATCTATTTTGTCTGTTAATTTATTCATATGCGATTGGCATACTTCTCTATCCAATGCAGCGTATGGTCATTTTTAACAGTATTACGATCCTTCAGAATCAAACCTATTTGGCTGCTTTGGAATAAACCTTTTTTTCTTGGCAGTAGAATTTTTTGAATATAATCTAACTTTAAACTCAACTATTTTATAATTAATTCAACACGACATAATTGCGGAGAATTTGTTGTGTAATGATAGCTTGTTCATTATTTACAGTTACTTTAATTGATTTTATAATTGTCTAGTAATTATAACAGCCATGATTGTCCAGATACACTTTATGTCAATAAATAGACAGCATGCTGGGTGTTTCTGTGTTTCGAAAGCAATTATACCCTTGTACATTTGGATAAATATTTCACCTTAAAGAGATAGTCCACACAAAAATGAATATTCTGTCATCTTTCGCATACCTGCCTATAAGAACCAGGTCAAAAGTTGACGAATCAAATCCTGACAAAACAAGCTTTACAATTGGATTTTACATATAACATTCACTATGATTTCAGTCTTTGACTTACTAATAAAGATATCAATGTTATGTTCTTACAAAATGTTCCTTACAGTGTGCATGAGGATTTTATGTACAAAACTTTAACTAGGTATCACAAATATATTCATCATCTTATTATTTTAAACCTGTATAAATGTGCACAAAAGAAGATATTTTCAGAAATGTTAGTAACCCCACTTGCGCTGCTTTTGTGTCAATTAAAGGAAATGGGTATTCCCGTTGTTTGGTTAGAATCCTTCTTCACATCTTCTTTTGTGTTGTGCATAAGACTTATCGACATGGCAAGATGGTGAATAAATGTAAGACAGATAAAACATTTTGTGGTGAACTATCACAAAATGGAAAAAATGTAGTACTTTTTTGGTAATTTGGGTCCATTATGAGTAATATTTGGGTCACCATTGACTTTCACACTAGTCTTTTGTCCTTCAACAACTGGAGGGGGAGGACATTGTTGATGAACTTATTTTTTAACATTTGGTTTTATACCAAGATCTGATCTGACACTGCAAGGCTGTAATGCAGTGACATGTGTCAAGCCGCCTGTGTGTGGCCTGGCATATAAAGACGACCCCCCATCATGAGACACTGAGTGCATCTTCTCTCTTTCACTGCTGAAGCTCTTGCTTGGTCTTGCCGCAGGAAAGGTCTCGGCGCACATAAAGGTCAATGATATCATGGTTAATAAGAGCCACACATCACCAGCGCTCAAAACACTGTCAGCTATTGCTCAATTCTCTTCCTATCTTTAAAAACATCCCTTTGATGGAAGTTTCACATCTCTGCTTTAAGCTTGGTATTTAGGACACAGAATTGATATCGTGTCTGATGTACCTATCCATATCATTTTTCCGTGGCTTACTCTTTAATGTAAAGTGTTTAAGTTAATGGTCTATTGCAATAATACACAAGGTTCTCTGTGGATTTGATGTAAAGTAGCTTCGTCCTATATTTACTAGGTAGGTCTCAACTTTTTTGTTATAGCTCAGCTCTGAATAGCTATTAAACTAGGGGAAGATAAACCAAACCGGTGACCTTAATGTTCCTCCAAACTTTTCTCGCGCATCATTTTCTATTTCTTGCTGCAGTAAACGACCCAAATGATTTAAATATATGGAGGAAGAAAAGAGGACAACTGGAGGTGCTCAGACGAAAATCAATTCCCAGCAGAGGCTCGGTCAATATGATGGGAATGCCATCCTTTTCTCTTAGAGCCCTTGGACATCGGAAGCCTCATTGTGGATATGTCACCAAAAAAGAGTCCCTGGGGGCGGTAGTGAAGGAGAGGCGGGCCGGAGACAGCATCGCAGAGACACGCTCTGTCATTGTGTTTCGACTAAGCCAGAGCCAAAGCTCAGAGCAATCTCAGTGTGGAGCGTTCATCGAGATTCGCCGTTAAGAGCGATCGATCAGCCGGAGCTCACCATAGAGTGTCAATCATCCAGAGGAGTGGCCTAGAAGGACAGGTTTCACCTCAGACGGTGGGAGCAGATGTGACACTAATGAGAGAGAGACAAGAGAGAGAGACACCAGTGAGAGAGAGACCAGAGAGAGAGAGAGAGAGAGAGAGAGAGAGAGAGAGAGAGAGAGAGAGAGAGAGAGAGAGAGAGAGAGAGAGAGAGAGAAAGAGAGAGAGAGAGAGAGAGAGAGAGAGAGAGAGAGAGAGAGAGAGAGAGAGAGAGAGGAGAGAGAGAGAAAGAGAGAGAGAGAGAGAGAGAGAGAGAGAGAGAGAGAGAGAGGGAGAGAGGGAGAGAGGGAGAGAGAGAGAGACATCGAATTAAAAATAATAATAATTAGACGCTCTGATTTCTTTATTACGTTTAATAGTAATGTTATTTTCTTCTCTACTTGGGATGGATCTTGCCTTTTATGTTTTGCTGTTTTTACCGTCCTACAAGTTTATGCGACCACCGCCTTCTTACCTTCTTTTATTGATTAAACGAACAGTGCAGAAAATATTTCTTGGCCTAATCTGCACTCTGTTCCCTGGAAAACATTGTCCTGATGGCTGTATTTGCGTTACTGCTCCATGTTTTATCTTTCCTCAGCCGTGTTGCGAGAAATGCACAGAGTCGGTCTCCAGACAACATCTCAATATCAGACAAAGCATTACATTGCTCGCGCTGCACTGTTTTGATTATTTTTTCTAGGGTTCGTCTACATCCTTCTGCCCCGATGCAACCAGACCTCGTCGGCTTATCCTCCAGGGCCGTGCATCATTTTAATTTCTTAATTCTTTCTCTTCTCTCTACCCATCTCTCCCGGGAGCTCGGAAGCAGCCCGGAGCGTGGTTTGAGGGTAGTCCCTGAAGACCCTGCCATAATGTGTGCCAGGCCTGCATGAGGAACATGACATATGTAACAAATTAATTCTCCACACACACTCCCGCTGCACGGAATACCAATGAGCATCAGCGGGCTGGTGTCGGGGCGGTTTGAATGCAGCGAGCTCGTCCGTCTACAGTGGGCTGAGCCGCTCCTGCTTTGCTTGCCGTGACCCCCGGGTGGATTAATTGAGAGTTCAGCGGAAGGTTAATAATCAACAATAGGCCTGTGAAAAGATCTTCTCATTCAGGCGGTTCTTTTGTTAAATGAGAAAAAAATAAATTAACTGTGGAGCAGGTGAAGTTTGCTTAGAGGTTAGTGAGGAATTCTTTTCTTTGGAAGGAGGGGAGGGATTTAACATTTTGGTGTAATACTCTCTAACAGATGCGCAGTCACTGGTTGGCAACATTCCAGACGTGTTAAGCAGTTTAGGATTTGGGGGGGGTTGTCAGTTTTTATTTTCACTTTGTTAGATCATGTTGTCAAATTAGTGTTCATGTCACATCCTTACCTGAAAGAAGGCCTTTTCATACAAAGCGCAATTCCACAAAACAGAGCATTTTTTGGATCCACACTTAAAAATGTAAAAGTATCAAACTTTCTTCATTTTATGATGATTATGTTTCACTATTCATCATCTTGCCTCAATGTTTCATTGTATAATGTCAGTCGAATTTCCAGAGCCAAAACAGGCATTTCGTTTGTCATGATCATTTTCTAGTGACAGCGTTCTCCACGACCGTACATAAAAGAAACCGAAAGAAAATAAATGGATGCATGATCATTTTCCTCTTAGAAACAAATGAGATGTGTTTGTGCTTGCCTTCATGAGTCTCTTTGTATGGGAAAGGAGCAAGACCACCACAGGCTTACACACACAATGTCGTTGCTTCTTTATAAAGTCGAATGTTCTTAATAGCCATGAATCTTTGTATTACATTTTAAAATATATTTTAGATTTGCCATACATTTTTAAATCAGCCTGTAGCTGTTGGACTTTTCCATTAGGTATTCCGTTATTTAAAATGAATAGTATGTATTTATATTCACATGTAAATGTGGATAGTCGCTTGTGTCAATGTGTCTGACATTAGTATGTTGCTGATGTTTGTAATAGCATCTCTTTCAGTCCATTTATTTTTCGGCTTAATTGCATTTTGCATTCCGGGATAAGTTATTATTTATATATTTTTTATATTTTAGCATTTCATTTATTTTTTAATACTTCCTGAATGTTGATAATTCATATTCGATATTATTGTTCAAATATACATTTGCAATGTTGTAAAATCTAAATATATTATCTGCACAGAGCAAAAGAACACTTTTTTTAAAATTTTTTAATTTTTTATTTTGATTGACAAGATTTACGTCACTGATCATTTTCTGCTTTTAAACTATCGTCTGATAACAGCATACTCATTGGTTTGAGAATTTGCTTTAAAACAAAATGAAATATCAGTGTATCTCTAGTATAAATATGCATTTCAATCCTATCACATGCAACTCTACTCTCCTAGTACTCTTAAAACACACAGTTCAGAAGTATGCGAGCTCCTATTTAAGTATTTAAACTACTAAAGAAGAATTATGACATATCCCTTGTTCTGATTATTATTTATACTTTCAAATATTACTAAGAGGATCACACGCTTTAAAGGATATATTCATAACACAGCACAACGTTGACAGAGAATATGCAAAGTTAACATTCACATTATGTATAATCTTCGAAAGGATTTTTCTAGATTGCAGACCTTTCCATCACCTGATTAATAATAAAAGAGGCAGCGAGTGAATATCTTGGAATTGGCATATTTCTTGGAATGGATCTTATTTCCTTTCTGTAACGGACAGATATAGTCATGCATGAAATCTTCAGCTATGATCTGTTTTGATTGAGAACATCATAACCTTATTCAGAATGAATCATCTCATCATAAGTCCTGTTAAAAAAATAATTGAAGCGGAGAACCCGGACAAAAATACGCTTTTATGAGAAATTGCTGATACTCGAGTAGCTGTATTTACCATATTGGTTTGTTATGTGAAATCTGACATTCATGACAATAGAAATGCAGCTATGCAGAATGGGATGCTAATAAGGTCTTTGAAGCGTCTCATCAATTTCAGCCTATTCTCAAAACCCTTCTTACAGCACAGTATATGAGATCCATTCAGATGAACGGCTGTGCTCACGAAGTGCTTGTGTTTCCCTGATTGCTCTTGCTGTCTGTTTATGGATTGGGCGATAAACTAAGCTCGATTAAACAAAGGCTTATCAATACTACCATATGTTTTATGATTCTGAGATAGGGTCATGCTTGTTATTTGAAAGCTGTGGTTTGTTGAGTATGGTACGCATGATTGTGCTTAAAGAAGTAATTGTCTGGAAAATGACACATAGTAATACATGCGATATAAACATGTGTCCCTGGTTAGTCCTTTTACAAGCTTGTTGCTGCACAGTGCATGATAATTAGGGTTATAATGGATAATAGTACGTCTAATGGTATACCCCACTTTGGAAGACGTAAAAAGTGCCACCCAAAGCAGGTCTAGAGTACTTTTCTTCGTCTACATCTGTAGATATGCTTACATTCAACCACCCAGAAACTCACTCTTTTCTCTCAAATACACCTGTCATTTCTGTTACGTCTACCCTGGTCGCAGTGTTGCAGGTAACAGAACCGACAATTTTAAGCTTTTAAGCCAAAACCTCCACATGCTGGCATAAACGCTATGAAGACGTGCTGCTTCCAAAATCACATGACTGAACATACTAAATTTAAATAAGTACTGTACCTCCGGACTGTTAAACCAATATGTTACAAAGTATTAGTGGGAATGGCAAGAATACATATCCATAATGTTTTAAGGTCATGCGACCTCTATGCTCTTTGACCTATGACGTTTTAAGAACAAACTATATATAGGTGTTAGTCAAAAACATTCTTTAATTAGCCCCGAGAAATCATTATTCGACACTGACATTTGAAAAAGTCAAAATCACAAGTAAATCAAAATGAAACCCGTAACAAACCTTATGGCCATTTAAGTGTATGAAACAAATGTTTCAGAAGAGTTCATTTAAGTTTTAAATGTCAAATATGTTATTTAATTTAGATATAAGCCAATTGTCAAAATATCAGTACACCCCATTTATATCTAGCTTTACTGACATAAAAACGCCCTGATTTGCCCGTCGGCCATGTTTGGAACAAGCCGTCGGGCATCTGTGGGTAGTTATTTTGTCATTGTGGCACAATTTCTAAATTGTTGGAGGATTTTTGACTCATATATTGTAATTATTAAATAGTGCTACAAATATTGTTTAAAAAGTATGCTAGGATCAATGATCAATTCTAAATATAAAAATGAAGTCCCATTTTTGACATATCAGGCAAGAACATACATTTTTACCAAATGTATTATTATATGGCCTGAAACATCTTGTGAAATAACAAATAAAAAGACTTATTCACAAATTATTATTCACGATAGGAAAGCACAAAGTAAGTTTTAAGTTCTTTCTACAAACTTGCCGGAAAATCAGAAATGCGTTTCAAGTCTTCACAGGTTTCTAATTTTAGTCTGTTTATGTTTCATCACACCTCTTTGACTGAAGTTGCTAACAGGCTAAAATGGTAATAAGGCTAATTATTTTTTAATGAGAGGAGCTTATCGCACTGAATACGCTGTAACTTGCGTGTTGCACCCGCATGTGCCCGCCCGCTGACATTGAGGGCAGGAAGCCTCGGAGAACAACATCAGCGATCTCACATCAGGGATCTCACACAGGGAGAGAACTCTGGAAGTGACACCTTGCCATCACACCAGGACTCTCTCCTTAAAGTTCCGAGGAAAGCTATTAAGAGCTCTTCTTCAAAGAAAAACCTGCGGTGATGGAGAAAGATGTCAAAATACACAATGCACGAAACTAAAGCTTTCTTACAACACCTCCCTAGGTGACTTTATACTACACAATCACGTTACACGTTAGGAAAAGTCTGTTGTAAATCCCAACATCGTGACCTGTCGAAGAGCGTTCAACAAAGCTGTTAGAAGACCTCTTTGACCCAGTGTTGACTCGCTCTTCGAAGAGCATTCGATATGAGATAATTACTGATCTGTGAAGCAACGGGACACGAATTAGCGTGGAACGCATCAATCTTTCTTCA
Organism: Triplophysa yarkandensis; assembly: GCA_033220385.1. Classification (NCBI taxonomy): domain Eukaryota; kingdom Metazoa; phylum Chordata; class Actinopteri; order Cypriniformes; family Nemacheilidae; genus Triplophysa; species Triplophysa yarkandensis. Next base: position 574,575 of record CM065664.1, on the reverse strand, counting down.
AAAGTTCCTCCCATAGGCCAACCGCTGTTGATTTTTCTCTGCCTTACCGCCTTCAAAGGGTGCGGAGGTTATATCGATATAAAGTCGATTCCCCGGCCTACAGCAAGTGTGCGTTGGAAGTCCTGAATTGTTTCCAGCTCGGACAAGGACGTCCCGAGAGCTTGTGTTTGTCTCCGAGCGTCGACATTAGCAAGTGAATCAATTACAGAGAGCTGTGCCGTCTCTTGAGACTTCATATAGAGGACGTACGACTTACAGCGCACCTAACCAAAGAAAAGTGCAATTGTTAAACCACAGGCGGGCATCAAAGTGTGCTTTCATCATTCTAGCAAATTAAACGGCGGTTAGCTTTGCGAGTCGCATTTGGAAAAAGGACAGATGCCAGATGATGCTGTTCCCTTTCTGTCGGTCTCTCGACGTTGTGTCGAAGAACGACAGTATGGGGTTCGCTCTTGAGAACCAATCGACTCTGACTTTGTTTAAAAGGCCAATGAAATTTGGCGAATGAAATTTGCATGCCATGCCCCGCCCCGGACATCCGGGTATAAAAGGGGAGACGGCGTGCTCATTCATTACCTTTTGTTCTTCGGAACCTGGCGGATGACTTCGAGTCTGAAGCAAGAATCGACTTCTGGCGATCATCTTCCTGCTGGTGTCACGACGCGGTTTGCAGCGGACTGTCCATCTTCGACTCCCCTGAGCGTCCAGCAGAAGACAGAGAGTGTCTTCTCTTTCTTAAAAGAGCAAAATTCTAACAGCGTGTTGCCTCATGGCGCATAGCTGTTCCCTTGGTTGCGGCAAGCTTGTCCTAGATGGGGACACCCATGATGCCTGCCTCGTGTGTTTGGGTCTCCAGCACGCTGAGGCGGCATTTATGGGACCGACCTGCCCGCATTGCGAGCAGATGTCGATCAAGACGTTGCGGTTACGGGTGGCTTCTTTCCTTGGAGAGCGAGCCACCATTTCGTCAGCTCCTTGCGGATCGTTGGCTGCGGCTACGGCACGGTCGGCGGTCTCGAGGAGCGGCGTCCGTGATTACGAGGGCTCTATGGATGTCACCCCGTCAGCCTGTGGCTCGCGGAGCATCCATACCTCGGCACGCTCGTCTACCCCATCAGCGAGAGACGGTACGCTGTCTCTCGCTTCCTCCCAGGATGAGGACGAGCTGTCTGTCGCAGCATCGGAGGGTGACCTGCTAGCCTCGGATTCGGAGGACATCCTGGAGCTTCCGCCTCTGGCAGGTAAGTCCCGAGATGATCCGGATCCTGAGATGGCGGCCATGCTTTCCCGGGCCGCCGCGAGCATTGGGCTTCAGTGTACGGCCCCGCCGTCACCCCAACGTTCACGGCTGGACGCATGGTACCTGGGATCCGAGCGGGGTTCAAAGCCACGCCCGATCCCGGTGCCATTCTTGCCGGAAGTGCACGAAGAGATCACGAAGTCGTGGAATGCGCGGTTCTCGACGCGTACACGGCAGACGGGCTCTTCCACCCTCACTTCCCTCGATGGGGGGGCAGCAAGGGGTTGCGTTGACATACCCCAGGTGGAGCGGGTTGTTGCGGTGCACTTGTGCCCTCAGACCGCTTCTACCTGGAGGGGTCAGCTGAAACTCCATCCAAGGCGTGTAAGATCTCTTCGACCCTCGGGTCGAGAGCTTACGCGGCCACTGGACAGGCTGCTTCCTCGCTCCATGCCATGGCCATCCTGCAGGTCCACCAGGCCAGGGCTCTTAAGGAGCTAGACGAGGGAAGTTCTGACCCCGCAGTTCTGCAGGAGCTGCGCACTGCGACTGACCTGGCCCTTCGGGCCACTAAGGTTACGGCGCGTGCCCTGGGTCGGACGATGTCCACTTTGGTGGTCCAAGAGAGACATCTCTGGCTGAACCTTGCGCAAATGCGTGAGGCCGAGAAAGCCCGCTTTCTCGATGCCCCCATTGCGCAGGGTGGGTTGTTTGGAGACACGGTGGAGAGCTTCTCTCAGCAGTTTTTCGCCGTGCAGAAGCAGACGGAGGCTATCAAGCATATCCTCCCTCGCCGCAGCCAGGCCGCCCCCGTGCCGTCTAGGCTCCGTGCATTGTCTGCTCCCAAACGGCCTCGCCCCTCCCAACCGACCACTCCGGTTGTATCTCCCCCTGAGGCGGCGACCCGGAGATCGGCGACCCGGAGGAGAGCGACTCCTCCCAGTCAGCAACCACCCCGCAGGAAGCGCGGGAAGCGGACCTGACGGGAGGCAACCAGCGGAGGAGACACCACCATGCCCGGCCCAGGACATTCGATCTCCAAAGTGGCCGGTGCGGGACGGTCCTGCCACGTCCCAACTCGTGCCGGGCCCGTTTCAGGGCCTGGCGCCCACTTCCTCTCAAAAATGGCTGTTTCCTCCTCTGGTCTTAAAACTCAACCAGTATCACTCTCCGAGCGACGGTGTACGGTTGCAAGACGTTTCGTTAATCCGACCCGACGTTGCGTCAACCCGACCCAACAGTGCGTCACGACTAGACGTTGCGCCACATCGGCGGAATTGCAGTCAGACACTCTCTCAAATAGACGGTGTGCTACACTGCGAATCCCACAGGCAGGTAAGTACTCGGGACAGCAAGCCCCTAGGGGATCCGTCCCCAGGCAGAGCGGCTGTCCTGAGAGCCACAGAACCCCCCTCCATGGAGATGGTGAAGGAGATCGTTCCTCTGGTCCCGCTGGCCCAACGACTGCACGCATGGTCCATGCTAGGCAGACCGGGGCGGTGGCTAGACCGAACGATCCGTCTCGGCTATGCGATCCAGTTCGCCAGACACCCTCCCAAATTTCGGGGAATCCTTCAGACCTCGGTACGAGGGAAGGATTCCGCCGTTCTTCGGGCAGAGGTGGCGACTCTTTTGGCAAAAGAAGCGATCGAACCCGTTCCCATGGCCGAGATGTTATCGGGCTTCTACAGCCCGTACTTCATTGTTCCCAAGAGAGGTGGAGGGCTGCGCCCAATTCTGGACCTGCGTTCACTGAACAGGTGTCTATACAGACTTCCGTTCAGAATGCTAACACAGAAGCGCATCCTCGAGTCTGTCAGACACGAGGATTGGTTCGTGGCGATCGACCTGAAGGACGCGTACTTTCACGTCTCGATACTTCCTCGGCACAGACCGTTCCTACGGTTCGCCTTCGAAGGTCGGGCGTACCAGTACAAAGTCCTGCCCTTCGGGCTGTCCCTATCTCCCCGCGTCTTCACGAAAGTCGCGGAAGCCGCACTATCCCCCCTCAGAGAGCAGGGCGTGCGTGTACTAAACTATCTCGACGACTGACTTATCTTGGCTCACTCGCGAGATCTGGTATGTACACACAGGGACATGGTGCTTCAGCACCTAAACCGATTGGGTTTACAGGTCAACCGGGAGAAGAGTAAGCTCGCCCCAGTGCAGAGCATCTCTTATCTCGGTATGGAACTAGACTCTGTCACCATGTTGGCACGACTCACGGAAGAGCGTGCCCAAGCCTTGCTGCGAAGCCTGAGCAAGCTCAGGCGTCCAGTGGTCTCCCTGAAATATTTTCAGAGGCTCCTGGGGCATATGGCATCCACGACTGGGGTTATCTCACTCGGGTTGATGCACATGCGACCACTTCAGCATTGGCTTCAGAGTCGGGTTCCGAGGAGCGCGTGGCGCACAGGCACCAGGCGGATTGCCATCACGCCTCAGTGTCGGAGCACCCTGGCCCCATGGTCCTCCGGGACCTTTTTACGAGCGGGAGTACCCCTCGGACAGGTTTCGAGGCGCGTTGTGGTGACAACGGACGCCTCCCTGTTGGGCTGGGGAGCAGTGTGCAACGGGCATACAGCTTCGGGTCGATGGACGGGTCCCCGACTGTACTGGCATATCAACTGCCTGGAGTTGTTAGCGGTCATGCTCGCCCTCAGGAGGTTTCTACCTCTAGTGAGAGGCAAGCATGTGCTGATCCGCTCCGACAGCAGGGCCGCGATAGCGTACATCAACCGCCAAGGCGGGATGCGCTCGCGCCGCTTGTCACAACTTGCCCGACGCCTCCTCCTCTGGAGTCAGCAGAAAATAAGATCTCTGCGAGCCGTATTTCTCCCAGGCTACCTGAATCAGACAGCCGACGCGCTCTCTCGTCAGACGCCGCCTCGAGGAGAATGGCGACTCCATCCTGGGACGATCCGGCTGATATGGGAAATGTTTGGTCAGGCACAGGTGGACCTGTTTGCCTCACCAGACAACACCCATTGCCCCCTGTGGTACTCCTTGACCGAGGGTTCCCTCGGCACGGATGCCCTAGCGCACAGCTGGCCCCGGGACAAGTGGAAGTATGCCTTCCCCCCAGTGAGCCTTCTTGCACAGGTCCTGTGCAAGGTCAGGGTCGAGGAACACCAGGTCCTGTTAATTGCGCCATACTGGCCCAACCAGGCTTGGTTCGCAGAGCTAATACCTCTAGCGATAGCTCCCCCCTGGCCCATTCCCCTGCGGAAGGACCTTCTGTCCCAGGGGAAGGGTACGGTATGGCACCCACGACCAGACCTCTGGAACCTCCATGTCTGGTCCCTGGACGGGACGAGGAGATCCTGAACGAATTACCTCCGGCGGTGGCGGACACAATTGTTCAGGCGAGGGCACCAACCACGAGGCGTTTATACGCTGCAAAGTGGCGCATCTTCTCGTCCTGGTGCTCCTCACACAGTGAAGAGCCCGGAGTATGTGTGATCAGTGCAGTGCTGCCGCACACCATGAGCTGGTGGAAGGTAAGTATCTCGGACAGCATAGCCTGGTCACCAAGTTCCTCAGGGGCACGAGGCGGGTTAATCCCCCGCATCCACGCCCTATACCCTCTTGGGATCTCGACGTGGTCCTAACGGGCCTTTCCGAGACCCCTGTCGAGCCCCTAGTAGAGTCTGACCTTCCTCGTCTCACGAGGAAGACAGCACTCCTAGTAGCGCTCGCTTCTATCAAGAGGGTAGGGGACCTACAAGCATTCTCCACGTCCAACGAGTGCCTACAGTTCGGGCCGAATAACTCTCACGTTATCCTGAGACCCCGACCCGGCTACGTGCCCAAAGTTCCTACCACCCCCCTTCGGGATCAGGTAGTGAACCTGCAGGCGCTCCCCACAGGGGAGGAAGACCCAACTCCTTCAGTGCTGTGTCCGGTACGAGCGTTACGCTTCTACCTGGAACGCACGCAGAGCTTCAGGAGCTCTGAGCAGCTTTTTGTCTGTTATGGAGGTCAGCAAAGAGGGAGAGCTGTCTCCAAACAGAGATTGGCACTGGATCATGGATGCCATTCCATGGCTTACCGATGCCAGAACCTGCCTTGCCCGCTCGCAGTGAGGGCTCACTCTACTAGGAGTGTAGCCTCCTCGTGGGCTTTGGCTCAGGGCGCCTCTCTGGCAGACATCTGCACAGCTGCGGGTTGGGCTACGTCCAACACCTTTGCAAGGTTTTATAACCTCAGGGTGGAACCAGTATCAGCTCGGGTTTTACGCAGGTAGAACTAGCCACTGGCCGGGCGTACGCCTGCGAAAGAGCCTTCTTCCCTTTTCAGGTGAGTTCAGTGCTCTAATCTACCTCTCTACTTCCCCTACAGGCGAGTATAGGTAACCTAATTCCATCACTCAGCACCTCCATGGTAACAGGCCGGGCGGAGCGGACCTTGTAACCAGGCTGAACATCGGAGTGAGCTGCCCCTTTTCAGGTGAGCCCCTTTCTTCAGCCAGTGCTCCGTACGTAGTGGCTCCCCCCCTCAGGGGTGGCCCCGTACGATGTAATTCCTTCACCAGAATTCCCCATTAGGTGAATGTGTGATCTCCCTCACGTGGTGCTCCCAAAATACAGGTAGCAATGCACACTAATTTTTCCATGAGTTCTGCCCTTATCAGGTGAGACCATTGGTACATCTCCACATGTTAACCTCCCTACGGTAGGATGTGGCCTCCGTAACGCACTCCCTCCTTGAAGGGGCCGCGTTTCCCAGTGCAGTTCACGGTCGGGCGGCTATCTCGCTGTAGAGATAGGAAGGCCGTCGCCCGTGGAGACCGGTGGTAAGTTACCTCTCACCTTTTTGTCAAAAAGCTCTGGGACGTGTTACCATTTCCCCACTGGAAGGTTACGCTCTCGCGTAGAAGCACAGACCGTTGGACCCGCTCGAGCCTGTCAGGGTCGCTCCGCTAGAGATCGTGACGCAGCACAGCGACGTGGCGTGTTACATAGGAACCCCATACTGTCGATCTTCGACACAACGTCGAGAGACCGACAGAAAGGGAACGTCTAGGTTACTATTGTAACCCCGGTTCCCTGATGGAGGGAACGAGACGTTGTGTCCTTTCGTGCCACGTCGCTGTGCTGCTCGCTGCAGCGATCGTGAGTCATCCTTACGTTCCTCAGCACAAAAGGTAATGAATGAGCACGCCGTCTCCCCTTTTATACCCGGATGTCCGGGGCGGGGCATGGCATGCAAATTTCATTCGCCAAATTTCATTGGCCTTTTAAACAAAGTCAGAGTCGATTGGTTCTCAAGAGCGAACCCCATACTGTCGTTCTTCGACACAACGTCTCGTTCCCTCCATCAGGGAACCGGGGTTACAATAGTAACCTAGACGTTTTGCTTACATGTCGAAGTCAAATTAAATGTTAAGTCATTTTTATATTTGAAGTTTTGGAATTCCTTTAGATATTCATATTTCAACTAGGCAAGAAATGAATAGAAACGTCTTGGAATTCTCGTTCGAATGTATTTCCCCCATTTCTAGAGACAGCCAGCGGAGCAGCATGGTAAAGGATTCATTCATTTTAATATCTGGCAGCACATAACACTCGCTGTCAAAAGCGTTTGACACCGACGTACTTTGCTGTAAGATACAAAAATGCCTGAGAAATGAAATCCATATTTATGCTGGATATTTATATTGTGTTTTTTGCAGAGCTGCCGTGAGACAGAACAAACTCTCATTGATATCTCTAAGTTGAGTGTTGTACTTGAAAAAGTTTGCGGGTCTGAAAACAGTTGTCATGGCTCATATCCTCTGATGGGTCACATAAAGTGTAGTTGGATAATAAATTTACATTTACATTTACATTTTGTCATGCAGCAAACGCTTTTATCCAAAGCGACTTACAATAGTCGAGGAGACAATGAAGCGGTAAATAGCCGATACAACAATAGGTGAACAAGTGCTACAACAATGCTACCGAGTTACACAGAGAGCGAAGTTACAAAAGTTTTTTTTTTTGATAGAGTGAGTAGGTTAGAAAAGAAGTGAGTTAATGAGTTAGGTGTAGCCGGAAAACATGAGTTTTTAGGAGTTTTTTAAAGATAGAGACCGAGTCTGACAAGCGTGAAGCCAGAGGCAGATCGTTCCACCATCGAGGAACTGAAGCAGAGAACGTTCGAGAGAGAGATCTCTTACCCTTTTGAGCTGGTACCACAAGCCTATATAAATAAATGTCTCATAGTTTGTTGGTCAGTTGTAATCATGTGTCAGATTTCACATTTAATATTGTTATCTCAAGGTCAGTTTTATCCTGGATCACGTTAACCAGGGATTTTTGTTTCCGACGTGTCCATGGGTTAATAAGAAGTCCTGGGAATTTTTGTTTGGTAACAAGCACACAGGCTTCAGGTTTTCTGACTTTATGTTTTGTAAACACTCGTCTAACGTTCCTATTTGCATATTCATGCTTTCAATCACATTGATTGAGCAAATAATGCTCTTATCTGCATAATAATAAGGTCATTCACATTGATGAGTATAGCTAGTGACAGATATCAGACCTGCTAAAATAACGGCATATGCAAATGTGAAAAAAGCAACATGTTAGTCCACATTTGGCTGTTTTACATCACCTTAAACATCTCTCAAAATATTGTGCATTGTGTGTTTACCCAACAGATAAATTGAAATTTAGAACAAATTCCCCATATAATAATGTAAACTGTGAAATATTATGTTCAGCAGCAAGGTTTGTGACCTTAAGCCTTGAACTAAAAGTTGCTGGATTAGGCTAGTTCCAGGTTTGATAGAAATTATGGTTAATGCTGGAAGAACCAATAGTAAGAGTAAAATGTGTAAACCGACATTATAAGTCTTGTGTTTTGAGACACTCACGTATGCATTTATATTCTTTACACTTACCATTTTAAATAATTAACTCACATATCTGAAATAAATCAAAGAGAACCTTCGAAATTATGTCCTAACTAAAAAACATGTTATATTTGATCATCTTCAGTGTTGTCACCTTTTGACTACAATTTACAGAAATGTCATCTTGTCATTTTATCAATCAGCTTCTCTGGACATCAATTTGATTTAAAGGAGTCCTGTTTATTCTGCACTCTGATTGGTTGTTCATTATTCAATATTTAGTCAAACCATCTTTTTTTAAAACATTTTTATGAAATAATACGTATGTTTTGTCATGAAAAAAACATGTATGTTTGAAAATGTATTTGCGTCTATTGGACTAATCTCAGACATTTAAGCGTATACATTCAGATAACGTTTTTTATATAATGAGAAACATTTCACTTAAGTGTCCCAAAACATTTGACCAGTTGTGTATTTGTCACTTGTCATGTAATTCTAAAGAACCTAACATTTATTTTTAAATATCTCTTGTCATTTTAGTCTGACTCTCCCTTTTGGTCTGTCAGGCTTTGCAAAGAGGCTCTTTTTAAGAAATGGGGCTGTTAAAAACCATAATGACAGCAAACCTTCAATTTGCAAGCAAGTGCATCACTGTTTCCCATTTAAAGTGCTAAAAAGATTTTTGCATGAAAGTGTTATAAGGCGAAGGAGCAGAAATGACCTGTTTATGTGTTATGGTCAGCGAGTAAGAAAATCATCTAAAAATGTTCCATTTAAAGAATTTTTGCACTAAACATTAAAGCACAACCAGATTCAGGTGCCAAGCCCCAACATTTTAAGAGCATGGAAAATGTAGCCGAAATTCTGCAGTGAATACATTTTTCACCCGATGAGAATGCATCTAAAACTGATTTTTAATGATTTCTTAGCACATGGATTAGGAAATCAATAACACAGTTTTATTAAACCACGATAAAAATCTGGATTAATTTGGAGACGTTTTAATTTACATGCCACACCTGCACCAAAATGCACTGCTTAAATATATGCAGAGCAACTCAGCTGGAAAGGCAGCATTGCTTTTAGAAATGTCAAAACATTAAACTAGCGTTGGAAAGGTCTCGACAGGCAAAATATATGCAATTTCACCCTAAAAAGTGAATTTTCACAAAGTTACCAAAAGCATAAATATTCGGTGCATTTTTGTAATGTTATGGTAACCGAATTACCTTCAAGGTAACTATTGATTTCCAATCATAGGTATGTCTTTCATTGAAGGATTTAATTCGAATCCTCTCGGTTACTCTTATACTTCATATCCCTCAAAATGTGAATAGAGCTATTTTGCAAAATATCCATGTTCCCTTTGCATCATTTGGATTCATTGTGTCACTGCCAGTCCCTTATTCAAGCTCCCACAAAATGTACAGTTGCCTATTAAAAACCGGTTTGCATATATAAAAGAAAAGCACCCGTTCGTGACATTACGTTTTTTAGCGTAATTGAATATTGGTGTTCAATCCTAAATGTGTCAATAAAAATCTATTATATTTGGTTTTAAGGAGTCAATTAAAAAGAATGTATAACCTTGAAATCAGCTTAAATTGGTTTTACTCAGAGCCTTACAAACACTTGTGTTTTTTTCTTATTTTTTCACATCTTAGCTCACTAAACCCAATAACCTGAGGCCTGAAAACATACAAATTGGTCTGCATTTCTGATTGAGGCAGGGGTGTTGAAGCAGATATGAAGACACGTTCTCATTGTGTTATTCAAGTCTATTGCAGGGCGACTTTCATCCCTGAAATGTCAGGCAGATAAGTGGATAATACAGAGTCTATGAACATCTACAACCCTATCCCCATCACAGAAGACATTTCTATGCATGCAAAAATAAACCGGGCCATTATGAAGAATAAAAAAGGTTAAGGTCACAGAAAATAGATCTTAATATCTTAGCTCTATTAAAAAGCAGGATATTATATATGAAAACATGCATACTGTAGCTTTCAGAATACAATGAACTTAATCAGACCCAAAATTATCCCATCAACTGATAATATTATAATGCGAACAGGTGTTTATATGAGAACATAACTACTTGACTTACCATCATATGCTGTGAAATAAAATATCTTTGAAACAAACAAAGAGGACGAAAACATCACAGCCGTATTAGTTACTGAGCTTCATAGCCCCAGGTTCATAAGTCATGACTTCAAAGGAAAACAATAGCTTGACATTGTTGCAGGGCAAAAAATGGATCGGTCCAAAGCCATTCGTGGAGAGAAATAATTGCCTATACGGTGGGCTGAAATTGTCTTTTTTTTTTCAAAAAACAACAAAAAGCAGTCATTTTAAGCTTGAAGAAATAAGCATAGCTTTTATTCAAGTGATTTCCACTGATTGCGAGTATATTCAGCAGACTTTCCATGTCAATGTAATGGGTACATGGGTATAAGTGCATAAGTCCATGGTGGCAAGTGTTTTAAAATCAAATACAGTACTAGAAAAAGAGACATTGGAGCGTTTCTCCTGAGAAAAATAGATGGAATTGCAGTGAGGAGCTATTGTAGAGCCCCAGAAATAGATGTTAGAAAAGACGGATTGCATGTTTGCATTTGTGAAGATTTTTCTGATGATACAATTGATATAAAGCAGCTTTTACTTAGCGTAGATCAGTTTAAGAAAAAACACAAAGATTGCACTTTGCCAACCTGTCTTCATTTGCTTTGGTTGGTGGTCCTTAAAACTGTACCCGCTTGCCATCACAAGAGAATTTGGCAGACGTCAGCATGATGTTAGACACCTGGCGATGATCACAGGTAATTGGCTCTGTGTGGAACTTGCTCATCTCAAACGCTCTTTCCGAAAACTTCGGTATGAACTTTGAGTCGACGGCAACATTAGTATTCATCCGGCGATGTAAATGCGTTCCCTCAGGTGTTTGTGAAGATGAATAATGAGCATCAAGCTAAATAGTATTCATGGGAATCTTAGGCTATTATTACACGCTAAAGGTAAGCAAACAAACCTCTCCAAAGTGAGGACAATGACTACTGAAGGATTGCAGAAGCTGTGTGTCGGGGGCTTCTGTGGAGGCTAGGGATCCGTCTCTTGTGGTGCGCTTCAGATCTCAGAGCTGTTTCGCATCATACATTAGAGGCATTAAAGGCCTTCTAAACTTGTATTTCATACCCTGACTTGCTGAATACATCTTGAAGTAAGAGGCATCTTTAAGTCTGGATTTCATTTGCCTTGCGCAGTCTCATGTGCACTAGTAACGTCCTTCAGCAGTGTTCTTTCTTTGAAAGGATTAAATGCGTTTCAACGAACAAGGGTGCTTTTAAAATCACGAATGTAGATTTTGCTGGTGTGGTTTGAGAGTTCATTTAATTACATTTTTATTGAAATATCAAATAAAGTGATGGCCAATCTGAGGGTGTATTCAGGTTTGGAACTGTGGTTAAAGTGCTCCGTTAGTGCAGGTTATCTAAACATGTTCAAATTCTAAACATTGGTGTGTAACACGTTTGTTAGTTCAGAATAGTTCCAAGACACATTTTTCAGGGATGTCGTCCCCTTCCAAACAAACGGTGATGGAATTTGCAACGCAGATCAGAGAACTAAAACAAACTGGAATCAATAGAATAGAAAACACGGATTGTTGGAATTACTTAATTTTATCGTGTACAACAGTTCTACAATGATAAAATAAGGTTTTAAAATAACTTTTCTTTTTAATTTCCAGAGAAGCTATGTTAAAACAACTTTATTTAATCACATGGATCCAATGTACATGTAAAAATCTTTTAATGCAAAATGCAATCCTTAATATCATTTCATATTATCATGTCTGTATTCCCTTAAGAAAAACAAGACAAGTATAATTGTTTTTTAATTTTATACTTAAGTAATTTCTAGTATATGTAAAAGTAAACTTTATTTATTAAATACACTATTTAAAGATTGGCCCACTTTTTCGATTATAAAAGCATACTTCCCATCTTAAGTTTAAAATAAGTATACTAATAGTTTACTTATATAAACTTCTATGTCTTAAGAGTAATCAGGTCTGTTAAGGGGTTTTCAGGCCTGTAGATCGAATCAAGTCCAAAAGAAGGATCCAATTTTTTTAAGGTCACATTTTTGTGTTCGTGTTCACAAGTCATATAAGTATAAAGTGTTGTGTCATTGATCAGAGGGTGTACACTTTCTGGATTCCTCTTGAAGCAGTCTTCCATCAGGTTGCGTTGAAACAGCTGCAAAAGCTTAGTGTTACTTTCTTTGTAGTAGCCTGACATTATTTTAATTAGGAACATTGCATTGTTCAACTAAGTGATTACGGCCCAGTCCTTTTGAGATGTACACATTGTGTGTGTGTTGTGTTTGATTGCTTTTAACCAACAAGGGAGTTCATTTTCAATCGGGCCGAGACCACCTCGTCTAGCCGAACTCAGACTGATTTTTGTTCGGTTCTGAACTTAAGAACCAAACTCTAGGGGAAATCATGCCAGATTCCTGAACACATTCCCTAAACAGGACACATGGGAAAACACCCTTGTATCTTTATATTTGGTGTAAAAATATGACCGTGAACAAAACAAACCAGGATTAAGGGACTGTGTGCACCAAGGCAGTTTCACGTGGCTGAAAATGGCGGCTGCGGGCGCATGTTAAAGGGTTTTGTTCAGCCCAGGTGCCTCGGTTGCTATGATACGGAATTTTAGCCGAAATAATGTATTATTGGTATCTGATTTCATAGATAGTTTGTTTAATCACAAATATTAATATTGTGGAAGTCCAGAGGCATTATCTGGTGCCGGAATGAGATGACAATATTATCTCCTGCCTTGCTTTTGTACACAAACATGGGTCTGTGGAAATATGATGCACCGATAAGTTGATGCGGTTTGTTTAAGCCCCCTCTTCAATCACAAAGTATTAAGAGAAAAAGTGAAAGAAAAAAAGGATTTGGAAGAATGCTGGAAAGTGGCATCGATTTCCTTGCGTTGGTCACAACCTTAAAGTGATGATTCACCCTGAAAATAAAGATTGTATTTACTTACTACCTCAAGTCTTACTTACTTTAGTAAGTCTTTATACGTTTCTTTGTTTCGCAATAAAGAAAATAAGATTTCGAAAAATCTTGGCTTTATCCAAAGCGACCTACAAGGAGTGTGCAGTTGCCAATTATAACTGCATCGCAAGCAGGGGTGAGGTTTCCTGCGCAAGAGCACTTGAGTCATTGTCTGCTGGTACACAAACAAAACATTCTTCAAAATATCTTAATTTGTGTTCTGCAGAAGAAAGAGAGGCACACAGTTCGAAATGTTTAGTTTGGGTTGATCTTTCACTGTAATGCTAAAACATACAGTAGTAATTTAGGTTATCATCATTTTGCTATCCTGGTAAGGCCTTTTTATATTCTTGGAAAATCTCCTCCGCACACAGCAAGAACTAGACTCGCATGAACAAAGGCTAAACTTGATTCAGTGTTTCAAAAAACAAAATGTACAAAAAATTATTGTACAAAATGTTAGGATTTGACAAGTGTCAAATATCTTTATTTATTATATCAATAGAATTTTGTGACAGACCTGTGTTTTTACTTGAAACCATGAACAAGAGTGCATTTAATTCTTGAATTTGATTCAAATAATATCATTTCGATGTCGATCCCTGAAACTTCCAAACGACAATGCGTACCAGACAAAAAGCACATTTTGACTTTATCTGTTAGTTACCTCGCACTCAATGCTGCTTAAACATTATGGGTAAATGTGCAGCACGCGTATAGGCGCTACAGAATAGGAAACACTGGCGTACATGGATATGGATTCCTTAATGCGGGTCAGTGAATTGAGTAACTATGTTGCAAATAGACACTGATGAAGAGGTAATTGTAACTTTAACTTACGGAGGATGTATGGATCTCTCTTATCTAATTTATTTTCTGTTAGTGGAGCCCAACATTAACTTACACAATGAAAAAGCGTTCAGAACTCCTAAACCCAAGGCTAAACAGCGATACTTACTTTCAATACAATGCTTCTGGAAATTCTAAGAATTTTGTTCAACAAGAGGTGCAATCAGATGCCAGTCAACACCAGAGGAGAATGTAATATTGGGCTGGCGCTCGGGGTGGCCAATTGTAGGTTAAGGGTGTCCGTTGCCAGCTTGGACCCCTCTGGTGCTCTGCCACTGACCTGAGCTCCATTTAACACCTTTGGGAGGATTTTGCACACCGGATGTGTGCCAGATCTGATCACCCAACAAAAGTGCTTAAACGCACTGATGCTCATGAATAGAAGTTAATTACCATAGCCAAGTTCTAATGTTTAGTTTTCTTTCATTTGTGTTCAGTAATTGCAGAAGCAGGAACACTTGTTCTCTATTTTGTATAATGTATTCCAAAGGCATTTAAAAAAAAACATATATCCTAATCACAAGGCTTTAGCTTTTTAACTAAACAGTCTTTTGTTGGAAGTACCTAATTTTATCATGTGCATAGGTTCCATATGACAAAATGTAAGTTTTTGACATAACTTCTCTTAAAATGTAATAAGTTCTTTGAAGAATACTTAATTTTATTATGTACATAACAAAATTAAGTAATTCCAACACCCGTTTTTCAAGTTCACTCAAAAATGACATTTGTGGTTTCATTTACCCTGCAGTCATTTCAAACCTGTTTGTTGTTCTTCCATCTGCAGAGCACAAAACTGAATATATGATGAAGAATGTTGGTAACTGGCTCCCATTCACTTGCCTTGGTTTGGTGTGTATAAAATAGAAGTGAATTGTTGCCATTTCTGTGGTTACCAACTTTCTTCAAAATATCTTTTTTCTGTGAAAGATAGAAAGTCATACAGCTTTGAAATGATTACACTATTTTCATTTTTTCAGGGACTATCGGCTCTGGGGATATACCTAACCCAGTGTAAATGCAATAGAAATCATTAAAAGTCCCCACCCTGGCGGAATATAATGTGCGCGTGTGTAAGTGTGTACCGTCTTTATTTTCAAGAACACACTTGTCAAATTGATGTGCTTGTGTGATAGATATGTAGGTAATATCGGTCAGCAGGTGTGCGGTGTGAATGCATCTTTCCAGCAGTGGAGGACTCCCAGGACGCATGTAAAGTAAAGCGATATGCTTGACTGACCAGATGAAACAATATCAGTCCCCGAAGAGCATATACGCAGCAGCAAGTGTCACATCGCTCCTCGGGCTCATCCTTGTATTTTATTTGTTCAGTCAAAGGGAGCGATAATGCTGTACACTTGTTCAGGTCACTGAGTGATGAGCAACATTCAGACTATGAAATTCAATCAAAAATGAAATCAGACTACCGGGATTGACCTCCGTGAGAGTTGTTTACGACGGAAGTTTATTTCAGAATGTCAGAGATGCGGCACATACCCTCAAAGACGCAGGCCGTATTTTTAGTTTCAATGCAGGGATTGTTTCTTTAAAAGATCACATTCTTAAGTAAATTGACTTAAATTGAAGTCCTTTATTTAATCACCAATCACTAACTGACGGGTCAATAATCTAAGCATTAAGATCTTCTATCCAAGCACTGTGATCTGGATTCAATAACGTCACCATTACCCTTCCTAATAAGTTTAATTAAGGTGCTTAATGAGTTTCTCAGCGAGCTGAGCGTGTGTGATATAGAGTATTCTATAGACGCCTTGATCTTGAGTGCTATTCTGAGGTAGCCGCTCCCCCCCTCCAAATTACAGGCAACCTGTGGGGCGAGAAACCACAGCCAAGCTGACAAATATCATCCCCCTCTGTTTCCTCTACAGAAGCCTTTCCACAAGTCTGAGGCCTGCTGACGCTAAATGCTGGCCTGCTCTGACATTCAGCGGCCCCTCGCTGGGATCAGGATGCTGCTCCAGAGTCCTGACTGTGCTCCATTGCCTCACATATCTCTCTCCAATGGAGAGGAACAGACTGGAATGACTCCTGATACTCCTCAAAGCAAAGAAAGACAATACAAATGAGATCCCTTTAATATCTTGGTCGTTTTGCCTAGACGCCAGTGGGATTCTTTGGGGAAGTCAACGATTCAACGATTTTGTTTAAGCTTTAAGGTAGACCAACTTTTTCATCTATAATTAGTTAAGTATCAAGCATGACATTTGATCAATATTCGTCATTCTTTATTCATTTGTAATTCCCATCCGTAACTTTTAGGTAAATCTGATTTTAGGATGAAATCCTCAACAAATTCAAAAAATCTTTTTTAAGTCCCCCCAAAAGTGGCTTCCCTTAAAACTAATCTTTAACCATCATATATGCAGAAACATAAATGTATAAATTAGTGCTACATACTGGTATAAATAAGACTCAAACTGCTGATCTACGGGGTCAAATGAGTTGATGGCTGCGTCCGAAATTGCATACTAGACTATGACAATATGTACTGACTTACCTTAGAACCCACCTGTAGACCATTAAAACAGTACATTCTATATAGTATGATTTGAAAATACTTATCAATGGAAAAAATACATTCGCACATGATTTGTCACTAAGCATATTAACAACGATACATAAACAAAAGTGTTATTTTGCATTTACGCATACAGTATTTGAGGACTGTAAACATACAATCATTAATGAAAGTGACGGGATGTTTGGCCAAGAATAGCCCACACTTGGAATTTGTACACTGCATCACACAGTTAGTGAACACACATCTGGAGCAGTGGTCAGCCATGCTGGCCCCGGGGAGCAGTAATATTTTTATCACCAAACAATGGGCTCTTTAAAACAATATTTTTTTATTATTATACTATACTTCCACACTAGATATGTTCCAAAATACCATGCTTTGGTTTTGTCTTAAGACCACATACTAGGACAAGAATCAATCTCAGGCTTGAGCTTGCCCTCTTAACCCGGCTCAGCTGGAACATGAACGGCCCACAGGAAAATTCTCCTGAAACTAAAGTACAAAAGTTTTCCTTGAGACTCAACTGAAAATTTCACTGTGGTTACTTGGCATTTTGTTGTATGACCCTTTGACCTGCATAATTGCTCTGCAAAGGAAGTCAAAATACAGTGATCACTTTTGATTTTATCTGTGTTTATAATTAATATGGTGCAAGTCCTAATTAAAAACATGTTGATGCGTCTCAGTGGTGGAATATATAATGCTTTGTCTGCTGGCTGGTAATTAATTTGATATTTGCCCATGTGTAATTAAAAATGACCTTTGGGACTATTATTTGAACAAGAAATGTTGACGGATGATATGTTAACAGAATGTCACTGCTGATGTTCGAGTAAACAGCTTCTGTAAAGAAACGTGAACAACTGTCAAGATTTTAGAAAAGTGTATTTTCAAAATAACACAACATACAGCATTTCTGTAGCTCAGCGGGAGCTAGCAATGCCAATCATGAATTCAATTTCAAGCCAATATATGGACGGATAAAATGTTTATCCTGAAAATAAAAAATCTGTCATTTGTCACCTGTGCATGACTCATTATTCTTCACAAAACAAAAGGAGACTTTCAATAAAAGGTTTTATGTCCAATCAGGGAAGGTCAATGAAGCCCAGTGTCATACAGGTTTATGACATGTGGATGAAAAAATGATAACAGAATTTTTCTTTTTAGTTGAACTATCACTTTCATTTGTTTCTTCAATGTTCTTTCGAATACTTGGTTCTGAATCATCGACTGTTGCATCCAGGTGGATTATGACTGCTATAAATTAACATAATATACGCATACATGCATATATTTAGTAAAAATAGAAAAGAAAATTGATATAAGATAATAAATATTTGTACATATTACGAAATATTTCCAAACATTGTGATCAGTGAAATCTGGATTATTTATATAAATATATAAAATATATATATAGTATATATATATATATATATAATAACTATATATATAGTATATATATATATATATATATATATATAGACTATATATATATATACATAAAATGTTCATTATTTTAAACACAATATATGTCTCGAATTATGCATTTAATTATATGTGTCCTGCAAAACAGAAGGACATTTTACATAATGTGACATTCAT
Source organism: Triplophysa yarkandensis (assembly GCA_033220385.1). Taxonomy (NCBI): domain Eukaryota; kingdom Metazoa; phylum Chordata; class Actinopteri; order Cypriniformes; family Nemacheilidae; genus Triplophysa; species Triplophysa yarkandensis. The sequence continues at coordinate 556,415 of CM065664.1, read as the reverse complement.
CAAAGTCAATATCTCACATATGTGAACTTGAAACTCTAGGAGTTATTCTTAAATGTCTGATTAATCCCAGCACAGTACGACTTCTGCCACACCACCACCTCACAATTCACCATCCCAGAATAGATGCATGCAATCTCTCTCTCTCTCTCTCTCTCTCTCTCTCTCTCGCTCTCTCTCTCTCTCTCTCACTCTCTCTCTCTCTCTCTCTCTCTCGCTCTCTCTCTCTCTCTCTCTCTCTCACTCTCCTCTCTCTCTCTCTTCGCTCTCTCTCTCTATCGCTCTCTCTCTCTCTCTATCGCTCTCTCTCTCTCTCTCGCTCTCTCTCTCTCTCTCTCTCCTCTCTCTCTCTCTCTCTCTCTCTCTCTCCTCTCTCTCTCTCTCTCTCTCTCTCTCTCTCTCTCTCTCTCTCTCTCTCTCCTCTCTCTCTCTCTCTCTCTCTCTCTCTCTCTCTCTCTCTCTCTCTCTCTCTCTCTCTCTCTCTCTCTCTCTCTCTCTCTCTCTCTCTCTCTCTCTCTCTCTCTCTCTCTCTCTCTCTCTCTCTCCTCTCTCTCTCTCTCTCTCTCTCTATCGCTCTCTCTCTCTATCGCTCTCTCTCTCTCTCTCTCTCTCTCTCTCTCTCTCTCCCACTCTCTCTCTCTCTCTCTCTCTCTCTTTCTCTCTCTCTCTATCGCTCTCTCTCTCTATCGCTCTCTCTTTCTCTCTCTCTCTCTCTCTCTCTCTCTCTCTCTCTCTCTCTCTCTCTCTCTCACTCTCTCTCTCTCTCTCTCTCATTCTCTTTCTTTCTCTCTCTCTCTCTCTCTCTCTCTCTCTCTCTCTCTCTCTCTCTCTCCCCCTCTCTTTTTTGGCTTCTCTCTTGAGTTTTGGCAAATGTCTGCAAGACATGAAAAGATGCCAGCAGTCACCCATTTCTGTCAGCTGATGAGAATGTGACACCGAAAACACAGAACCGATGACAGATGTTCCTGTGCACCCTGTGACATAGCTGTTTACTGAGGAGAAGGGCTGTCACCTTTAATTGAGCTAATGAGATTTGCGAAAAGACAAATACGTTTAAAAATATCATTCCTTCTATTGTGTTCTTAAGGCTTTTTTTGTTCACACGTGTCACTTCATGAGAAGCTTGTTTATAGCTGCTGTAACAGACTTTAGGGAAGTTTCAAACTTTAACAATTAGCCTGTGAAGTCCATTACGAGAGTGACAAGTCTAAATTGCTTGCAGCCACTGACGTCTGACTAATCCATCAGTCCCTCTTACCCCTTCTGAACACCTGCGAGAAGTTTTTAGATTTCTTTAATGCATCACATGCGACACATAGCATCAAGCTCAAAGGAATTATTTCTGTAAGAAAAAGACCTTTTGAGCTTTATTTAATGGAAAGTTTCCAGTCTGCCATTTGGCACAAGTGATGTTGACAACACACTCTATTTTTGCAATCCATGCAACAGAAGTTGAGGACTTATGGAGAGAAATGTTATGAGTATAACAGCTCCGTTTTTTCCCGACATAATTTTATCGTATGGATTCAGAATGCTTGAAAAAGTCATATTGACCACTTTTATGGCTCTTAAACTTCCATTGTATAGAAAAACACATTCACCCAGTACATTTCTCAACTTTTTTGTGTTCGTCACAATGTTCACCAAAAAAAAAAATAGTATCATATACTCAACTTTTTGTCATTTGTCAACCCGTATGACTTTCTTGCACAGATCAGAAAAAAAGATATTTTGATATTTTGTGTGCAGTAGAAGTTAATGGGTGCCACTGGGGTTTGGTTACCAACTTGATTTAAAACATGTTCTTTTGCCGTCGGCAGAATAAAGAAACTCAAGCAGAGTTTTGGGTGAACCATTCTTTTAATAAATACATGGTATAAACGATATTGCTCAACCACTGCCTTTTACCTTCACAATCTGCACATGTTGTTCACAAGCTTAATGCATAGCTAATTTTTATTATTTTTGTATTATTGATTTCAAGTTTTAGGAAATGCACCTGCAAAGGGGCCCAATGTTGGTCACAGAGCAAGTCTCTTCTAAGAGGAGCTGAGATTGACCATCTAAGCTGAGCCGGGGCTGTTCTTTGGTCAGCGTTATGACGAAGGCAGAAAGGGGGGGGGGCATACGTTGTCATTCCTCATCATGTTGAATTTACGAGTTAGGGGAGTACTGATGTTGTATATTTCACCCTGAGCTGTGCTGTTTTGGCAGAAGGGGAGGAAATGTGATTTATGACTGTGTACTTAAGACTGTGTACTACGGTAATGTAGGCCAACATATCAAATGCACGTCACTGATTCTGATACTATTCGATTGTTACCCTTTCTTTTATTATTCCCATCATTGTTACATTTTAAAAAATATGTTCGTAAGCATAACCTTTGGTTTGTGCATGCACACATCTGCAGTAATTGCTTGTCATCGTAATCAAAACTGATATACTGTATAAACATCCTGATTTGGTTTAAACTTCAATAAAATACGTATTATGTACAAACTTTACGTGGACTATGGTCCATTCCTCATATCTACATGGTCAAAAGCACGCTTAAATTGGGCAATTCTCCCATACGAAATGTAACAAGTATAACTGCTTGCTGGTTCTTTCCTTATGTAGTTTTAATGTATGAATTCAGAATTTTCAGAAAATAGTGCCAATGGAAAAGTTATATGAACCATTTATAGAGTTTTTATGGGCTCAGTCCCCTGTTACTTTCTCAACAATTTATTTCACACAAGGTATAAAAAGATGGTTTGCCCAAAATGGAAATTGTGTCGCCATTTACTCAACCAGTTGCCATTAAAATTTTTATCAATTTTTGGATTTTGGGAACTGGCACCCATTCACTTGCACTGGTTTAGTATCCATTCATTAGAACTGAATGAGTGAATGAGTTTATAAAGGTATGCTTAAAGTAAAAGTAACTGTTGAGTTAACTAAAAAACAAAGATATTTAGAGGAATGTTAGGTACAATATCTGGGGGCCATTGGCCACCAAAAAATAAATAGGTAGCTTAAGGTTCTCAAAAACTGTATTAGTATATTCATATGATATCAAAGTAATAAAAGAATAGTTAACAAAATACTCTTTCAAACCTATTGCTCTGCACAACACTGATGTCCAGTACACCTTTGGAGCAGTTTGGGATGTGGTGACACAGGGCTTCGTGTAATCTTTATGAACGTGTCATTCATTTGTTCTTGAATATAAATAATAAAGTAACTTGTATTCCAACTAAGTACTTTTAAAACAAAAGTAATTTGAAAAGGTTACTTTCTAAAGGGATAATCAGCAATCAGTTACTTATTCCGAAGTAATTTGTGTCAACACTGTCCTTCACCTCTTCCACCACCTCATACACCCATAATTCTATCCACGACCCCAGTGGAAAGTCACCATGTTGTGGTTGTTCATCTGACAGGCACTCTTCATGCACCTCATCCATAAGACTAGATGGATGAAGGCGACACCTGTTACTGTAGATGGAAAGATGCGTTCAGGGGGAGTGAATGACTTGGGTGTCCTCTGGTCTCTCAGCCCTATGTTGACCTCCTGCAGAGCAATCACTTCCACCCTGGGTCACCAACATGGGTCAATGTTTCAATAACATTATTTCGGCAGTCTTATGCTGGTGGCCGTTCCTCAATTGATAAACATTACCGAGGTTAATAGGATATGGTGTCGAGGGCAAAAAGAAGCTGGGCCAAGGTGCATTATTCTCCCATAAATCTGCCAAGTGAGCCGCTACTGCCCTGGATCTTCTGTCCTTACTGGGGCTAATAAGGCCCCATAAAACGCTGGTCCATAGCTCCAATCAATCTAAACTATTATCCCCTGCCAGATCGTTAACGCAAGACTCTTTTTACGACTTTATATCCTAATAGATGAATCACTTGAGGAGATCAATGCATCTGATGTTTTATTCAGCCATAATTAAAGGGGCATAAGCTTCCGGTCGAACATTCCATTTCAATGACCAGATTATGTGTGTGATAATGTACGAACTGATGCCCGCCCGCTTGATGTTCCTGTTTATGAGCTTCATCATTTACAGGGTGTGATGAATTTGATGCACTGCGAAAAAAACAAACTGTTCGCCGTAATGTTATGGAAGCTTTGTGACCGTGAAATATGTACCTCTTACTGTAATTCCCCTCCTTCTTTCTGAATAAGAAAAATGAAGGTTGCTTCTTTTATTAAGCTATGAAAGGAAATGAAGGTGTGCTAAAATTCTTTGATGGCAATAAAGCAGATGTTTTATTTTAAATGAACTGTATGTTTCAAAATATTCGACAAATATCTCGTATTTGCCCTACATTCAAAATCTAAATTCTGTGATTGTAAATAAAGAATAAATAAATCTGATTAACTAAAATGTTCTTTTGGAATTCACAAATATGCATTTGTTTCACATAATTCGTATGTTCATTATAATAACTTTTATAATATAATAAATAAATAACTAATAAAGACTTTATTGGTAATAATTTGCTGTCACACCATAGGCCACGCTAACTGTATAGTTGTGAAAAGACTGTTATAATTTGCAATTTAATTATGTAATTGGACTTTCTTATTGTATCTCAAAAACATCACTGTAAAATTGCTATAAACAATCATTTTCCAGCAGATGGGGGTCATAAAAAACAATTTTTTGTACATTTGCTCTTTACTTCTGTAATTTAATGGATTAAAAAATCCACTGTAAAAAATAGATATTGTCATAAATACTGTTTTTTCAGGTAAATTGACATGGTTTTTATCTTATTTCACAACAATCTTGCAAATGATCAGTCTATTTCAAGAGGTAAATGACCACGGGTATAATTCGTTTATTTTCCGCGACTTTGTATTTATATGCATGCAAGCAAGAGGAAAAGGGATTGTGTGACTTGCATGTCTGTGTGTGTTTGTGCTTCTCCAGCCTGTTTTCGCGCAGGGGATTTGGGATCTGTCTGCTCTGATGAAGACTGATAAATGTGACATCATTCTGTCTAAAGATCATTAAATGTCAAGTCCTGCAGTGGCAGCAAAATGTGCTGGCAGAAAGTCAATGGCGTGAAGTGGTGCGTGTCTGTGCGTGTCTGTGCGTGTCTGTGTGTGTGTGCGCTGCAAGGGAGTGAACACAAACACCGTATCCTTTTCTGTCCGCTCTGTGTTTCATTTGCATTATGTAAAATGAAACTGTCGGCAATCGTCGTTCAGCACACTCTCAGGATCTATGTTAAAGAGAGAGGCCTGAACGATGAGACTATTGCGCAGAAACCTCTGAGCTTGCTTCAGGCGGAAGACAACAGGGTGACATTGCTAACAAATGTATAACCCAAAAATGTTTGCGTGACTCACGCCGTGAATTTGAAATATGTGGCAACATGCAAAGTGACAGGGCGATATGTAAAACTTGTCAGTTTTCTCTTTTAAATCCTGTCTTCAATATAAAACATGCCCTTTGAGGGATCTATTTCTGAATTAATGGAGCATTGAAATCTCACCGTATGAACTCTCGGGTACGGGCAATCCCAGAGCTACACGGCTAATAACATTGCAAAGACGCCGCATTCGTTTGATACTTCCATATTAACGGCCAGCCGAAGAAAAGCGTTCTTTTCTGATGAATACCTCCTAGAAGAGCTAAACCAAAACCTGATTAAAGTAGCACCGCTCTTGCTCTTATTGCATGCATAATGCACTTTTAATATTCAAATAATGAGGTGCTTGAGAGTTTCTTTAACGCCTTGTACGGGCTCGAAAATTGAAAGCAGGTAACTGTTTATAGCATTAGAAAGCGCCAAGGTCGAGTTAAGTAAATTAGATCTTAATTGTGGTGTTTAGTGAAGCATTTAGTACCAGCCCTTTGTCATGAATATCTTACATGGCCTTCCACAATGGCAAGAGGTGTGAATTACGAGACGAACCGGCATGCCAACACTGTTTTGACCTTCATCTGAAGACCACATAATGACAAAGTCTTTTTTGCGCTTCTTAAATCACTTCGTCAAGGTGTCGTATCTACCCGTTCCTCAGGGACAGGTTGGCCTGTCAATCAAACGAAGACAGGGATCACATTAACAGGAGATTTGATGTAGCCTCCAGCACGAGAGAAAGAACACACACACACACACACACACACATGTCCAGATACCGAAGCAGCCGCCTTCTTACGAACAGAGACACAATTACTTTCAAGTTGAATACGGCCAAATCCGAAACATACGCTGATGACGCGGGCGTGCTGAAGGAGCCAAGTCGCAACAGATGTCTGAAAAACAAAACACGGCAAAAGACAATTATTTCCTTAGTGATCATAATCTGCGCGGTTATCTTATAATCAGTCTTAGCATGCTTCACATAAACAGAGGGAAGTAATTATTCATCCTGCTTATTACCCAAGGGACAGATGAGTATGAATATTACATTTCTCATTCATTGATATGTCAACAACCAACGTAAGAAATATCCTGAGATCTGAATTAGACCGTTGGAAAATCAGCTTCGTGTAGTGATCAGCCACTCACGCCAGCTTCCTCCCCAGATTTGGAGGAAACAGCGGGAGGTTTAGTTGCCACGGCAGCGGTGCCACGCAAAGTAAAGATGGTGAAAGGTGAGTGGGTATGCCTGGAAGAACATTTAACCATTCCACTCTAGGACGAACGTCAAATACTATTCCCGCGGGCCAAGGATGGAGGGGTCCGTTTTAAATCACAGGGTATGGTGATGAAAATGACTATGGTGCCTTTGTTTCGTCCAATGAGAGACTAGGGGGTTTCTAGTCTATATTTCAGTCTTCATTGTATAAGATTCGAGGTCAAATTTAATCTCTTAAAAGGACCACAGCATGAAACGAAAATCCTTCCTTTAATGCTAGCATAAAGGACCATAGTTGGAGTTATAAGAGCAGAAATGTTGCCTGAATCGAACCAATGCTGAGGATTATGGGGTCTAATCTCAGTGTTCTGGTGTTATGGTGTAGCAGATACTTCAACCATTTTATAGTTAGTAAATGAGAAGTAGATCTTATTTTACGCCATGCACTCTTTAGTTTGTTAAAGATGATCATAAGCATTGAGGCTTATGCAAACAAAGCAGTTTTAGGTGTTGAATCTGAATTCACTGCTAATTTTGAATGACCTTCAATTGGAAAATGCATTTGGGAAGCAGATGATACAATTATAGCTTTCAACAGCAGGAATGGGTTCACGCCAAGGTCCAAACCTTGACCCTCCTGGACTCGAAACTAGCATACTGATCCACCCCCTACACAAAACCGAGCCTTTGTGCATAACAAACGTAAAAGTCAGGCGGAGGCCGCACAATCGACAACGTGGATTGGATGAAGCGTACCAAATATGAAAATGAAATAAATCTTTTAAAAGAGGCTCCGAGGGGGGATTTTAGCGATAACTCTTTGAGAACTCTACTTTACTGAGAAGGCCAATAAGACCTCAAACTGTTTGTCTCTCTTGAGATGGACTCGGTATTGACAGGCAAGCTAAAACTGCCCTTCAGCCTAAGGCGGTCTAAAGTGTGGATAAAGACAGCACTTACACTTCACCACGAGATTCTAAGATGCCAGTAGCATTGCACGAAGCCCTGCGCAGCAACTTACATTTCTTTTGCTTGAATCCAACCCATGCTGCTAGCTCACTTGACCCTGTTTTTATTCTTAATGCATCTTTTCTTTTGAGCAGTACACACAGGGTTGAGCCTCGCACACTCTTGGGCACCAACCTGAGAGCGACCCACAGTGTTTTTGTGCATGACCCTTGGCTAATAAATCAACGTCCAACAACAGAGAGTTAAGAAGTAGATTAAAATTTCATAACTATGAGCGCTGCTCTAAAAATCACACCCCCGTTCCCGAGAAGCCCTTCGAGCATTTCCTGAAACAATCTCTTTTTTTTCGCCCATACCAGGTCAAACATTCAGGGCATTTTTTGAACATGTGCTCAAAAAATGGCATTAATATTTAATACGGTGAGGAATTACTATTTTGTGCCCACCATACAGAATTCAGCACTTCTTTTCGGTTATCTTAATTAAGAGGAAAAAAATGAATCAAGTGAATTCTTCTCCCTCGGGCCACATGTATACATATTCACCGCAGATGAAAATGAATAATATGATTTTAATAACTTAATATGTCACAGAAAAACCAGTGATTCGAAAATGAATAATTAACAGCCTTCTGGGCTCATGTTTTACCTCGTGGGCCAAGTTTCGACACACAGAAGGTGAGAGCAACACTGCAGCGGCTGTCTGAAGTGTGCGAGGGTAACGAAATAACAGGAAAGCAAAACGTCCTCTCTCGAGTATTCACTTTGGCTTGAGCTTTGTGAAGCCCAACATGAAAATAAAACAAATGCAATCCGTTACAAACCAAATGTTTTATGGGTATTAGGGGTGTGTTTGTCTTAAACGCATGCCAAACAATGCGCATCTTGGTTACAGGCCCACAATACTATGCCAGCTCCTTCAAAATGAGACATCTTTGACATTATTTCAGGGGAAATAACATGTCATCTCCTTTTACCCCGAGGAGGAAATGTCAGCGTTTATGACATTAAACCACTATGGCAGGTCCAGTGACATGTTGCAAGTTGTTTTGCTGATGTCTACAAACACAGTCCAAAGCCCATTGGAGAGATGCATTATTTTCTGTGTCCCTCAGCCCGGGACCGGTTCAACTCTTCATCATTGCTGTTGCATATGTGAAGGTAATTCATTTTAGAACGGGCTGAACAAGATTCAATAACAGGGAAATGAGAAGAGACAGTGGGGCTTTGACAGTGTGGTAATTCAGGATGACAGCATGTCTCATGTGTCTATGAACTGTTTCTATCTAAACGTGTTTTCCACAAACCCCTTCTAAACCCCTTTATGCAGGAATTATGACAACCTCTTTTATTTCTCTTCCATTTGCTGTTCTATTCTCTCAAAAAACTGAAGGTGTTTTTAGTAGATCTAAACGATTTTTTGGTTACCAACATTCTTCAAAATATCTTTGTTGGTGATCTGTAGAACCATGAAAGTCATGCAGCTTAAGAACGTCAAGAGTAAATTATCACAGAATTTTCATTTTGATGTAAACGTTCCATTCAAAGCAAAAGATTGTGTGACTCACATCGCCAGAAGGCCCTAATCTGATTGGTTATCCGATAGAAAAAGACAACATCATGTCGGTGGATAAAAGTGTATATAATGATATATAGTGTATATACAATGAAAAACATACACAACAAATGGACTTTTGAAAAGCATCAAGGGGCTTATAGTTTTCTTATGTGGCACGAAAATGACACATTATCAAGGATGTTTACATTGTTCTTTATTTAAAAAAATGGATCCAAAATGGAGTGGTTAAACGTGTCGTTAGTGTTACTGTATACATGTCTTTAATGTTATCAATTTGATCCGGAATCATACCTGGAGAACATAGATGTAGAGTATCGAGAAGCTTGACATTTGCATACACCAAAATATGTAAAAATGATTTGCATGGCTGAAGCTTAACTTTACCCTGATATAAACCAGCGTGTGGTTAAACAGTAAACAATAGATATAATCAAAAAATAATTTCAACTGATCATTATTAACACAAACAATCAATGGTGTCCGTTTGAAATACTACACTTTTGGTCGGTTTACTTTCATTATCATCTAGTTTACAAAGCTTAACAGTGTAACTCTTTGTGTATTAAGTTACAGAAACTGTTAAACGCACCAACTTAAGTAATAAAATACACTTACTAGTTGTGGATCATAAACAATAGATTAAACAGTGGATTAAAATATTCAAGAACCAAATTAAACATAAATTATAATCCTTGATCTCTAAGTACAGCATCTATGGGAAGGCCAAACAAAGGCCACGAATAAAAGTTTGGACGATATGGCGACAAACACCCTCTACAAATGCAGCTCTTCCTCTTCTCTTTGGCAGTGCAACAAGACCACGCCCCTTTTTGTGTGTTCCTGTGGGCGGAGTTTAACCATGGTTGTGATGTCACTTAAGCAGGAACTAGAGGAGTGTAGTCCAAACCGGCGATTTCTGTTAAATAAAATATCTCGCTTGGCATTGACCTTTGACCTTTATACGTTTACAGATATTATTTATACTCTAACAACTACATAACTCGATTTGAAAGGACAATATTAAAGAATGCAGTTTCTAAGATGAGTGCAGATGTAATGAATTGCACAATGCATTGTGTGTCAATTAGAATCAATTTGCATGATAAACTTTTAATTCCCATCACTTACACTGTAAGTGAAACTGTCATTCCACACTCCAAATTCCACACTTCGTGTTTTCGGTTAAAGATATGCTGTCTGTGTACATAAGGTGCGCTTCTTTTCACTATCCCCACTAAACTATAATACGGCATAAAAAAGTGCATTTGTGCTCAATTGGTTTGAGAAAAATGCAAATCATTATTCTTTATAAAAGGTATCTTTTGGACTTCATTTTACTGCCTTTGACAGTTATTATTATTTTGTTACTGGGTGAATCTCGGAATCTTGATCATACAGTGTTTTCTGACCAGTCAAATTCTTAGTGTTTGCTGTTTAGAACTAGTGGAAATGATGACAATTGCATTTAGCAACAACTGAAACATCTTTTAATATGACCAACCAATGCACCGTCAGAAAGTCACTGCACCTTCCAGGGCTCACGCCGCAGTCAATCAACCAAACACACTGCCCATTTCCTCTCACATAATACCCTGTCTATCCGTCTGTAAGACATGGATGCAAGAAATGATACCGTCATGCAGAAAGTAATGTGACAGAACTTTGAGATAATGACAGGAACAGAGGAGTACTGACTTTGGGAAGTCTGCTGTGAAATTACAGCACACCAGCACTGAGGGAAGTGCACTAAAAGCCTGGCAAAGTGTTCACTTTGAGGGAATGTGTCAGAGCGATAAGGTATCACAACAATGCTCCAATGCATAATCCAGACCTCCCCAGACTGATTTTAGCTCTTGCGTTTTGATCCATGCGAAATACAGAAGTACTCCGTCTTTGTGCCGGTCCCCCGATGGCAAAATAAATCTTCTCTGTTTCCGCAGTGTTTCAGAAGGAAGGTTTAACATCTTCTTGTCTCTCTTGCAGTTTTGCAGGTTGAAATTCCCTCTGACATCAAGATGTTCTTATGGATATTCTGGATAGATTCTTGTTCTGTCTTTTGCTTGGCTTGGATTGTTTCATGTTGAGATGATTTTCATTTTTCTTTCTTTCTTTGTTATACACATGCTGGCTCAGTACCAAAGTTTTGGGTGAGATTCAACTCTGTGGTCTTGTGTCTTTTTTACAGCATTTCTTTTAGGTCACAAATTTTCTCTTATTATTGAATTGATCTGTTTAAACTTGAATTTCATATTTTTTAAAAGTCACATGTATTATATTTTTTTCTATATTGATATTTCCTATTTTTGGCTTTATTGGGACAAGAGGCGACAGGAAACCAGAAAACAGAGAGAGGGGAGTTGGACTGACAAAGAACACTATAATGCTTTGGAATTTATGAAATTTAATGTTTAACTGTTGTGAATGTAATACAAAAATTAAATAATCTGATTAACTATAATTTGTCGATTAGACCTTAAAAAAATATATTAGTATTGTATTAAAAATCTATATTTGTTGAATTAATTAATTTTTCTCATTACATATATAATTTTTCTAAAAAAAATTTGTACATTTTACAGATATTATTTGTATATTTTTTTATAAATTTTAATATGTCCCACTAACAAAAAAGATTTTATTAAGTTAATAAAACTGTTTATTTTTTGTGTTTACTAAGCTTCATTAATTAGTTTTTAAAGTGTATGTAGGCATGCTAAACCATAGGGCCACAGGCATCAACAAGCGACATATATTTAAATGTTTTGATTTGGCAAAAACTTCTATCCAAAGTGACTAACAAAAGAGCATTGCTCTTTTTGATTTATGCTTTTATTTATACATAAATATTTTATCATTTTTTTCAGGAAAAATGATCATTTGCCATCTTTGAAGCCATATGGACTATGAAAAGTTTCAATTCAGTTAGGAATCTTTGACACACCGTACAAGAGACAACGATACACAAATCTTTTCCAATATTGCTTTTTTGTTATTTTGTAGCCACCTGTTTCTTTTGCTTGAAGAGTATACAATAAAGGCCGTACGCATCTGTGCGTCTTAACTGCGGTCCGTCTCGCGAAAGTTAGAGCGCAGGTCTTGAATGAGAAAGAGCTCCCAAACAAGTGACTCAACAGTGGAATTAAAGACCATCTGCTTCAGCTGATTTATCACACAGGAGGCGAGAGAGAGACAAGAGCAGAATTAGCAATGCAAATACAGGCCAAGGATCAGCTAAAGTACAAGGGAAAGGACATGCTGTGTGATAGTAATAATAAATTTGACTCCAGTTCTTTGCCACATGGGGACTACGGCCACTCAGCAGCAGCAGCGCCGATGACATACTCAGAATATTATTCTTGCATCCAATTTCAACCGTAATAATAGTTTACCTGCAAAAACTCTCTTTAAAAATAATATCGTAGAAGATGACAGCGGGAGTTTCATTTGGGGCATCCGCATTCCATTTCTTCTCAGCACGCCGATCCTAGCTATTCAAAAGTGGACATGGATTAGTGTTATTATCATTAGGCATCAGTTTACATACGCATGAAATGTTAGGTAATATTTAAAGCAGTGGTTACTTTGAGACACTGATTTACCGCAGGGATTAAAGAAAAGATATTAATTAGATTAGCTCCCAACAGGCCCATGCGTAGAAATGAAAATGAAAAAATCACATAAGAAAAGTGCAGGTTAAAAATAAGACTATGTGTCTTCTCTGAAAGATTTGATGTCTCAACGGGCTCCTGGCTGTTACTGTAAATTAAACAATAGGGAAACAGGAGCCAGCCCTCACCATGGTAATTAATGAAAAAAATAACTCATGCAGCCCTCACAGTAGGCATCCTCTTTGATATCTTTCCGCTGATCTTTATTTCCTGCCCTGCTTTATTAGAAACAATCCAGTTCCATGGCTGGGATCTTGAATAGCACTTGGTGCTTTTAGATGTGCTTCGTGTTAATTGCAGCTCAGCGGTAGGAAACATGACTGCAACGTTATATAAAGATCGAAAATGCGTAGAATTTAGAATGTTGATTTTAGAACGGCGAAAGATTAAATACATCATGTGTCTGCTGCTGTTGAAGTGTGCAAAGTGACCCTTTCACTTAAATATGCCGAGAATAGCGCACAATATTATAGCTTTTTGCATTTCTATTTTTTCGAAGCGGTCTTGCTTCCGTTGCTATGTTACGCTGAATTACAGTGCTTGATTCCATCAAGGATTCTACCCATGTCCCGTGATCTGTTTAAATAAAAGAAGATTGCTGTATTAAACTGGGAGTCATGTTAAAAACGCTTCATGCAAGATTCATATCATTTGCATGTAAGTTTAACATTCTTATAGTTGTATCGCTCGGCTTTCTTTTTGATCAACTTTCATAACCTCGCTTATTCGCGGGGGAAAGATCGGTTATTTTTACGGTCGATGATGAACTGTCTCTTCCCTTAAGTCTGATTGATGGATTTGTGATGCTTCCTGGCATTACAGTGAATATAAAACAAAAGCCTCTGTAGTCCTTTATTACGAATCCCCTGCCAAGGAGCCGTCAGCTATCGGAAGTGTGATTATAGTCATTTACAACTTATCCTGGTGACTTGTCTCACCTTTTCAAAGGCATTTTTGCTATTTTTTGTCCATTTTAATACATGTCTCTCCTGGCAAAGATGTGTCACAACAAATAATCTGGCGGAGGCAAGTGTAAATAAACAAAGCATGTCTAAGATGCTTCTTATCGCATTTGATGTGCCAAACAATCGCTTTTCAAATAATCCACATTGCGTTAATGCTACTTGGCTTTAAAATGAGCAAGTTCTTTTCCAACAGTTTCCCTTTCCCGAGCATAACGCCTAGTGACAGCTAGCAGAAGTCATGTGACTGGGAGCAGCTACTGGAGAGTGTGTCGTAATTAAGGGAATGATGGGGAAGTTGATAAGGTTTCTGGGAGTGGGTCAGCAGATCTGTGGATCAGCTCTGGACTGGGTGATGCAGCGCCTTCATCATAACCTGGTTTCATTATGGCTCAGTAGCTGCTTAACCACTGTGCTGTGCTGTGCAATCAACATGCTAATGAAGCCTCCCCAGCACTTTCCTCAGCCGTGGGGGACAGGACACAGGGCTAACTCCAACAGGCCTCCTCTGGTTTCACGCCATGCTGATTACAGCTAGTGCACTTGGAATGGGCGGCGTTTTGCCAACCTGAAATCGGGTATTTCGTTTTTATACGCGCATTTCAGGCTTCGTTCTTGCCACTTACATTAAAACGTTCAATAGGAGTTTATATTACCATTAGTTCATGAAAGTCACGCAATAAGGACACACACACTACCATAGAAACACCGGATGGTTTCGACCAATGGTTGTGCAACAATGCAAAAGCGCAGCATCTCAAGCTGAAATTCAGCAGAAGTTAACCCTCAAAAAAAAAAAAAGAAATATACTTAAAGTATAAATAGGTATACTCCAGCAAAGTTAAAGTATGTTTGTGTATACTTTACTATTACTACACTCTATCTTTCGATGAGATTGTTATGAAATATAGAACTTTATAGAAATGCAGAGCAAACAGGGGTGACGTGAGCACTTCATTCATTGTCTGCTGACACTGAGAATCAAACCAGCAACCTCCTGCTGAAGTCCAACTCTTTACCCCCAAGCCACAATTTGTTACCAAAACGTTGACTGTGTCCAAATAAATAGGCACTTTCGAGTATAGAATAGTTGTAATTGAAATTTTCCAACTTCAAGTTAAAAACTGTGCATTGAATGAAATGAAAGGGTAGATATAATAACACATGTAGGAGGACTCCGAGTTCGGAAATTAGTCCAAACCCCAGCTTAACTGTAATTAAAGCATGTGTTATTTGTATTTTTAACACATTATGTGCAGTTTTTAAACACTTTGAGTCTGTGAAATGCACACAATTTAGAATAAATTCAGTTAAATAAATTTAATTTAGATACAGTTTTCTATGTTAGAGTTGAGACTGATGTGATGTTGTGGCCGAGAGATTCTGCCAAAACTGTCAACCAGGATGATTGAAAGCTCTATATCTGCTCTTTCTCTGATTGGAAATTGCATTTGTATTTGTTTAATTTTAGTCTAAAAGTATTAACTGCATATTTGAATATACATTTTAACGATTAAAACATTTGAAACACTTGTACGTTCTGCCTTTTACCCAACCATGTCTTAAAACAACCAAACACTTTTAGAACGTAAAAATATAATTACAGTGATCGTTGCCAGCTTGGATTTTTTGTTCAAATGAATTTCTTTCATTTTTATTTTCTTTCATTTTTATTCATGCTTACAATATGTTCAAGACAATAGAAGAGAAACATCAGACACAATATGATGTCACCCCAGTATTGAAAGGCCTTTGTGAATGTCTTTATTCATTATGTCCGTCATCATCATGAGAGCAGATGATTGACGTTTAATCACATAGGAATTTACTCAACACCCACCTCATTAGGATCTGTCCGGTACATTATTCCCGGGTGTCATTAACTGCGGTGCTGAAACAGTAAGTCTGGTGTGCTAATTGTTGGTGAGTATTCATTTGTATATTTCTACATTCCCTGTGTAATTAACCCTCTGACATCATAAAAATCCAGGCTGTTCTTATGACTAAAATAACATGCCAACATATAAGTAATTAAAAATCTCCTGGTGGTTTTAAAACCACTGTGTTTTGTGGTAAGAAGATTTATCTGTAAGATTATACATGATAAATATGCTTTTTAGGGAACAGAAACGCATAGTAGTCCACAATAATTGGGATTGTGTGTATGAGCGAATATAAATTCACAACCGAATCTAAACTCCAGCACCCCAGTAATTCCTAGAGGAATCTTTGTAAATGTCAATGACGCCCTTTTGGAAACTCCCATAGCATGTTTATGAAAAATTAATGATGTAATTTGCAAGTAAGAGGTGATGTTTAGGCGGCATTGGAATAATGAAGTTCTCGGCCATGTGTAATGTCTATTACTGAATCATTATTGAGTTTAATTCAGTTACATGACACCAAAGTCTAAACTGACCTGTAAATTCTCGGAGACAATAAAATTTGAAGGTATGCTTTGCATTCTTATAAGGGGTCAGGATGACTGTCATTAATTATAGATAGTTTGCAGTCCCCCACTATGCATATTTAGTCTGCATATGCATATGAACCCGTATAATTCCCCTGAAAGTGAGGTTATTGTCCTCTAATGCTTTTAACTGAGATGAAATTATATTAACTATGATTTCAGTAAACAGCTATGACACGGGCAATGCAGACTGTGCTCTCTTGTTTTAGGGATATTACACATCGGGCCTATAAACCGGTTACCATCATTACAACATATATGGCCGCATCGAGTATAAAACATTGTATATGATACGAACAAACTCATACAAACGGATAAGAAAACGAATTGTTACTTAAGGCATCTTGAAACTTTTAAAGACCCCCTTGATGTGTATATGATTGTGGTGTTTTAATATGCGGAAAGGCAAACCACGTGCAATTTTTTTATTTTAAACCATTGCTGAGAAAAGATTGCCCCAGTTAATGATGTCATAAACCTGTTACCAATCCCATTAACTCATCTGACCCCGTGGATCAGCAGTTTGAGTCATAGATAAGCAAAAATAGTGCGTAGAAACGGGCTAAAACTATGGCTGCACTTCTGAATCATGAACACAGATGAAAAAATGGACTTGATTTTCACTTAAACTCTCTTACAGTCTTTCCACATTTCGCTGTTTGCTCACAATAGAAAAAAAGAAAAAAAAGAGTAGCAAGCTCCGATTGACTGGGACATGACAGATTCTTAGAGCAGAGAAAGAGAGACGCTCGGAATCACTGAACTGTTGCTTAACGGATTTTCAGAGAAATGAACGTCTGACTCTCAGGTTAATAGACCAAGACACATTTGACCTGCGGTAATGTTGCTCCAAATCAACAAAACCCAACGAGTCGGATAAGACCGAGCGTGCTCCTGGACTGAGGTGTCAGGGCAATATAAAGTAAAGTAGGTCCGTGTAAGCCGAATGACTACGTCTAGACTCCTTCGGCCTGTTTTCTGCATAACAAATGGCATAAAATAAATAAAACATCGGTAGGCCGCGAAAACCAATGTTGACTTTACAAGTGGGTCCTATTGATTTTGATTGTCAGTCAGTTTCAAGCGTGTTGTTGATGGAAACGGAATTAAATCAGTTTGGACCTGGTTGGATGACAGGTTGTTTGCTTTCGACTAAATCGCTTATTCCTAAAAGTGAATTATGGCTCTATACTGTAGTACAACGTCGCTGATTGCCCTATAGTTTTCTGAAAGATGGTTTCTGAACGAAGTCAAGACAACAAGGAATTTGTTTAAAGCCTTGGAAAATATCATCCGGGGTCATTTCGAGTTGTAAATTCAGTGCATTTATCATCTTTGAATGTGGAAGTTTAAATCATGTTGGTTTCCAACGGCCTAGGTCAGAAACGGCTGACCCGCGTAAAAAGATGCTGATTTTCATGCCTAAAATGTACTTCTTCGGCCCCTCATTTAGCTTAATAAGCAAAGACGCTGAAGATGGCACTCGTGCGCGTTTAGGCGAGCTGAGCTGTCGTAGCTTTTCTGTCGGTGCTTGTGTTTGTGTGCAGTCTGTTTATTTTAATTACCAGTGGTGAAGTGTGTAAAGGCTTCATTGCTTTCACACTGAAAACACCACTGATTAAAGGAAGCCAATGTGCTTTTGATAGATCTACCCTATCGGATTTTGATTCATGCCATCGGCTGTGGCTTTAAGTGGTGTCTTTTATGTGCTGAGGGTAAATAGTTTGTTTACTAATGAATGGCAATTTTGGCACGACACTCTATCCAATCAAACACTGCCTGCAGTCAAATAAAGCACTGCTGCAGACAGACATTGAGATAGTTCTAATGAGAGGAAATTAAACATCAATGCCGTACAGTGAGTTTAAATCGTCTGCTCGGGAGACCGAAGCCACAAAACACATGAGTCTGGGGACGGGAGTGGAATGTTTGTCACTTTTATCTAATGACCTTTCCTTTCTTTTTGCCAAGAAGAATTACTGTTTATCTATTTCACTTGGCGCACTGGATTGTTTTTTCCCTTTGAAATAACCGGATCAGACACGAAACATACTGCCGTTAATGCCGTAAATGAATGTAAAAATGAATCTGGTGACTGGAGAGCAAATATTAATACCAAGGCGACATAAATCCCATAATCCCATAATTTAAAAGACTTATGTATAGTTAGGTGAATAGTGTCTTGACAGTTAGAATTATAGGAATAGTTCATCTAAAAATGAAAATGTTGTCACTATTTGCTCACCCTTCAGACATTCCTTAACTTTATACTTTTCTTTGTTATGCTGAACACAAATGGAGATATTTTAGTGACATTTTTTAACCAAGCCATTTTGGGCCACAATTGGTTTGCGGTAAATAACGACAAACTTTCATTTTAAGGTTAACTACCCTTATGAAAAAGGAGTAAACCATACTTAACGTTTCTTTTCATAAGTATACTTAAGTAAAAGTCAAGCTGATTTAAAAGTATACTTTATATTGTAAGAATAGTAATATCAATGTAAAAATAACACTTCATTAAACTTCTTTTCCATAAATATTGGTGTTTCTTTTTAAAAGATGTACAGGTATGATCAAATTAAAAAGCTATGTTTTCCAATCTAGAGCCACTTATGGTCATGCCATCCAAAGATCATTCAGAGCATCAAACAAAATATACATAATACAATACAACAAAGACTAAGTGGTTGTATAAATCATGCGTGCCACCCACCAGACAGAGTTACGGAATCAGTGTGAGTGGAAATAAAAAATGTCCTAACGTTTTTGCCTGAAGCATTACATTTATTCCAAGAACGTGAATGACTGAGCGACTGCATTGAGTTGTGTTGTCACATGCAGTGCTGTATTATGTAGGAAAGAAAATGAAGTCCCCAGAAAAAACTTTGTTCCATTGTTGTTAGCATGTGTTGGTTTACACTACTTATGTGTTATTTTCTGTGCGGCAAAGAGTTTTCCAGGTGCACTTGAGAGCCGTACGAACCGTATCAATATATTCTGACCACAGGCTATGCTTATGTGAAAAACAATACAGGAGAAATAGCCTGATACTGTGCGGTTATTCTTTATTTTTACGGCCTTAAGATATTTTACAAATTATAAACAACCTTAGTACTTTTTGTTAACTTCAAGAAGGTAAAGTATTGGTTGTTTGTCTCTCTAATATTTGTTAAGACTTTTAGATGATTATCTATAAGAAGGCTGCTGCTCTTCTTGATCTAGGCATCTTTAGGATCCGTCATACAGAAGCATGACTTTTCCTATCAATAATATGCGGACGACATGCAGTTCCACTCGCCTGTCATCCTGAAGATCAGATGGTTTCGGCCCGCATCTCAGCATGCCAAAGAAATCTCGCTCTGGATGAAGAACCATCACCTGCAGCTAAACCTTGCGAAAACTGCATTTTTTGTAATCCCAGCCAACCCAAAGGTCCACCACAACCTCTCCATTCAACTAGGATCATCAATCATTTTACCTTCCAGGACAGCGAGAAATTCAGGAGTGGTAATCGACGGACAGCTAAACTTCACTGATCATGTTGCCAGTACTGCCACGTCCTGCAGATTCCTGCACTAAAACATTAGGAAGATAAGTCCTTTCCTCTAAGAGCACACTACACAAATCCTTGTCCAGGCTCTGGTCCTGTTCAGGCTGGACTACTGCAATGCTCGACTCACTGGAGTCCTGGTTTGCACAACCAAACCTCTGCAGATGATACTGATTGTAGCGACAAGAGTAGTTTTCAAAGAGCTGAAAAGAGTGCACGCCACACTTCTCTTCATCATAGCCTCTCGTATTGAACTCTGCTCATATACAAAGTATGTTGCTTCGGATAAAATGTCAACTAAATGCCTAAATGTAAATGTACATTCAACTGACAATAACTTTCATGTCAACTTACTCTTAGCCTGTACTATACACGAGCATGGGCAGTCATGGCCTGGTGTGTGTGTGTGTGTGTGTGTGTGTGTGTGTGTGTGTGTGTGTGTGTGTGTGTGTGTGTGTGTGTGTGTGTGTGTGTGTGTGTGTGTGTGTGTGTGTGTGTGTATGTTCACTTACTGGATGGGTTAAATGCAGAGCACAAATTCCAAGTATGGAACACCATACTTGGCAATACGTCACTTCACTTCACTTCACTACAGTGTGTGCCTTGACCTTCACTAATCAGACCCTGTTTACACTGGAAATTATTATAAAACCAATCAAAAAATAAAATTTCAATTGAATATGGCATGATGCAACGTAATCAAAATTAAGAACAAAAGGTCTATCGCACCGTATTGCATTCTAATCTGACATGTTGAAGTTGACTTGTAGGAATGTAAGATGCTTTGGATGAAAGTGTCTGCCTAATGCCAAAACGTAACTAAGTGTAACCAAATAAATAAGACAAAAGGGGAAAATTGAGCTTAAATTAACACAAAGACAAAATCTATAAAAGCTATTTAAAAAAAGTAATAAATAAATCTTAAAGCCAAACTACAATAACCCTAGTTCAAGATGTGTTAAGTATTCTCACACGGACGATTTTCTATCCTAAGCTAAAGAATCCACAAAAATAACAAATTAATTTAAAGATAGCTCAATGCTTTAAAACTCTGAAAAAATGTGTTATTAAAATATCAAGAAATGCCCCTATGGATACATTGCACTCGTTTAATAACACCCAAGTATGCGGGATGAAAAAGTTTAAGAACATGTAGTAGTATAAGATGAAAAGAAGATATGAGTAAGCATACGACATTCATCCTTACCAATAGGTGTCGGTTATAAGTCAAAGACCAATGAAACCAAAAAGATCCAGCGAAGCGCTTGAGTGCGCCTTAATTTAATGTTACCGCCGGAGAGCTTCTTCTATTTGCATACCAGATTAATACATACAGTACATGAGTCAATCCATCATGTTCCTAACAACCGAACCCGAGTGACATGTAGCGACATGTTTTCAAACGCTATCTATCGTGCCCGCGTGCAGAACGAGCGTGTGTCAGAGAAATGACAAAGGACGTTTGTCAGAATAATAAGGGTGACGTTTATTTGTCAGGCCGCCGGCAAGGTGAGCCGCAGACCGATCACGGACGCCCCGCTAGCTCTCAGAACATTCCCTCGACTCACACAAAGATCTGTGTCTTGGCCGAGGAAGAAGTGCATTCACGCCGGCCTCCACACTCTCAATGAAGTGATTCATAGGAACAATTACAGCGGCGTGTGTTACCTCGTTTAACTTATCTGTGAAATCGGGAATAAACGAGTAACTGGAAGTTATTCGGAGTAACAACGGCAGTGTGTGTATGTTTCACATTGAGGAGAAAACGGCCTTTTCAGCGTTATCCCTGATAAGATTTACCTTCGCGGTGCTGCACGGAGACAAGCATAAAAATACCAGGAGAAACCAAAGCCCTGCGTTTGTAACTAATTGACTACGATCTGAGTTGGTTATTTGCATTTTGGAGCTTTGTTTATTATCCGTCCTCGGCTTTCTCATTAAGGCCAATCGACTCCGACTCCGCCGCTGTGTTATTGTTCCTCCGTCACCGAGGCGGCAATAAATTAGCCATATTCTCTCGCCGGGTCCGGAAGCCCGCAACACCCAAGACAGCATCTGCCAACTTTGAATTAGTTGAGAAAAAACTACCTTTTAACAAGAAAAGAAAATGATTAACATAACTCAATATGGCAATTAAGATAGAAGAAAGGGCAGGGAGGCTGGTGACGTCCCCACCCGTCCTGGGGGAAAGTGAGACGCGGCATGTTGATGCGTCTCTCCGAGATGAGCTGGTTCAACTCATCTCCAATTAGCTGTGAATGTCCCCCTGATTAAAAGCAGCCCAACAGTCCCCAACCCCTCATTATCCCGACCCCACAATTTTTCACGTTGCTCGCCATGCACTTATCTCTCCCCAGATATACGGCTGACTTTTAATTACCTTCCTCACAGCGGTGCTGTCCGTTGATAAGTTTGAAGGACAGCCTACTCTGGGGTATACAGCAAAAAAGCAGCGGGAGGAAACCGAAGGCGCTAGAGGTACGGCATCTTGAAACGCCGGAGAACAGGGAGACGTGTCTCTGTCTGACAAAACATCGCCGTTTCAAGGCAGACGTTCGTCTGTGATGTTTGAGTTCAACCCTTTTGTCTCTGGTTCCCTCCTCTGTGTGGTCTCCGAGGTTACGGCGACCGAGTTTGTCAGAGAGCGTACAAAAGTTATCATTGCTGGATGCAAACTTGTCAAGGTCCAGTACCGGATCATGTGACTTGACTGAAGGACATTTTCCTCCCGGAGGCATTGGGGAGTTTATTACTGGTTAATGCTGTGATGCTTCTAGTGTCCGCTGTGATTACAGTATACCATGTTTATAATGCCGTACCCCAAACGAATGGATATTATTTAAACGCGCATTTCATGTAATGCCTTCATTTGCATTTGGAAATCATTCATTTTTATAATGAGAGTCTTATGTTCCATATACTGGTAATAAAAGATGATTATGCTCTTCCAGACACGCTGTTGCCCGGCGACACACATCGCTTGATGATGCCTTGGCTTCTTTTGGAGCGATTTTATTTCGGTTCAAGTTATTCAATATTAGTTTTATAGAGCCATTGTATGAAAACAATATCACAGAAGGGCCATTGTGTTTAAAGCCATGATTATAATCCGTAGTCTGATTTCGTCATAATATGGAAGGGACAAATGTCCTATGAAAACGGAAAATGTTGTAGGCCAGGTTTTATCAGACAACTAGCCTGGTCTGGAAGGGGCTCATAAAATAACTAATAATATTTCACTTAATTAATATCAATTTTCATCTATATTATTATTTTTATTATATTTCAAATGGTATAAACTTGTTGATTATAGTTGTGTATTCATTTTATAAGGTTTATGATTTCTTGAATTGATTGTGTGACTTTGTCACATTTCAGTTTAGTCAAGTGACGTTTCTTCTACTTGACATACTTTAACTTACTTTCTTAAGCTTGTCACCCAAGATAATCAACTTTCTTTTGTGGATGAGTAAAGGAAGTTCACAAAATCATGCATGCGCACTAACATTTGTTAATATTGTTGCTTTGAAACCTTCTAATGGCCCGGTATCTTTAAATCCTTCGGTTTGAACCCATTTAAATACATATCAACAAACTACAAATAAAATGTCAGATCAAAACGGTCTGAACGTTCCAGTATCAGTGCCTGCCGATCTTCAAGTGTAAACAAAGCAACGATAACGAAGAAATTGAACTGGGATCATCTTTGCGGGTCGTGTGATACCCAAGAAAAAAGTCCCTGCGTGTGAAATGTCATCGCGATCGCCGAGCTGTGAAAACATCAGTAGCGTGACATTTGAACCTTTGTGATTGCTGCGAGGAGGATTTCGGATCATTTGTGATATCCATAAGCTGCATAGCAGATACACTTTCCAGTATCTCCTCACCTCCTGTACAGACGCTGATCTTGTGTAGCTGCTGACCCTGTGTGTGTGTGTGTGTGTGTGTGTGTGTGTGTGTGTGTGTGTGTGTGTGTGTGTGTGTGTGTGTGTGTGTGTGTGTGTGTGTGTGTGTGTGTGTGTGTGTGTGTGTGTGTGTGTGTGTGTGTGCGTGCGCGTGCGTGTGCGTGCGTGTGCGTGTGTTCAGTTTAATCGCACATAAATGTGTGCGTCTGTGAAGATTCACACCTTGTTGCCATAATATAACGTGTGAGCGCCTTAAATTCTCCAGGGTAGATCCCTCAATACTTCATGTCTGTTAGTGAGTCTTACACTTTGGGAGACTGCCAAGTGTTACACTGTCAGTTAAGACACTCTGCAGACCCCATTTTCCAGCATTTCAGTGTTGACAGCTGTCAATGGGAGATATCATTTAGCATTTCTAAAAACTGTAATGGTTTTCATTTATTTTAACATTAAGCGCTGTGTCATTTGCCGTTTATGATAAATTCTGCTGAATAGATTGGGCGACATCGTCTTTTCAACACTCATCTCTCTCGGTGGCGCGAGTGATTTGCAGTGTTCCTCAAAACACGTGTGCTTAGGTGCCTATTAATCCATGTTAACCACAGCAGAGGCCAAGGGCTGTCAAGCCCTTGTCATATTCACGTGTGACTTATGACGCACTGGAAACTGCGGCAAGCACATTCTCTTAATTAAACCGGATATGGGTAAAGATACAGAAGGCCAGTTATACCGCACCTCGTATTAATTGGAATGACACATAAATTGATCTGCGGGTAATTATTTTTCTGGAAGCCATCAATGGTGGCAAAACGTTCTGATGTTAATTACGAGCTGCTCTTGAACGTATTTCTAAAAAGAGGGACGTTTGTGCCACACTAACAAGGTAGACACATAAACAGGAATGTTATGATTCAGCCTGTAAGTATTTTAGGCCTCCGAAACCAATGCCTGTCAGCGGTTTTGTATCTTTCCGTAAATATTAGCGTTTACGATTTATACACTCTGTTTTATGTCGAAAAAGCAGCTGATGCAGAAGAACATTGAGTTCTGCTTCCTGGAGTGATGATGGTAGAATCTGAATTGATTTGTACTGAACATAAACTTTATCAGATTGATGTCCCGTCCAAAGAGTATGCAGTGTGCTGTATTTACAGTGTATTTTAAACATTTGTTTTAAATGTGCATTTAATTGACAGCGGTGCAATCCCAGGCAAATATTATTTTTTTAAAGTGTCACAATTAG
This sequence comes from Triplophysa yarkandensis, assembly GCA_033220385.1. NCBI lineage: Eukaryota > Metazoa > Chordata > Actinopteri > Cypriniformes > Nemacheilidae > Triplophysa > Triplophysa yarkandensis. The sequence continues at coordinate 531,480 of CM065664.1, read as the reverse complement.
GGGCCGTGCGCCATTCTCTAAATGATAGTATGGCAGCGGGCCAGTAATATAAGTGCCAACGGCTCAATTCTGGGCACTATACTGCGGAACCACATTTGAATAAAAACATGGATCAACACAGTGACAAACCTTGCCAGGATGCCCAAGACATCAGTTTAACAACAGAAAGATGTCGTACACCAACGTGGGATAGATGTAAGATTTTGGTTCAAAATGAAAATCGGATTGACGTTAAATCCCAGCATTGGTTCTCTTTCAGTGTCCAGTGTTGCTGAGACAATGAAAACCTTGATGTCAGTATCAGACATTGTACGGACAGTAAAATGCTGTTGAAAATGAACATTGGGTTGACTTCAAAATCCGATGTTGGGTTTCTGGCAGTGTACAATAGTCAGATATGAAATATCTGTTGGAAATGTACGTATTTAATAAGTCAAAATCTAGCGTTGTTTAGACCTCATTATCAGACAATATACAGACAGTACATTTAAGATGTAATTAAAAACCAGCTTGATGTCAAACCCAACATTGGGCGGATGTCAGTATGCAATGTTGAACAGACATTGTATTGTAATAGGATGTAACTACCATCTATCAGTCAAAACTCAATGATGTCTTGACGTCAAGCTCAAATTTTGTAAAGGCATTAAATTGTTTTGAAAATAAAAATCTGGTTACCTTTAAATTTAGAAATTTAGCTGATGCTTTTATCCAAAGAGACTTAAAAGTAAGGTTCACAAAAGAAGCATTAAAACAAGAGGTAACAAAGCAGGTGAAATAAAATTAAACTGAATTTAACATTATGTGGACAGGCTTATTATGACGTTGTCGCATCGTTTTTAAAACAAGCTTTTTAATTGGCAGACACAGCTTAAGTTTTTTGCACACATGATAATAATTGAGAATGCACTTGCCTAAAAAATTGAATAACTTGAGATACACTAACTGTTATATAATTAAAGATTTAGCTGCAGTTTAAACAAAACGCTCTCTAACATTTCTGCGTGGCGTGTTGTAGTTCACCTGAAGTTTCTGGAGCATCGCAGTGAGATGTGGAAGAAGAAAGAATTAGAAAGAAGTGCTGACAAAAGGCTTTGAAGCTGAATGGGACCCCGTTCTGTTTCATAAATAACAAGAAATCTGCATACATTCTTTGTGAAAGCCCGAGAGGGATGCGGTAAGTGGGAGAGGATGAGTGAGAGACAGTTGTGCCAGCAGAGGACCTTCACCCGACAGGAGCGCAACCTGAGACAAATGTCAAGAAGTTTGGTGACACGTGTGTCGAGTTGAGGAGTTTTACAAAGACACACATATACACACAGTATACATCAGGCACACCGAGTGAAAGAAGAAAATATAATCTGACTGCTGAGTTCCTTCTGTCATTCACCGCAATGTTCACAACAGGTGTTTTACCCACCAATGTTATAAAGGCAAACTTCAAAACCGTCTGTTATGTTGTTTCTTAAACATATCATAGTATGTTTGTGTTGATGAGGATTTTTGTGAAATGTCAAATTGCAGAAAAAGGCTGCAGATGTACAGTTGATAGAATAATACCTTTTCACGGGATTTTTAAATGAGTCATTTATAGATAGATGGTAATGCAATTCATAAATATACACCACATGAAGCGGAGAAATGAAAATGAAATGGAAGATTGGAAAAAGATCTATTGATCATTTAAAATATTGTATGGAATGTTATCCGCATATGTCTAGAATCGGTACTTTAACTCTACACAGCCTTCAACCAGTTGTTTCTGAAATCTTACACAAATCAATGACACACAAACGCTGCCTCCACAGTGGCAACCACAGAGACTCTTTGTTCACTTGATCTGTTCTTGCCTTGCGGGCATATACACTATACATATGTAAGGGAAAATGTGCAGTCAGCTGTTTTTTATTGTAAGATAAATCCCAACAGGGTGATCAAGACCCCAGACAGAGAGCAGAAGAGTCCTGAGTCACCCTGTCGAGGTTTATTTTGAGATAATGAGCAGCTGACTGTACACTATCCTGCTTATTACAAAGCTTCCTATCCCATCAGTAAATAATTGGACAAATGGTGATATGAAATGTAATGTTTTATCAATCATTGTTCCAACCTCAGATGGTAATGGTTGTTGTGGAAGATCATACAGTTGGATGGTATAACTGGCCAATCAGAATGGAGTATTTTAAGATCTGCATGATTAAACAGAACATTATTATGTGTGATTTTGGGGGCCTTTATTGTGCAACCCGACCCCTGCACAAAATGATCTTAAGTCAATGATATTGAACAAAACCATTTAAACGTATCAACATAAAACACATTTTAGGGTCCTTACAAAGCATTTCTACAGTGTGCTTTCTTTTGGCAACGCTGGTAAATGCTATGCACACCGACAGTCATCAGACAGGTTTGGTGGAGCATACACATTGAGTTTTTTTAATGGCTGGTTCGACATTAGGAGTTAACCTCAGAGCTGGATCTCATGATTGGTTGTAAATGTGAGCCGTGCATACGTGAAGAGGTCAATGTGATTACACTTCTGCAGAAACCTGAATTTAAAGAAAAAGATGAGTGAGCAATAATTTATAATGTCATACACACTTGCATTTGTACGTACGCACACGCACACACACACACACACACACACTCACGCACAAGCACACACGCACAAGCACACACACACACACACACACGCACGCACGCACGCACAAACACACACACACACACACACACACACAGGGTTCATGTGTTCCCAGTTTAATTAATTGCAATAACTCCCTCATGCTACACCTGCATGCTCGACTGCACCAATAGTTGTGTCTACAATTATCTGCAAAGGTGAGTTCAAGTCATTTATTACTATCCTAAATGCATTCAACGATATATAGCAGTGGCCAAAAGTTAATGCTCCGTCAATGTGAAATGTTTGGTATAAAAACCAAACTTAAAAGTTATTCATATTTATAAGACGAGATTGTAAGGCAAACTGCAGCATGTCAGGTAACGATTTAATTTAAATCTAAAGAAAAAAAATCTTATCGCCACCATTTTTCATTCATCATTCCTTTTTAGATTTTAGATTTCGAAGCCATATTTTGTACTTTTGTAGTACGTCCGGGTCTTTGCGCATATGTTGTCTGTAATCCCTTTTCAAATCTGATATGTAGTATTTTCTTCCAAACCACTGCATAAAACAACAGTCGTAGTTCATCACCAATAAAAGGATGCCATTCAAAAACATTTCAAATATTTCATTCGATTTTGTTACAAATAAATATGTTTGATATGTCACCTATAATTTTGTATCATTTGTATGTTTAGATTAGATTGTTTCTGTAGCAAATACACTATGTCATATTTTGTAAAAGTTTCTGAAAGTTTCTCCCGGTATGGCTCTGTATTGCGATGACATTAAAAGGGAATTTCCTCGTATGGGTGTGGCGAATATGCTCAAACAGTAACCCGAGCAAAATCAATGCGATTTTTTCAAGTTACAGAGAACTACATAGAACTTAATCAAGACAAAATTGTAATTTTGTCCATTATACAGTAAACGATGCCAGGTTGACCCTTCATTTGCAGATGGCCCAAAAATCTTGTGCTCACAGCAATAAAAGAAACTGGAAACTGCATCAGATGTCAGTATTTTGTTGCTGTGCATGCACAAACGATGTAAACAACCCAAAAGTATTCAGGATTATTTAATGTATGCTTTATCAGAAAGAAACAATAAAATATTTCTGTTGTCAGAAAGAAGTGGTATGGTAGAATGTGTATTTTATAAATTTGATAGAACAATAGACTTTTCAGAGATATGGAGCATGCAAAACTACTGTATAGCCACTTAAGATCAACATGAAATTGGAAACGGCGTGTATAATGTTCCCTTTAAATGAAAGATTCTTGTGCGTTTCCTTCTGTTTCTCTGCTTGCTGATGTAGATTTCCTTATGTGGCAATGTGGCATTTCATTACGCCGACGACCGACAAAGCTAAGCTTCTGAAAACAAAGTGAGCCGCTATAGTACTTGTACGTAGTTGCTTCCCAAACGTGCTGTTAAATGTTTATCATGAACATTTTCGTTCAAAAACCAATGTTTGTGTAAAACAAAGGCAATAGAAATGAATTGGAAAATATATATATATAACATATTTAAAGACTCAACTTTCGCCAAGGCCGATGTTTCCACAGCACTTTCTATTCGACATTGACCATGATTAATTTGTTCTCCCGACTTCAGCAACACTTCTCCAGAGATGACTGAAGAGACCACTAAAGTCTACAGTGGCGTTGTGCGTCGCCCGAGCCGCAAGAAGAGTCTTAATTACCTTGGCACTTCATCCGCTGAAACTCCTTGCTGTAGGGGAGGGCCGCTCATTGATGGCGCCCTCTTAAATCCACCCTCCTTTGTTGAAAGTGGGTAACAGGGGGAGGTTGATTAAAAAAGCGAGCAAGGTGGACAGCAACACGTTTAATGAGCCGCCTGAAGGAAAATAGCGATTTTAGCAAGGGTTTAATTTTTCAAATGGGAATGCGAGAAAGCTCTTTCCTCTTCGTATCATTATACAGAGATTGTTTAACTCGGCTGCCTTCCTTCATTTATTAATGCCCCTCATTAGGAAACGCCGATGATGAATTCTCTCTACTTCTTGCCCTTAGTGTTGGATCTCAATGTTCAGCAAATATATATATGGTGATCATACCCCGGATAACCTTTAAAGAAATTATTTAACAAATTGCCTCTCATAAATTACTATGTAATATAATACCGGAAGATCGTATGTACAGAAAAACTTAGGTCCCAGTGATCTTAGCATTTCTGTTATCACATAAACCTTATCATAAACCCTAAAAAACATTTAACTAAAGAAACCTAATGTGTTTGCAATGTGGGATACTAAGAGGGATTGAAAGAAATGTAATATAATATGCATTAATATATTCAGAGATGTATAAAGCAGTTCCTATCTACATTCAGCGTGGATCTTCTTGTAATTATAATAAATAACTAAATAAATATTATAATAATCTGCTACTGTGCTGTGCTCATCTTTGTATACCTACATGCTGAAGGTTTGCACCAAGGTTTCCCGGGAAACTTCATTTTCACTTTTCTTTCTGCCCTGCCAAGAAAAAAATGACAATAAATCTGACTTTAAAGTAAATGAACAAAACAAGGTCTCAATGCATAAGTAAGACTTCATAAAGTAAACCAGAAACATAAGGCCTTTTTAATCCAAGACTTATTATGAAATAAAAATTGCGTGATTAGCAAAGCCCAGCGGTCTTTCACAGCATCCCTGGGTTGGAATCCAGGCTATTGTTTTCTACCCTTTCACTCGCTGCGTGCTTTTGTTTCCACTTTTCCCTTTTCAATAAAAATGTTTTCTTCATCAGCAACTCTGATTGAATCATGTTCAGCTCCAATAACCATGCAGAAAACGGGATGCTGAAAGGACTGGAGGGAAGAGAGGGAGGAGGATGGGTTAATGCAGGTGGGGGTTATGGCGAGACAAGAGAAAGAGGAAAATGGGTTTAATGGAGGCCGAAGATATCTACCGGTTGAAACATGCTTTAGCCTGGTTACTTCACACACAGTAGACGGTGTTCGCAGCTGGTTTTATTACCCTTGTGGAGACCCCTCACAATTGGGCAGTGCAAAACAAACGTATGAGGTCCAGAGCATTCACTTAAACCACATTGAGAGGTAAGAAAAGACAAGTGACCAAACAATGAAAGAGGATGCCAGGAACACACAATCAGATAGAGTACAGTCGACCCAACTTTAATGCCTTGGACGTTGAACGGAAACGGCCTGTAAGATTATTTCGTCATTATAAGACTTTCAGCGCTAAATCAAGTTCCTATCCAAATAGATGCCGGCATTCTACTCAAGCCTAAACTCAAAAGTTAAGATCTGGAAGATTTACTATTCTAGCTTGTGTCCACTAAACCATTAAATTGCATGGCCTATGAAATGGCAGCCAGGCCTCCCACACGATGACCCATCATTTCTTGGAGTACAAAGGCGTACTCTTCGTCCCCTAGCGGATGCCTTAGGCCGATCAAGTGAAGCATAAAACGTTCTCTCCCCCAGATGTATCAGATGTCTAAATTATAATAAAAACCATTCATCAAACAAACTACAACTATCAGAAAGAAAGGGAATATGGGGCACTCCTGCAGATTCTGTTATTGCTGACCTTCATTATCTGGGCAACTTTCACACTTCCCCCCGATAATAGCTGCAAGGTAATTGTGTGAAATCGGAGCAAAGAAAACATCACTGTGCCCGCTGGTTGAGGCATAGAGAAAACATTTAATGAATGCAATGACATGACGGACATAATGCTTCGTACTGTGTATCTAAATGCTTAGATTGAATGGATGGTGCAGACTGTTATGTATGGACATGCCATTGATTATCACAGACCATTTTTGATTTGCTACAGATTTGGATTTGTGTCAGAAGGCAAAATGAGATGCATTTACAGCAAAGCATTTGCAGAAAAAATCCTAGAGAATTTTTTTCCGAAGGAGTCTGAAATCAGAAATGCTATGTTCTTATGTAAGCACTTAAATAAATTGTTCACGTAAACATGAAATCGAACTATTCCAAAAAAGTCCACATCTCACAATACAATCATTCCTAAAAATACAATAAACGCACAACTCACTTAGTCTTGTGCAACAGGTCGGAAAGTTGTAAATATTATGAAACACATCTCAGTACAAATGATACATATAATATGACCCCTTTAATGCAGTGTGTGTGTGGCTCGCGGGAACCGCCGAGGATCATGAGGTTTTCCATCCAAGCACAAACACGAGGACATCATATTTTATTCTCCTTGCAGCTTCTCCTCCTCTCCTCCGACCAAAAAGTTTGTTTCAGATCAAATAGGGGTTGGTCCCCAGCGTCTGCCCCCATCTGCTCGCCTTCACAGAAGATGGGAGGATCACCTGTCATCCCAGTGTGTGCACCTGCTCCCCAGTCTACCTCCCTATCCTGTTCTTCATCAGATCTCCTGCTTCCCCTTCATCATCTCCTTGTCGGCTTGCTTTTTTCATGTTTTCATTTTGTCAGGCTTCAGCTTGTCTTCCTACTCTGCGGTGTGATGTAAAAATGCTCTGAAGATCCCTTCCTAGGTCCTTACATTTTGATCGCATGTTGAGTACGCCATCTCTGAGCATTTATGTTTGACCGTAAAGAGGCTGACCGGTCTGGTCATGTAGAAATATATATATTTGTTGATTGGGTTTCTTGCGATCCTCCATAAATTGTGCAAACCGTTGGGCTCTTCTTTGGGCCGATGCAGGTCTTCTTGGGTGCAGTGACTCAAATGAAAGTCAGAAATATTCTACGGTCAAGACCAGGCCCTTTATGTTTTACTTTTAATAAAACTAACTGAGATCAAGAACACGTTTTTTGTTTCATTTGTTTCATTGTTTAGCTTTTTTGAAGGGGAAATGGCAATGTCAACTTCTTAAAGTTCACACTTGAAAACAAATCTGCTTAACAGTTTCATTACAGCAAAGCCAAAGAAGAACTATTTTTGGTTTCACAAAGAAGCATTTTGACGAGAAGGTTCTTCAGATGTTAAAGTGTTCTTTGTGGAACCATTCAGACAAAAATGTTCTACTACACTGTTGTACGGTTTTTCATTCTGGCATAGAACAACATTTTTTCTATACGGTTCCTTAAAACAATTAACACCTTTCGGTGTTACAAAAGATTCTTTCGGTGAAAAAAAGAATTCAAAATATAATATAAAAAAATGCATCAGATAAAAATGTAAGGAACGAATGGTTCTTTAGAGAATCTTTGACTCAATGATTTGTTGTGTAACAAAATTTCTATGTAGTGTTACTAAATTGTTGGGGCAATTTTCTCTCTAACGTCTCACTTAACCCCTCCTCTCCAACAAAAACAAGCCCAAATTATAAACTGCCAAAATGATGTCATATAATTTTATTGCCATGTCAATCAGCAGATATACGAACTATCAGGATGAATAAAATATCATAAAACCAGGAAAAAAGATCAAATTAATCAAATGCATGAAGTATCTATATATTTAGCAAATAATGCAAATTATGACAAAATAAAAAGTCCAGCTATGGTAGCTGTCAAGAATGATTATATCAGAGTACAGTCTGTACAGCTTAAAAGAAGTGCTGAAGTAGTTTAATCCAATATTCAGCTTGATTGTATTAAATCATTTAACTCTTCTCAGATTTCTGTAAGTATTTTTGACCAAAAGTCTTGGAGTCGTCTCTAACCATATGTAATCCATGTTGAGAGATTTGAGACACTCTCCCACTTATTACCCGGTCACTTATATTTAAGAGTAGAAGTATTATTTAAGACATCGCGATTGCATCAATGTACACATACATGTTCAAAATCTGGTACTTTATCGTGCCAAAATGGCTCCCTTTCCCAGACCTGAACCAATAACGGCTCTGTTAAGGAAAAATCTGATGACCTTTGCACAACGTTCATTTTGGAATGTACAATATTACGATATCATGGCTGAATAAAAATTTGTAAGCGGCTATAATTTTGTCCATCTAACAAATGACTTCTCTTAAATCTTCCAAGCCGTTCAAGAGCCCAACTGAGCTTCTACACTGAAAAAGAGAGAAGTTGGAATAACTCTGTTTTATTATAAACACCGGTTCCATGTGATTGAAGAGATTTTTAACATAACCATTTTCAAATTCTACAAATTTCAAGAGAAATTTGTTTAAAAAAAAAGTTATTTAACTTTGAGGAAAAGTCTCCATGATCAAATTGAGATACTCCAACGACTATTGTTTTTCAGTGTATGTCATTGTAAAGAACCCTTTAAGCACTTTTACTTCTAAAAGTAATTTAGAAAAAAGTAAATTATAAAGCATCTTGATTTCAAAGAGTGTTATGTTAAATCAAATCTTGTAACTACCGCTTAAACCAAAATCTAGGTACGCTTACAAAAGTGTTGCACAGTAGATACAATTCTTCAGTCACTGCATTATAATACATTTAAGTGCAAATGTGATCATCATTAATAATTGATTATTACTACACTCAGTACATTAAACCATACAGTTCAGGCGGGATCATGTACATTCATTGAAGGCCCAGATATGTTTGTTCTATCTGAATGAAAGCAATGCAAATCATCACTTCGACCCGCTGTTCACCAGCTCTGTTTCACTCGGGCGGACGGAGCAGTTTACTGCTCTTATTTTTATAACGCCACTATTTAAAAAGTTTACAATATAGCAGGGATTGACAGGAATAGGTGTGGAGAAAGACAAGAAAGAGAAGCCAGGCTTTGATGTTGTTTGCACATGGCTGCACCACCCCATTATTTGAATATCACACGGCGCACAGTTTGAGCCTGGCCACTTTCTTTCTCTCTCCTGATGATTTTGTGCGTGAGCAATTAAAGAATGTGCCACAAAGGCTCGTGTTTGTTAATGACATCTAGAATTTAAGAAGCTGTCAGTTCCGTGTCACCGCTGAGAATTACATCCTTGTGTTGCATAAACTTTGCATAAACTTACCTCGACATTGCAAATGATCTAAGGGGGATGAACACTTTGGGCTTAGTTTGGGTTCTACTGAGCCAATCACCTCCGAACATAGAAGGAGGACGGGAAGGTCTAGGTATCAAATTGTCATTTCATACTTTTCAAACATCCCTCAAGTGACTGAACAATTTTGGCTGTTTTAATTTACAGGTTATTTAGTTCAGGAAAGATAAAAATGTCATTCTGTTCATTGGCCGCCAATTAAACACGATCAAGATATTTATAGCTGTTCTAGACATTCACTTCTAATTAGTGGCTTCACAATGGGTCTCAAGTATTGAAGGTTGTAACTCCTGATAATTATCCCGAACCCTTTCAATGCTGGACTAGAAATAGCCATCACTTGCATCCCGGAAGTTGAGAGAGAAACAGTATTGCATTATATTCTACACTAAGCTTTCTGACTTACACTCAAGTAAAAAAAGTTTCATATCACTAGATATGAAACAATAAAGGCCCACGGGGAAAAAATTCTACATGTATTGTGTCAATTTCAGCAGAGTGTCTATTAAAGGGAAAAATTAACTTAACAATACAAAAGTTATGTTCTAATTTACTTAGTTAATTTGGAAGAATGCTTGAAACATTTACATTTACATTTAGTCATTTAGCAGACGCTTTTATCCAAAGCGACTTACAATAGTCGAGGAGACAATGAAGCGGTAAATAGCCGATACAACAATAGGTGAACAAGTGCTACAACAATGCTACCGAGTTACACAGAGAGCGAAGTTACAAAAAGTATATATATAAATATTAAATATTTTATTTATTTATTCATTTATTTATTTATTTATTTTTTTTGATAGAGTGAGTAGGTTAGAAAAGTAGTGAGTTAGTGAGTTAGATGTAAGCGGAAAAGATGAGTTTTTAGGTGTTTTTTGAAGATAGAGATCGAGTCTGACAAGCGTGAAGCCAGAGGCAGATCGTTCCAATTTTTTGAAACAAATTGTTTGAAACAAAACAGTTATGGACCCCACTGACTTCCTTGCATTTGGAGTAATTCAAGACAGAATTTTCATTTTTTGTGAACTATCCCTTTACATTTCAACAGGTTCTATCCTAGGGAATGAGAAAGTCATCCAACAGCAGAGTAAATGATAAGAGAATGCACAGATACATGAATGTTGTAATAAAAACCAAACAGGCTTATTTAAAACATATTGTCTTGTTTTGTATTGTTTTGTATTTGTATTGTCTTTACAGTATTCAAGCTCTGCAAATATTACATCTTATTATTCATTTGACCAGTTTATACCATTTAAATTTTCTGCAAGTAAAGCACTATATTTGAAGTCGGAGAAAATGTTTTATGCAGTTCAAGGAATGAAACAGAAATTTTCTTTAGACATCAAGAGGAGTGTCTTCATGTGTCCTCTAGCTGTATAAGGGCCAATGATGTACAGTATACAGATTGAACATTTTAGAATAAAAAATTAATTGCAATTATTCCAAGAATTTGGTGTACACACAAATGCAGAATACAATTTTCCAAAAATAAATTAAACTGTTAATTTTACTTATCTCCTGGTCAAACTTGTATGAGTTTCAATTCTTTTGCGTTACACAAAAGAAGATATTTCGATGAATGTTGGTAACTGGCATCCATTCACATGCATTAGTACATTGTTCAGTTACCAACATCTCTCAAAATATCTTCTTTTGAGATCAGCAAGAATGAAAGTCAACATATGGTACATGTTTGAAATGACAGAGTGAGTGAAACATTTTAAGGAAACAAATAACATTTGTTTTCGTAGTATTTGCATTTCTTTCTTCGGTTGTGGTAGAGCCCTCATATTTTATTTTATAATTATGTTTTCATGTAACATAACTTATTTTTCCAGAAAATAACATAAAAAACATTCACCTAGCATGCCTTTTTAGAAATTCATATTTCAGCCGGAGTACTTATATTTTAATTTTAATCTAACACAATTATTGCTGTAATTGGTTGCACACCATGATAAATGTTCATTATATGTGAATGGTCCACATATGGATTTAAAGTACATAATACATGCTATAACTACACCCCTACAGATATAGCACAAAAAGGGAGAATTTCAGTTCCTTCGCCCTAAATCTTAAGCCAGGCCGCAGAGTCGAAGTGCATAATCTTGGCATCTACTTGTCGCTCATGTGACTCACCCAAACAGCTAATTAGAGGCAGCCAAGCTTGCTCTGTTACCAGGCAACAGCACCAGGGGGCATTGGTGAGATTAGCAAGTTGGCGAAGACCATGCTCTGGATCAGACTGGAAAGGTCCTCAGCAGGACTGTTTCTCTGAGTCACACCTGCATGGTTCTGCAGCTGAGCACTCCTAGGGCGAGCCAGGAAAAAACTCCGGACACCCACAGTTTCATAGTGTTAGAGGCTCGGGAAAATGTACCACTGATTTTTTGCTACACTTAAAGAGGAGATCTATTTAAACCAGGGGAATAAAAGAAAATCTGTTCGGTGGCTGATTAAAGGACATACAGAGACTTGAGTTGCTTGGATGAAATATAATTGTTTCCTGACACGCACTAGATATTAAACATGGTGAATTATGGATGTGAATAACCATAACCAAGCACACATCGGGGATGTTATCAATTTTATATATAACAATATTCAGAAAATCTCAGGTTTTTTACTTGGAAAAAATGATGGTTATATACATATCAAAGATAATAATAAATAACAAAATGCTACATTATCTTCAACATTTCCCCTAATTTGGAGTTCGTGTTACAAATTGAAAAAACAGCTGAATTAACTTAGGTAAAATCACTCAGTTCTGCTTCTGTAATAAGTCAATATATTTGAAAGACATAACCCTTCACCTTTCTCTTTAAATAGATGTTGTCTGAAACTTTCAACATGTTGTGGAGTTCCGTTATACAAGGTAAAAGGTCAGGGCAAAAATGTCTACCAACGGCTTTTGTTAGCAAGTTCCGCTGGACCACTAACATTTTCAGCCAGTATGCTTTTACTTTGTGCCAAAAATATTTTCTTCGGTAAAAAATAATAAGATCGATTACGGAGTTCAAACAGAGTTTGATCTATCGATCCAGGAAAGGCTGTGAAAGTTGGAACATAATGAAGTCCTTATAATCTTTATCAGACTTTGAGCCGCAAGCACGAGAAAACATGCAAGAAAAATAACTCATTAAAATTTAATTAAAAAAACAATGAATGTAGTTACATCTAAAATAACTATCTGTAGGCTGTTACTCATGTTAAGTCATGGGGACAAACTTAAATGTTTTCTGATTTTTTTTTTTAATTATACCTCTGTATACTATGATGCCCTTCTACTGCTTAATATATTGATTGACCATAGAGTATAAAATGGGCAAGGTTGGATTAATAATTTGACGGAATTGTCAGATTTTAAAATCCGTTTCAAATGTTTTATTTTTAATTTTGCGATAACTGTAATTTCCATGAACTAATGAATAATAAATTACCTTGCCGCTTTTTTACAGTTTTGGACACTTAACTTCCGAATGATGCTCAACTTTCAGTTAATTAGAAAAACATAATATATAGAATTATAGAGATCAGCATATAAATGCTTTCGTATATTTATGACCAATGATTAATATACAATAATGAAATTTTTAATCTGAAACTGCTGGAGCATATGGTCCATAAATAATACTCAAGTGATGTCTGGTGTGAAATCTCTTCATTAATTTATAATCGCAAGCCGGCGCCTTGTAGGTGGTATTCCTTCAATTGTTTATAAATTGTTTTATTTATCATTATGTATATAAAGTACTGACTGCATGAACTCTGTATCAATATTAAAGGTGATATTAATAATACGTTAGAAACATCGGACTTTGTTTATGTCATGATGCATGATCCAGAGAGAAGTGATATTTCTACAATTATGAATGATTTATGGAATGCGGATGTTTAAAAACACAAAATCACTTCCATGGGTTCACAACATTGCACACAATTATTTTTATTTCGTTTATGCTTTGTTTGATTTGTTGTGTTCATACGGGAGTTTAAATGGAGGTTATTGTTTTTTTTTAAGCAAACAATAAATTACCGTCTCTGTGTGCTCCCTATTTCCACAGCCAGACTGTAATTTTATTCATTATAGACGAACGTGTGAGGCAGATTTGCTTTGCTTATAAGAACAGTTCCAAATGATGACAGACAAAAACTGTTCTTGCTGAAAACTCGCTTTTAAAATGTTTTTAATTTGAATTTTGTTATTGTCGATATTTACAAAAAGAGTTGCATGAAATGCTTCTTTTGAAACATAAGGCATTGCCACGCACCGGCAAAAACAAACATCTGCACTGGCAATATTGAACAAAGAAAAGCAAATAATGGTAAATAAAATACTTCACAAACCACATCCTGTGATATGATTTACTATTTATTAAAAATGAATTTATCAGAGCGCCTCCTTTTCAAAAACATAGTGTTTTATATGCTGGATTTGCTTCTTGGTTCTGGTTCAACAATGGGCAAAGTCCCATGTTGTACAAACCAGCTTAAAGCTCTGAGGGGTTGTGCTGGACGTGAGGGACGCGGGGCTCATCCCAGTTGCCCTCTTTCCTCTGTCCTCCTTTGCTTTTTGAGGCTAATTAGACTGAAAAGCAGATTTATGGGTGGGCTCCATCTTGTCACTTTATGTTGGCAGCCCCTTTGTGACTTTTACCTTCAGGGATCTTTGCCTGTTAGTCACAAGTCCTCCAAGCTCTCCGACTGTCCGACGAACTGCTCTGACCTGTTGCAGAGCCGTCAACCCTTTAAGGTGCAACATCTCATTGTATTCAAGATTCCCCTCAAACCAGTAATCCCACCAGGCGTTCCCCGGTCTCAACTCAACCCTGCCATGCCCTTTCCCCCCTATGAAGAAGGGCTTCGAAATGCAAAGACCAAACCATGGAAATAATCAACACTATTTGAAACCTGACATCTTTTCTCTCTCTGTTTCACAGGCAGTTTTTCAGAGCCAATCTGCCGAGCTGTCACCAGTCCTTCAGTTACTTACTCTTTCAAAGTTACACTTAAATCAAAAAAAGTCTCGTGGATTTTAGAGTTTTTCAGCTTAGATTTTATGTATATGATAGTGTATTTCAAAACATCAATGTTTGAACCTCTCACATGTACCTAAGAAATGTAGAATTGTAATGAATTTTTCCCCCGCTGTGTACATCACAGACACGATGGCACATCCAATGTGTGTATCACGTATACATGTGATACGAGGCCCTCTGGAATACTTGATTCTGATTGGCGGGTCACAACATCCAAGATTTGTTAGTCCCCAAAAATGACCGCTCAAAGCAAATTGCAAAGGGTCATCCGTGTATTTCAAGTCAACTTGACCCGCATAGTTTACTATTACAAATAAATAAAATACGTGTCATTAATAACACATATAAGCTTAGATTCACAAATCTTAAATCCGTTTTGTTTTTGATTTAAAGCAATAGATTACCCAAAAACAAAAGTTGTCATCATTTTGTCCCCACTAGTAATTTTAAACCTGTACGACACAAAAGAAGATATTCTGAAGATTGTTGGTAACAGAAAACCTTCGGTAACCTATTGACTTCCAAGGTATGGACAAAAAACGCTGCAAGTCAAATCTTTTTTGACTTGAGGAAAGAAAGACATACAGGTTTGACATGAGAGAAGGGGAAGGAAATGATCACAAATTAAAAAATAAATGAAATACAAATTATATATATATATATATATATATATATATATATATATATATATAAATACAAAATGTAATACTAATAGACCTTTGCTCTTGATTTGAAAAAAGAAACAATTAAACAGCACGCAGGGCAAGCATATAGAGTGTCAAAGCAAAGCATTATGCATTCTAAATCCCCCAAGACAGTTGACCAAGCATCACTATCCCTGGAGGAGCCACGTGGGAAGTCCGGATGGATGAGACGGCTCAGAGGCCTGACACTATGACTGACAGCCATATGGAACAGCTGCGAACACACTGCTCTGTCAATGTGGCAGGAAAATGCATGTGTGTGTGTGTGCGCGTGTGTGTGTGTAATCTGTGAATTTTCGCATCTGTGCCTCTATCTGAGTATGCGTGTGTGATTGCAGTGCGACTAGCTGAAAATAGGTGACAGTGTGTGTGCGTGATGTTGCGCGAGGCGTACTTAGGCAGTAGTCTTCGAAACCTTCCGTCCCCTAAGATTCTCTTTTTCCACTTTCCTGCACAACACATCTGCATCCAATGACCCGACTTAATGTTCTACTCAGGCAAATAAGATTGCACACGCGAAGAACAAAAGAGTCATCACTCACGGAAAGGAAAGCTTTTGGCTCAGAGTCATTTGACAGTGTGTAACAGGATCCTCCGAGAGATTCTGAGAGAAGGTAATTGATTTTTGTCCCATCGTTTTTGTCGCCCATTTCTCTCCCTCCGTATTGTCTGCTAATAGAATCAAATCAAACTCAACAGGATAAGAGTCCTGTGTAGAAGTTGTCAAGGTGCGATGATCAGCATGCATTAGCAGACCCTGAGAGGCTTCGATGGACACGTCTCATCAACCGTTCTTTTTTAAGGGATTATCAGACAGACAGCAATAACCAGAGATTAATACAATGCACGCTCACAATAAGTCGTCAAACTGTAAACATCTTATGGTGCCAAAATACGATTAGGGTCCTTTGGAGAACATGGAAGTCTTTGTTGGCTTCATTATTTGTAGATACGCTACTTTCAATAATATCTGTATAGTTATCTGTATTATTAGTTGTTTTGTAATATTGGGCTCTCGCTTGTTTTATTAAAAATCTCTTGGTTTCTGTTGTGGCTTATAATGTTAGACGTGTATAAATTGTTGCGTTTGTCGTGGGAAACATACAAATGATGGACGCTCCCAATAAAGTCGGTTCAGGGGTTGAAGCAAACACTTAATCATTGTGTTCTTGCTAGAGTAAATCAAATGTTATACTATTTAAAAAAAATTTAATTCAAACATTAAGAAATAATCTGTGGCAGTCCAATATAAAAAATACAAATATGAAAAATTATACAGAGGATGCTTAAAACATTGACTCAACACCAACTAAAAACTTAAAAACTACAATTATTGAATACATTATTCAGTTTGAAGTCCAGTGTCCAACATGGATTTCAAATCTATCTCTTAAATCCTTAAGACACTGTTTAACTTTATATACAAGTTGTGTACATAATTGTAAAACATTAAAATCACAATCAATTATTTCTAATAGAATAATGTTTTATTTTTGTTTGTTTTAAAAAGCAATTTTAATGATCAAAT
Organism: Triplophysa yarkandensis; assembly: GCA_033220385.1. Taxonomy (NCBI): domain Eukaryota; kingdom Metazoa; phylum Chordata; class Actinopteri; order Cypriniformes; family Nemacheilidae; genus Triplophysa; species Triplophysa yarkandensis. The sequence goes on along the minus strand of CM065664.1, from coordinate 514,612 downwards.
ACTGTGTTTTTCCCTACAAAAGACGGCATAATTAAATTAGACTCAAATATGAATGCAGTGAACCAAGGGGAAAAAAAGAGTTTTTTAACAGGTCCTTATGGCACGATCATACAAGTGCAGAATTTTTTTATCTTGTTATATGCATACAATTACAGGTTTGACAGGTTTGAAATGACAAAACAGTAAATAATTTATGACAAAATTTTCATTTCGGGCTTATCTATAACTTTTGAGGGTCAGCACACTTTTTATCCCAGTCATCAACTTCTGTAATTAAACCTGCAATGAAAGGAACACAAGCAGAAACTTATTTGTTAAGCAGTTTTGCAACTGAAGGAGCACAACACTTAATCACTTTTGGGATATACAGAGGAGAAACGTTAACAGGCTTCTGATACAAGTTCCAACTGAGAAATGTAGATTCATTTCAAGAAGACGCCGTAATCTAATTTTAACCAATCATAACTCAGTCCACTTGTGTTCGCCCGTTATTCCTCCACTGACTTCATTTTTCTTCCGCAGCTATTTTTCCGCTTTCACCAGCCGCTTGTCAAAATTTGTACCATATCTGCCATGTTTAGCAGATATATCTCGACACGGTGTGCATTGCAATTCATACAAAATACATAAAAATACATTTCTGAAGTTGAATATACCCGATCGACACCGTTACTCAAGTATACCGCTGGCTGCCGTGCCTCAGAGCCGCTCAAAGACCAATGTGAATCATATTCTCTGTTGTTGGTGTGGGACGAGTGCCAGAATTCACAGAGTAATGGGCATGCCTAGGTAGAAATATTGAAGAATTCCTTTCTCTTGCCTTTTTCAAAAAGGAGATAAAATAACTCAATAATATCTCCTTATATCTCTCGCCTCTCCAACCGAATCGCATTACTGACAAATGTGCTACCTCTCGCTATTCATTTATCTTTTATTCAACTTTATTCACTGCCCTTACCAGCACAGAGCTACATGGTACGAGTCGGTTATTTTCAGACCTTAATATATGCATTTTAAAGACTTCGTCTTCATTTGAAGAATGTAACGGTAACCCACAACGAGATATCAGAGAAGCGTTTGAAGTGAGTGCTCTCCTGCCCGCCTTTGTGTTCTGGGCTTGTAATATGAATGAATAATGTATCAGGGATTAGAAATTCATAATGCTCTTGTTTTCACCTTCCATGAGGCATTTCCACTCACACATATCCCTTTGCTGGCCTGCGAGTAAAATCTCATTATGGCACGCTCCCCGAGGTAGGCAGGGCCAAGCCTCAGGAATCAAGCCGGACAGCCCTGGCAGACTGTTAGGTTGACGGGGGAGAGAAAAGTTTTAATCACCTTTCAACCAAAACCGCTTCACCGGGCAAGACGGGCTGTCTCCTATGCTAGAAATTAAAACACACCTTTCTCTCTTCTAGTGCCCATGGTGATTAATGCTTCCAGTTGAGTGGGATAAACTTTGTTGCGGAAACATCCGAAGCAGAATTTGACAACGTCTGTAACGTGCTTCACCATCTCGCCGTGGTGAGACAAGAGCTCGGCTAAACTAACAGCTTTTGGAAGTTGTGAGCGACTGGTTTACTCCAGAAAAAAACACAAACCAAAGAGAAACCCATGGGCAAGACAAACAAAGAAATTCTTCCGTCTGAATGTTACACCTGAGAAGAACATGCCTCACCCAGCAGTTTCGCCTGGTAATACAGAATACCCACAGGGGGCTTTCTTTCACGATTTCCACAGAATATGCTGATTAGAGGTGGGAGAGACAGCCCTGTAGCAAACAATCTTCTGTCTCACAGACGTCAAACACGATGGCACAGGAAACTGTGTGGGTGCGTGGCTTTGAAATCAAGTGATTTATCTAATATTTCTCAGATTACGATGTGACCTGAAAGCATGAACAAAGTCAAGGGATTCAACGATGTTTTATCCCGCCTATAGGCCATGGATTCAAAAACAGATATGTTCCAGAAACCACATTAACAATGTAATAATGTTGTAGATATTGTTAAGGTCAGCAGCAGTTATTGTGATATTGCACCCAAAATGAAAAGTGTGTCATCATTGTCATTGCAAACCCTTATTACTTTCTTTCTTCTGCAGAACACAAAGGAAGACAATTTGAAGAATGTTGGTAACCAAAGCACAGTCCCCATTGACTTGGTTCTGTGTCCATTAAATAGAATTCAATATGTTCTTTCGTTTCTGCAGAAGAAAGAAAGTCATAAAAGTTGAGTAAATGACGACAGAGTTTTAGAATAAATTATAAATATTGTTGTTTTACATTCACTCTTATTGACAATTGCCTTCTTTATGTTCTTTGTGACATAATGATGTTTTTGTGTTAGTACATGTAAACAAACTGTGATGTTACAAATCCCGAAATTATGATATAGTAAGTTATCATCTTTAAAAGAAATTGCATGTCTTGGGCAGCAGCAAATGCCAGGTTTGTAGGCATGCATTTAAGTCATGAAATGTTACAGAAGTTTCTGGATTTGCATAATGTCCGCAACAAGGTATATAAAACAAACTATAATACGTTCTTTGAAGATTTAATCTAATTTACAGTTGAGTTTTATAGTTGACTTAATACAATTATGAATATTTCTATCAAAGTTCTTGGGTCTCTTAAAATAAGTTTTCTTCCGGTAAGTTTTTCAAAATATCTTCTGGATATAAGTCTTAGATGTAAGCGCATCTTACCAAAGATCTTTTATTATTCTGGATCACATTTTTCACAAAGGTTCATAAAAATATGCAAGATGGAAAACATCCAAAAACATATTCAATTTGAATATTAGAAAAACCCAACACTGGAGGTCCGCCCTTGTAACCTCACCCCTCAACCTAACATCACCGAATTGAAATCCAATTATACCAAAACGTACAAATAAGATTGTACAAATGAATAATGATTAGCAGCCCTGTAAACTTGTTACAAATTCAAATAAGGTTGTGTTGGCAGGTTTAGAGAACACAAAAAACAGTCAGAAGTATCCAAAGGAGAGAAATATTCCTCCTCTGGAATGCTTCCCTCACCTATCCATCTGTGTGAAGCAGTCGGTGGAGCTAATGTTTTTATGTAAGCATGAAATCCAGCAAGGAATGATAAGATCCTTTTGGGAGGAGATGAAGAGGGGTAACAGACCTGCAGAAACCGAGATAGCTTATTGAAATTGTGTTGGCACTTGTTCAAAGTCTTAATTCTAGTAAACGGAAGGTTACAGATGTTTAGAGCAACAGAGGACTCGCTGCCACAGCAGAGCGCGCACAAAAGAGAGAGAGAGAGAGAGAGAGAGAGAGAGAGAATGAGAGAGAGAGAGAATGAGAGAGAGAGAGAATGAGAGAGAGAGAGAGAGAGAGAGAGAGAGAGAGAGAGAGAGAGAGAGAGAGAGAGAGAGAGAAGAATGAGAGAGAGAATGAGAGAGAGAGAGAGAGAGAGAGAGAGAAAGAATGAGAGAGAGAATGAGAGAGAGAGAGAGAGAGAGAGAGAGAAAGAATGAGAGAGAGAATGAGAGAGAGAGAGAGAGAGAGAGAGAAAGAATGAGAGAGAGAATGGGAGAGAGAGAGAGAGAGAGAGAGAGCGAGAGCGAGAGCGAGAGCGAGAGCGAGAGCGAGAGCGAGAGCGAGAGCGAGAGCGAGAGCGAGAGCGAGAGAGAGAGAGAGAGAGAGAGAGATTTATTAAATTAATAAACCTAACAATATGCGGGTTACACAGCATGAGAGAAGGTGTGATATATTTATTTTATTCCTGCACAACTTTTTCTAAAAAAATTGCAATATCAAGGGCTTAGGGTACAGAAGAGCCTTAGTTCAGGTTGGGGTAATTTGCAAAGTTGCGGCTGTTGACTTGCCCAGTTTCAGTCCCAGGCATCCGAAGAAAAGAGGGTGGCGGGTCACCATGGAAACCCAGGATATTTCTTGTCGGCAAGCCACAAAGGGATCAATGAAATATTAAACCCAAAGACCGTTCAGCAAACTAAGGGTATTAACAGTGGCCCAACTTCTAGCTAGTGTGTACAATGGCTGCAAAGAAAAAACAGAGGAGAAGAAAAATGTATTGATCTCGGAGAAAGCTGATCTTTTTACAAGATGTCAGTTTATAGTTAAGGCAGTCAGTTACACTTTGATACATACAGAGGAAGTGTGAATAGACCACAGAAGTTATGTCTTTAATAGGCATTTTGTGTGTATTGAGGTGATATCAGTCCAGTGTCTGTTGAATTTTAACACAAACAAACCTTGACCCATTTGTTTCAATTTTCTGTCATTTAAAACAGATCAAACACTATATTCTAACCTTGAATTTAGGAGTAATGTCGTCACCTGTTCCCATAATGAAATAAATGAAATAATTAAAAATGATTATTTTACTTAAACACAAATATAATTAGTGTTTATTTCAAAAGCTGTATATATACATGCACACACACATTGCTCTGTTCCACCGTGAGTTAAATCACTCTGTATTATATTTTTTAAATGTTTATGATTAGCTGTCTGACCACGTACAGAAAAAACAAGCATCTCAAATTAGAATAGATCTCAAGCAGCCAATCTATCCATCTCACCCTATCGACGGAGAAAAGATTGGTTTGTAAGGAGGGATTCACACTGTTTGGATGTGACATCAGCACATGTGGGGTCTGAGATCACATTGAATTTTCCCATTCATTTGCACCTAATTGGGATATTTTTCAGATCACTAATCAAATGGACAATTTCTGATGACCATGTTAACACTTGTAGAAAAGGTCAGATGGCCACCGAAGCACATAAAGGTCAGATTTTCATTGAAGCGAACAAGAAGCTCTTTAAAAATATGTTCTATCCTTATGCCAAAATAACATAAAGCAGATCATGATCATGTTTCTGCATTCAGGCATTAAAGTGAAAAGGCTAATTCAAGGGTTTCCTAAAATGTATTAACGCTTTTAAACTTTTCATGCAAATTTTTATGTGGATCATATTATACATTCAGACTGCAAAAATGATAGAAAGAACAGTGAAGTTATATTTTCAAACGGCACTTTCTAAGGTAGTAAAATACTGAGGTTGCTCTCTTAAAAATCTGAAACATAAGAGGAACAAGGTAAATTTGCATAGAAGCTTTTCAAATGAAGGTCATTAATATATTAATATTGTATAAGATCTGAATAGATAGCCTAGCCTAGGTTCACGATTTTGTTAAACTTTCATTTTTGAGAAGATCAAACTGTCTTGTTTTTTTACCCTTTTGAACGACCCCAGCTTACCATGAACAGGGTGGTGTTTGACTTAGGTTTAAACATATATTAATACCTTTCAGCTCCATTCAAACAGACTTCTTTATACAAAGGTGAACTTCCATGGCTTTGCTGATTACAAAACTTTTGGTTTAAATCTTAAGTTTCAGACTCTGGGGAGCATATAGCAAATGTGAAAAACACTAACTCTCTAATAAAAAGGTGATTTATCATTTTAATCGAGGGCCCGAAAAATGCACAAGTTTGAATATATAAATGATAGCATTAGTATCAATAGCGTCCACATTTGATTTCTCAAGTGTGTTTCTTATTTCTCAAGGTCTGTAAAAATGCAGTCTTGTTCATTTCTTTTCTAATTACAGTTTTAACACATTATGGGAAATATAAACAAACAAATGCGATTCAAAATTCTGTATTTTATTTTTTACCCTGCCAATGCACAATGCATGTACATTTATTTTGCACAACATAGTCTCCAACCTCTGATTTATAATGCGGCTCAATGCAACTACGGGGGACTTGGGCCAAGTTGACCTTAACACTATTTTCACAATCTTCTTTATGCAGAATGTGTTGAAGTGATTCACTGTGCAGAAGGGCAGGGCAAATACTATTGGCAACATTTAACAACTGTGCAATTGTAAAAGACAACAATGGATGAGAAATTAATTTAGCTTGTTTGTCTTAATCAAATGTCTTCCACTTGACCATTATCTTCAAAAAACACCTAAAAACTCATCTTTTCCGGCTACATCTAACTCACTTCTTTTCTAACCTACTCACTCTATCAAAAAATAAATAAATAAATAAATAAAAATAATAAAAAATCCTTTGTATCTTCTCTCTCTGTGTTACTTGGTAGCATTGTTGTAGCACTTGTTCACCTATTGTTGTATCGGCTATTTACCGCTTCATTGTCTCCTCGACTATTTTAAGTCGCTTTGGATAAAAGTGTCTGCTAAATGACTAAGTGTAATGTAAATGTAATGACCATTATAAGTTCGTTCCATGGAACTGCAAGGTAAGACTTAATTCAATATACCCTATTTGTTCAGAGTCTTGTTTACAACTAATCTCTACTTTACTATATACAGCATTAAAATAAAATGCTTTGCTTCATTGTACTCTTTATGTTAGCTACCACTGCGGGTCTCCACTATAAAACACAAGGCCTTCAGAAACTCTGTTCAAACGCCCACAAGCGGCATTTTCAGACAGCACCAAGCATTTTCAGCTGCGTAAAACACCTCAACGGACACAGCCCTTGTGCTTAAACCAAGCCATTTGAAATAGTTGTATATACTACTAGAATCAGTCAGCTATATTTGTTTATTAGTTGATTTGGATTATATTGTTTGTAGCTGGTTTGTATTAAGTTAATTGACATGTTATTGAATTCTCTTCAACTCTGTCAATGGTTCTCTTTCTTTATGTTAGTCTGAAATGGATTGGTAGAACAACCGTTAGCTGGGTAGGGTTGATTTGTGTTACCCTGCCAATTTTTGTGTCGAAATCAATACAGACATAAAAATGCACGCACAATCCTTTACAGATGTTTCGTTTTTGGAATAACAAGCAACACATGCAGCATATGAAAAGATTGTTTTCTAAAACAGATAATTCTGTTTATATTCTTTTAATAAATCATGTTTTTTGTGTTCAATTGTGTTAGCTATGTTTTTAGTTGTTAATTCATAAAAAAAATTGTTTGATTGTTATTACTTGGATAGCACTGTAAAAAAATCTTTTTGACAAAAATAGAAAAAATATAGCTGGTGAATATGTACTAAATATTTTGCAATTTTCTCTTTTAATAGTTGAAAAAGTCTGTTGTAAAACTATAACACTCTAATAAATTTGCACATCGTTTTTTTTTAAAGCATATTCAAAACCCTGCACAAAAATTATTAACAACATTACAAACTCCTATATATGGACGATCTTTAAAATAACAGTGGTGGTTCTATGCTTCGGTTTCAAAGAATGTCTTGTGGTTGGTTTCTTCATGAGAAAGCTTGCAGTAACATGCTGCAATATCATCCGTAGCCTTTTTTGTACCATGTCTTGTATCTTTAATGGAAAAAAAAACATATAGCCTGCATGACATATCATACAAAATACAAAACCCTCAGACAGAGCAACAGTTGTGTCATCCCTACAGCAATGCCACATATAATGTCAGTTATACAGCAGTCCACTGTCATGAATGCTTGATGGTAGTGTTTGGGCTTGATAACAGTACCACAGGGGTTGCCGTATTATAGGTGATTTTGTTTTAAGACGCAAGATTGACCCAAAGTTTGGATACTGCCTGATTTCCACTGTACATTACAGAACATACAGCACAGAATCATTCCACATTATCTGCAATGCCATATGTTTTTTCTATACATTCTTACAATGTTTCTCTACGTGCGTATAATGGTTTGGTACCCTGTAAAATATTTTTGCTTGAATAGAGTAGAATAAAAAAGAAATTGTCAACTTAATAATATAAGTTAGAGCAACAAATGGTCAATAAGTTGAGATGACTTACAGCCTCTTTGGTTATCCTTGAAATTTAAAGCAGCAAAATATTGCATTATATTTTTATAAGCTTATGTGGTGTTTTACTTTTCTTAAGCCATTTATCAGTCAATAACTTTAGAATTGCGCAGTTTTGGATTACTTTGCCACTATAATCTAATTTTCAAGCAGCTCCTTTAACAGCCAATGTATCTTGATCCCATTCCGTGTTTGCAACAACATTTATTCAATCTCTCTATTGCTACAATACAATAATCGCCACTACTTGAAAAGAGAGATACAAGCTTGCAAAAAGAGATGCAATCTTAAACAATATTCTTTTTTTAAATCAAATAAGATGCAGAACTGTGCGTTTGGATTTAAGCTGTCATTTTATATGAGCTCAATGCAATATTTTACATTCAAGGCCAGAGATAAAGGGAAAGATGTCTGTCGGGTACATTTTAAACGGGTCGGCTTTAAATGTAAATTCATGACTCAACCTTTATAACAAGTACAGTCTGCAATTGAATATTTTGTATGTGGAACATTTTCGTGTTTTTAAGTGAGTAACATAACTGCTGCGGGGTTCTGATGCTGAAATGTCAGGTCTCCTGACCTAAAAGCATAGCTAGTGTTAAATGTGCTCTTGCAGATGGTTGAAGGGTTAATTCAGGCATGGATAGCTTTACAGAGGTGCTGATGTTAAATATGCCGTGGCAGGCTGTTGGGTTAACGGCCGACTGCTCTTTTTCGGTGGGGGGTTTCTCTCTTGCCATTTCCCTGTAGTAAAGCAAACTGAGCGCTGGTCAAGGATGCCCACTGGCTCTCATTAAGAGATGCCAAATCATTATGGATCTCTTCCCTTTCTGCAAAGCTCCTCTAAACCTCTGGCGGCTCACGGCTGTGAGCTATCATTAGCAGATGACAAACCCCATTAGAGAGCCCCCTCTCTGGGCTGGAGTGGATCTGACAAGCTCTCCTTAGCCTTCGACTAGTTCAAATGCAGAAAAAATACTTTAAATACCTTGTGGTATATACACATGTAGAGAACGTATACATTTTAGACCTCTCAAATAAGCACAAAACCTTAAATATGCACACATACGCTTGCAACCGCTCGTGTCTGCATCATTTTTGTGGGTTTTACTTCGGGCTTTTTATGTAATTCTCTTTTTTGGCACTGGCCATTTAAAGTCCATTTCCATGAGCATTGGCAAGATGAATGGTATGATCATTAGGACGGTTTGGAATTGTGAAACGCCCGTTCACACGAGTTATAAAGATTGGACAAAAACGCACTGTAATGAAAATATTACCGAGAGACAATATATTTGTTGTTTTTCCAACCGTGAATGATAAAACCTTTTCCATTAAAATGCATTTAATTGTGCGTTTTAAGGAGTAGTTCGGCTGAATAATGAAAATGCTTTCACTGTTTGCTCACCCTCTAGTTGACAGTTTGTGACTGTTTCAGTTCTCCATTGCCTGCTTTGATAGTCTTTTGTGCTGCTATGGGAGACAATGGTGACCCAAAAGGCTTAGATGCAAAACTGCATTGAAACATCTTCATCATCACAGAATAATTTATACAGGTTTATGAAAACTGGGAGGTAAGCAAATAAATACAAAATTTCATTTCTGGTGAACTATTGCTTAAAAGTGTGAAACTGTAGAACAACTTCAAATGACATTGTCACCACTTATACTTATCTTATACGGTTAAAATGTATATATACTTTTATATTCTCAGTCGAGTTTTAAGAAAGCCATATAAAGAAAAGTCTGTCATCTTTTTCCACTTTTCCATCTGGATCGCTTTGACCTCAGAGTCCCACCCTGACAGTCAAAGCCCTCCACCCTGCATCAGGTTTTAATTACTGCTAGGATCGGGCCAATGGCTTTGCTTTTCTGTCCCCACAAAGTCTAGCACATCTACTAATTTAAAGCGACCCCGATGCCTGCGGGACTTTTTATATCTTTCCAGGCAGCAGTGCGCGACGCGCGCCTGCTTTCATGTGGGAAACACTGCATGTGTCAAAGAGACTTAGCTGTCGGTAACTTCGCCATTATTGAACCTCAGAGAGGTTTCGAATGGGCCCTCAGACAGCGTCGGCCTGTTTGAGCCTGGCTTCGGGTATGTGCGGCAGCTGCATGCGGCCTAACTCAGAACCAACAAAGGCTGCGAAGCCATGTGTGTGCACTTTGCGGTCGAGCGTGTGTGCGTGCATGTGATGAGAGACGGGGACTTGCAGGGCTTAATGCACAGCTGGGGTAAATTCACTCCAGGGGTAATAGCGAAGACAGCCTGCTGTTGCTTTTGCCTGACCAAAGTGAATGCACTGAGAGTGCAGCCAAGTGGGCTTTCATTGTCTAGAAGTAGGGCAGTGGTACAATGAGGACTGGACCTGGGAGACCATCTCAACTTGGCTTAAGAAAACTGTTACAGCAAGGCGATTCACACAAAGAAAACTATTACCATTATAATGTCAAGAAGTGCCTTGTCATCTTGGTAGTATCGACGTTAACATCGCACATGTATGTGCTCAAAAAAACAAAGAACATTTAGTGATATAGGGATAAGGGTTAAAATATATGGTGAATGTGCTGGGTTTTGGATTTGACATTCAAGACAGCTGGTGGAATAACTACAAGAATAAGACCTTTGCACTAATATTATACTGAAAGAAGAGATCAAGATAAGATAAATCTATCAGTATGCGTATTTCCCCAATGCAGTGGCCCACTTTCAGCAAGAGGACAGTATTTTCATACTCTTGGGGGTCACCTTCACAGTACAGAATAATAACACGAAGCAGGTAGATACTGTCATGAGCAAAACCGGGGTCGCACCTTCACAATTGACTGACAACTGAATTCGTTTCAGTGCCTCTCTTATCATCATCTCGCTATCATAAATCACTTTTCCTTCCGTGCCCTGCTCTTCCACCCACTCACTGCTGTGCCACGGTCATCTCATAGGTTTTGGAAATAAACGTTAGGGGTGAGTCACAAAATTAGTTTGTTATCTTGGTAGTGTAGCAGAAGATTGTTTCACCTGGAAAACCAGGGACTCAAATTCTAGATGGCATCAGTCATTACATGACAACTACAATTGAGGTCTTACATGAGGAAAAAACATTTGCGATGTGTCATGCTTTATTATCTGAATGCTTTTAAACTGACATAGACAAATATACACTCTGCATTATTTAGACCTTATGTAGAATATAACTTTGGATTCAAACGAAGGAACTTGGTTTATATTACAAAGGTATACATTTTAATTCATATTATTTTATAGGATTGAATATGTTTATGTGTTCTGTTCTTGCTAAAATTGTGCAAAATCATGTTTTGGATCCCGTCTATTTGAAAAATATACTTTAGTATGCTTCGCTTAATATGTCTGGTAGTTTATCTTTTATTTCATGTTTTAATACTTTAATCTTTTTTAAATATTGTGTGACTTGATAAATTAGGATGTCTATGTATTTAAAAGATCATGTTACTTACAAGTTAACTGTAATAAGACTAATAATTTTTTCACCTTTAAACAATAATGGGGGTCGCAACTTACATATCTTACGACTTCAGTGTACAAAATCCATAGAGAAATAAATCAAATTCAAACAATAAACTTTAATCGCACTAAATACACTATATTGCCAAAATTATTGCGCTCACCTGCATTGAGTTGCATATGAATTTAAGTGAAATCCTATTCTTAATCCATAGGGGTCAACATGATATCGGTCCACCCTTTATAACAGCTTCAGCTCTTCTGGGAAGATTGTCCACAAGGTTTAGAAATGTGTTAATGGGAATTTTTCACCATTCTTTCATCAGCGCATTTGTGAGGTCACACACCGATGTTGGATGAGAAGGCCTGGCTCTCAGTCTGTGTTCTAATTCATACCAAAAGTGTTTTATCGGGTTGAGATCCGGACTCCACACCAGCCTGCGTCATCCATGTCTGTATGAACTTTGCTTTATGAACTGATGTCAATTCAATTCGCTTTTACTGTCGCATCACGACGGCACATGTGCCCTGGTGAGTGAAATTCTTGGGAGCTTGCTCAAGAAAAAAGTGCAGTACAGTTAACATGTAACATATAATACAGACTTCATAAGACAGCGTGCAATATGCACATACATATAATCAGTACACAGTGTACTATTGGACACATGTTCTCTGTGTAACTCGGTAGCATTGTTGTAGCACTTGTTCACCTATTGTTGTATCGGCTATTTACCGCTTCATTGTCTCCTCGACTATTGTAAGTCGCTTTGGATAAAAGCGTCTGCTGCATGACAAAATGTAAATGATGTAAAATGTTGGAAGAGGAAGGGGTCAGATCCACAAAGTTGGGAGCATTCTTCAAAATATCTTGGTATGCTGAAGCATTGAGAGTGATTGACACACCTGATCTTAATTATAGGATGGGTGTGTGTGTGTGTGTGTGCGCGTGCGTGTGTGCGCGTGCGTGTGTGCGCGTGCGTGTGTGCGCGTGAGAGTGTGCGCGTGAGAGTGTGCGCGTGAGAGTGTGCGCGTGAGAGTGTGCGCGTGAGAGTGTGCGAGTGAGCGAGCGAGCGAGCGAGCGAGCGAGCGAGCGAGCGAGCGAGCGTGCGTGCGTGCGTGCGTGCGTGCGTGCGTGCGTGCGTGCGTGCGTGCGTGCGTGCGTGCGTGCGTGCGTGCGTGCGTGCGTGCGTGCGTGCGTGCGTGCGTGCGTGCGTGCGTGCGTGCGTGCGTGCGTGCGTGCGTGCGTGCGTGCGTGCGTGCGTGCGTGCGTGCGTGCGTGCGTGCGTGCGTGCGTGCGTGCGTGCGTGCGTGCGTGCGTGCGTGCGTGCGTGCGTGCGTGCGTGCGTGCGTGCGTGCGTGCGTGCGTGCGTGCGTGCGTGCGTGCGTGCGTGCGTGCGTGCGTGCGTGCGTGCGTGCGTGCGTGCGTGCGTGCGTGCGTGCGTGCGTGCGTGCGTGCGTGCGTGCGTGCGTGCGTGCGTGCGTGCGTGCGTGCGTGCGTGCGTGCGTGCGTGCGTGCGTGCGTGCGTGCGTGCGTGCGTGCGTGCGTGCGTGCGTGCGTGCGTGCGTGCGTGCGTGCGTGCGTGCGTGCGTGCGTGCGTGCGTGCGTGCGTGCGTGCGTGCGTGCGTGCGTGCGTGCGTGCGTGCGTGCGTGCGTGCGTGCGTGCGTGCGTGCGTGCGTGCGTGCGTGCGTGCGTGTGTGTGTGTGTGTGTGTGTGTGTGTGTGTGTGTATACCTAGGCTTTACACATGTTATGTGAAACACTGACACCTAGTGTTCACTGGTTGGTAGTGCAACACTGCTAGTGACCAAATGGCTTTATTCTCGGCTTAATCAAAATGCCTTACTTTTAAATCTGTGTTTTAATTATTTTAACCTTCTTTGGGACGCATTGGAGTTTCACAAAACCAGTTTTGGCACCTTAAACACGATAAAACCATTAAAAATGAACTTAAAGTGCCGTTTGCCACACCTAACATGGCGGATCGCTGCAGCCACTGAACTCACGGCGCGTCGTGACGTTTACTGGGAAAAGAAAACTAAAACTGCTCGAATGTCATGTAAACTTCAGCGATGGAGGAAGCAACAGATAGGGGTCCGCACGAGTTCCAATTCAACGTTACTTGACGATAAACAAGTGAGGTCAGAGGTCAAACATGTCGCGCGTTACAGATGATGTGAAACATAACACACTTGTCGAGGTATGTAAACATTAGCCATGTAGCTATGCTTCAATAGACTCGAATGAGCTAACGTGCTAATAAACAACACACTATTATTAAACTCACCGTGACTGTAGTATACGTCACTTAATTGACGATAAACACGCGGGACTGCGACATTTAATTGCATGTATACTGACTGAGTGATGACGTCATCAACGCATCTGCCTTATAAATAACCATGGTAACCACAGATGCCGCCCACACGTCACTGTTGTTCGTTAGTATCGCAGTGCATTCTGGGTAATTATCTTTCTTTTAGTAAAATATGAATATTGTCGGTATGTTGAATTAGTGTTAAAGTATTTGCATTAAAAAAACATTTTATGGTTGGGATAAATTCTGCCGTAAATAAAAGTTTCATAATATCCTCGCTTTAAAATTATTACTATGTTCTGTCTTTGTTGGGTTTGATCCATAAGAAGATATTTTGAGAAACGTCCCATTGGGTCAAACGTCTTATTATGCGTTAACATGAATCAAAAGATACTGAGGAAGTCAATGGCGACTCACAAAGTAACAAACTTACGTTTGAGTATCTTGATATTGTGATGAATACACATTTGTAAAGATAATACAATAGCAGTCACATCTATATATTAGCGCATTACATCATTGTAGCTTAACTGGCTCGTTAGTGGTGCTAAACGAATCATTTTACATCTCTGAAACGGCGTGCTTTGATTGGCTAGCTAATCGGTGCGTTGTGATTGGCCGAATACTGCGAGCATGTAACAGATATGTGACGTCCCTTAATCACCGTAGAATTGAAGGAGACCGATACATCGACTTTGCAGCGCGACTTGATCAATATGGATTACTAATATCAACTTCTTATGTTGTCTTTACGTGCACGCATGTGTAAATTCTTTCACAAAACAACATGCTCTAAAACACAAATATGACATATAAGGCGAAACCAAAATCACACCGTCCTGGACATGTCGTTTAAGGTTATGCCTTCTTTACATTCGGCGCGCTTATTCAAATCGTCAAACGGGGGCGTTCGACGAGCCACTTTAGGCCGATCTGGGTGACCCTTTGCTTTTACATAGAATAGCTATTTTGTTCTGATTCTTGTTAAACAACTTGTAAAAAACCCCAAAACAAGAATAAATCATTTTGATCGACCACTTTAAAATACAGGACTCTTATTCGGACAAGTACCTGCTGCAATTCTCCAATGTACTGATGTGTAGCACTTTGCATGAATATGGAATAAACAGTGTACCAAATATAAGACTCTCGAGATTTAGTTATCACAACGAAAGGACATTTTTTATTTGATAGGATAAACAGAAAAGCAAAGAACATAGTAGAATGGTATTTGTGAAATGTGGCTTTTACTTGCCTCCAATTCACAATCATTTTCTGAATCTTGTCTCAATAGTGTAATTACTGTTACCCCAATGAAGTTCTTGATGACATCAAAGACGTGTCGAGGGATTATCCAGACCTGCAGCTGTATGTGGACTATTACTGTGAGTAACACTTTAAAAAGCACTTCAAATGGATAGAAATTTCCAGAAGATGCTTTTGGGCTGTGTTAAAAAAGTTAACACTTACCTTGAAATGCAATATTGTGGGTGAATATTTGTGTAAAGTTTCATAGACTTTTTTGTTATTGTATGTCCATGTATGTCCTTTGGTCAGATTTCATCTCTTTTAACAGTCTATCCCAACAACGACAAGAAGAAGTTGGTTTATATGGGTGGCACTGTTCCGGTTACGTATGAAGGTAAATGTGTTTTTATCCTTTCAAAGCAACAACATTACTAACATCACCGTGCATGCACGCTTGTATGGTCCAAACTTAACTTTGGGTACACATCGGAAAAGAGTGCCTTTAGATTATTTCTAAAAACAAGAAAAGTTTCATAGTAAATAATAACTAGTTATATTGAATGATATTTGCGAGCAAGTTAATGTATGTACCCAGACTTATCTGGCGTGAAAAACAAAATTCTAAACAGTAACACAATTATTCAACAAATTGTTTATTTAATGCAATGAAATTCAAGCAATAGTTTATTTAATATTTTGAAATAACCAGACAGGAAGTTAACTTTAGGCCCGTGTCAAACCAGTGTTTCTAACAGTATTTAGAAACTTGCTAATAAAATCACCTTATTTTGTTTTAAAGGCAACAAGTACAACATTCCAGTCTGCATTTGGATCCATGAGACGCATCCCAAAAACCCACCCAGATGTTTCGTCTGCCCCTCGCCCACTATGGTGATCAATTCTAAAAGCAACAATGTGGATGCGTCTGGTTGTGTTCTTCTCCACTGTCTCAGCAACTGGAAAATTGTATATCAGTTTTTTTATTTATTAACACATTTTTTTTATATTTTTTTGTGTTTGACTCTGGATCTGAATGGTGCTTTTTTTTAGGGGTGGTCTAATTTGTCAATAGTTCTGGAGGAAATGATTGCTGCCTTTCAGCGTGAAACTCCCCTTTTCGCCACCTATCCAATCAGAGCCCACTCAGTTCTTGATCCGGTCCACCCGAGGCCTGTTACATCATATGGCAGGTTAGTGATTGCTTGCAGCCGTTCAGAAATGACAGAAAAAGAGAACAGGGACACAACCTGCTTCTTTGTTTTGTGTTTATGCTGCAGCTGGCCCGCCGTAGGTAGCACATCTGTGCCAAATTCATCCAGAGATGAACATGAAGCAACCACCTCATCAGTGATTCAGCATTCCAGCAACAGTAACCTTAATATTTGCACTAAATACTTGTTTAGAATTGATTCATTTGAATGGATGCATTGAGCTGCTTTAACCATACGGACATTGTGCCTCCTTCATTAAACATGAGCAGTTTTAAAAGTTTTGTTTTTAAATGGTATACCGTTCATTAAATTGTATTGTTTAAAAAAAGTTATATAGTGGGAAAGACCCTTCTGCTGAATGTGTGAGGAGACTGTAGGATTATAAGTTTTACCTTATTATCTTAACAAGTGGTTTTTCAGAATCAAAAGGTTCTATTCGCATTCTAAAAATTCCCATTAGCAAAATTCCCATTTACAAAATTCCAAAATTGTTGATACGTACACATTTTTAAATCATTTAGCATCTCCATCTCTTTTACAATCACTTATTTGGCAGATGCTTTGATAGAAAGCGACTTTGAAGAGCAAACAGGGGTAAGGTGTCTTGCGCACTTCGGTCATTTCCTGCTGGCTCTGAGAATCAAACCAGCAACCTTCTGCTTACAATTTCAACTCTCTAACCACCCGACCCAAACTGTCCCCCAACTTTCATTTATCACAAAAGAAAGAGATTTCAATATCTCAAAACGACTCACAATACAAATAAAACCTTATAATTCCAAAATAAGACCTTTAATTAGACCTTAAATGTACAAAGTATTTATAAGTCCAGGGATAGTTTTGGGTAAGTTCTGTTTGTGCGCAAATCACTCATATTTATATCATTTACAAATGTTTCAAGATTGAGGGTTTACATTTAAGTGTCCCATGGATCTTTGATGTAATTTAGGTTATTTTTAAAAAGTACATTTAAACGATCTGTGAAGTTACAAATCCCAAGGTTCAGGAAAAAGTTAGTTATCGTCTTTAAGAGAAACGATGTCTTAGATGTCTAAGACTACAGAAAACTTCACGATTGTAGGCATCAAGTAACATCTATGAGTGTGGTCAGAGAACCATTGCAGAAATAATTGGATTCACATGATGTCATGTCATCACTGGTGGTGATGCACTTACTGTCATCTGAGTCGAACAATAACTGTAGACCATATAAACCAATCAGAGTACACTGGGAGGCGAGTTTTAAAAGTCGGGAACTAAATGTGAGTTTTTATATTTGACATAATTTATGTATAGTTGAGGACTTAAAAAAATATTAATAGTAATTAAAAGTGACGCTTTCAACTGTGTCCAAGGTCATAGTGCACTTTAGGGAGCTTTTGGGGACAAATAACATTAGTTACGTTTAAAAAACTAGATCGGAGTTAAACAAAATGTCCCGAGATATGTTTTAAATCATAAGTTCTTGTGTCATCTTTAAAGAGAAGTATGCGTGGCACAAGATGGTGAAAGTACAGTGACGCATCAAAGCAGACATTATAAAAAAAATAGCACTCATAGTAGACTAGACAAATGAAAAGGGTTTAAAGAATTGAAATCTCCTCTTAAATTAAAGGTACAGTGTATACATTAAAACAGTATAATGCATCTGTGACATTCTAACAGTGGGATCTTTACTATTGACATCAGCCAACATTGAGTTTCAAATTCTATTTTATGCTAACCATTATGTTTTCTCCACAAGCCCTACCCAAGAGTACAAAGTCCCACAGTAGTCGCTTGCAGACCAGTGAAACGGACATGAATGCGGTTACAAGATCATACACACAGGAGTTACTGGATTTCGGGATAACTTTTGGAGCTCAAGCTTCAGAGACGAATCGCCAAACAAATCCATTTATCTCTCCTGCCTCGGGTAAATGCTTTTTGCTTTGAATATATAGACTATCAAAAAGCTTCGCTCATGAATAATATTTTGAATTAATTCATTTTCTCTGTTTTAGCTCCAACGAGTAATTCTTCAGATGTGAATGAAATTGATGACCTGTTTAAAAGCCTTCAGTTACAAAAGGTAGTCAACGTGTACCAACTGGACAGCAGAGACAAAGGTATAGGTATATAATTATTCAGTAATGTTTTTTTTTTTGTTTTTTTAATTTACATTTGTCAATAAAAAATATATTCGTCATTAAAGAGATATTTCACCCAAAAATGTAACTTCTAAATAATTTGGCTACTGAGATATCTGCGACACCAGCACCACAGTGGAACAAATTAAACTGTTTTTCAAAGGTGCCCCAGAACGGTTTATACTAAATTCTTTAAAATATCTTAAATATACAGTTATTTCTTTCTACTATGGAGGCAATGGTTGCCGAGAAACCTTAGTTGGTAACATTCAAACAAATATCTTTCTTTCATTTTCAATCACACACAAAATTATACAGGTTTGGAACAATTTGAGGGCACACAAACTTAACACATAACCTTGCTGATAAAAGAGATACCTTTTTTTATTTAACAATAAACTAAATATGTTAAATAATGTTTCACTGTATTACAACACACTTGATGTTTCTCATTAAGAGGTTCTCCATGCCGGGGTGCAGTGGAAAGATGACACCATGGCTCACCAAACCTTAGTAGATAATTGTCACAGATTGGTGGTAAGCAGACTGCCTGTCGGGGTCTCTCCAAGCAAGATGAGGAACAAGCTTACCATTTACTTTCAGAGAAAGCACAATGATGGGGGAGAGGTTCTGGATGTGAAATATCCTGCGGCACGGCCCGACCAGGCCTGGGTTCTCTTCAGAGACCCCAAAGGTACGGGACACAAATGGGTCTCTAAATTAAAGGAATAAAACGGATATTTTAACCTATTTTATACTAATAATATCTGAGACATTCATCATATTGTATGATTATTTATCCTAAATCATACACCGATATGTTCATACATTTCTTGCAAAAATTTTAGGGAAATACATTTTTAACATATTTATATACATATTTTAACATTTAAAAGATACCGAGTGAGACCTTTTCTCTTTTTCACTCTTTTTCAAACCTTATTGTTTTCTTCAAGTTCAAAGAACCACATATATGTCCTGTCAAAATGAAGCAGTTTTATTCTCTGTGATTACTTTTGTGATATTTTTGTTTTCTCCAGATGCAGCGCAGGTTTTGCAACAGCCTGAAAGGGTGATTACAATTAATGAACAGCAATTTCTTATTCAGCTGAAGACGTTTGAAGATATGGAGGTAAGAGATATCAGAATGTGCCTTTCACTTCCTTTTCACTCACTTGTTTGCACAGGATTGCACTATACACACAACCTACTGTCAGATCCCAGGTGGTGTCCAGGGTGAGAAAGCGGAAATGTTCAAGAGCATCTTGAGTCTGGAAGGCTCCAAATTTAGTCCTACCGATGTGCTGGAAGCAGTGCAGTCGTGCCGAGACCTCCCCTCTGCTCTCAAATATCTCTCTCATGACTGTCCCATATGCCAGGAGCAAGTATCTGTCAACAGGGTGAGGATAAATCAATTCAGATCTTATTCTAAGCAAATGACTCACTAAAACATTTAATTTACAATAAACGTCATATGCATGCATCTATTATTCTTGAGAGCTGAATTGTTTGTTTTTTTAATTTATCGAAATTTTGTATATAAATGTTTTAAAATAACAAAAGTAAAATGTTTCAAATATTATTGGATGCTAAATTTAATTCAAAGACTTCAAAGATTTCTTTTCATTTTAATGTGAAAATAGCACGAACAGTTTCTGACAGAATATATAAAATACAATTTGACATACAGTATATGTTATTGTATGTTTATCATTATATTTAAAAAAAATTTACTTTTAATATGTTACTCTTGCTCTTCAGATGATCACCATGACACACTGTTCCTGCACATTCTGTGAGAGCTGCTTTAAAAAATACTTCTCCTCTGTTATAAAAGAAAGGAGTATAGTTCATGCAGTCTGTCCCCTCTGTAATCTTCCTGATGTGCGAGGAGGCCGAAGAGAGGACACGATGGAGTATTTTAGTCTACTCGACACGCAGGTATGGAGCATCTGTTTTTGACCTTTAATACAAGTAATGGTGAAATAACTTATTGTACTATAGACTACAAGGAAATTTGTATGATTGAATGTAATTGTACTTGCAGATAAGGTATTATTTAGACCCTCAGATCCATGAGCTTTTCCAAAGTAAACTCAGAGACAAGGCTCTGCAGGAAATGCCGAACTTCCGCTGGTGTGCGCATGTGAGTATTAGATGATCCACACCACAAAGGCATACCTTTCCCACCATTTAATAGAGTGTTTCTGTTTATTTTTGAGTGCTGCTTCGGGCTTCTTCATGAAGCAGACAGGCTGAGGATGGACTGCCCAAGCTGTGGGAAAAGCACTTGCTTTAAGTGCAAACGGCCTGTAGGTGTTCTCTTCACAAACATCAGATCTGTACTTGTACAGGTTTCAGGTTGAGAGAATCTGAAATGCAGTACTGATGTCTTATTTATGGATATTCTTGATTTGGTTTTCTAGTGGGCTCCACAGCATGACGGAATCTCCTGTGAGAGGTTCAAAGAGTGGGAGCGACTCAACAGCACCGAGTATCAGAACTCAAAGCTGGAGCAGCTTATGAACAGGAACAAAATAGGTAAACATGAAACAAACTCTTGCCCGCGAAGGACCCCTTGAACTTTCAAGTGCGCCAGTTTATCCTTGGTAACATTTCGCACGTCTCTTTCAGACTGTCCAAAATGCAAATTTCGCTTCTTCCTCGCCAGAGGAGGCTGTTTGCATTTCAGATGTACTCAGTGCCAGCATGAATTCTGCGGTGGGTGCAGTCAGCCATTTAAACAGGGCACTGTGAGTTTTGTTTGTCTTAAAGTTCTTCTACTAAACTTATAAATCTCTGTATCAGTTGTGAATAATAAGAGCTATTAATGGGATCCCTGCAGGCCTGTAATTTTTCTGCTGAGTGTGGAGCTAAGGGCTTACATGCTCACCATCCTAGAGACTGCCTTTATCATTTAAGAGATTGGAGTGTATTAAGACTACGGAGCCTGTTGCAGGTGAGGACCATCTCTGTTTTAAAGGAAATAGCGTTTCCAAAATGCTAGGTTTCTTATTCTAAATCTGCTTTGTTTCATTTGTAGCACTACGGAGTTTCACATCCGGTAATGATTAGACCCAAAGGTACAATGGGGGGACACTCAAAAGGTATATTTATTGTTATAATTTTATCAGTTCATATCTGTTATATTTTAGGGATTTCAGGGAAGTTCGTGGTATTTTGGTCTGATTCTTAATATTGAAGTTCACCCAGAAAAGTAATCTGTGTCATCATTTATTCAACCTCTTTTAATTTAAACCCTGACTTTTCTTTCTGCATAACACAAAAGAAGATATTTTTTGAATGATGGTAACTTCCAACCATTCACTTGCATTGGTTTTGTGTCAACTAAAGAAATTAATTGGTGCCACTCTAGTTCTGTTATCAACTTTTTTCAAAATATCTTTTAAGGGCGGATTTCAATTTAAATATTTGTCACATGCTTTTACACATGCAATAACTTGTGACATAAAACTCAGTGCCTCTACACAGTAATGTAATAAATTATCAACAACATGAACTATTGTAACTGTCAATGCATACTTTTGTAAGTGTTTTCCAGCAGTCTTTTATGTCTAGGAATCTACAGAATTAAAGCATCTCATTGCATGTCTTTTATAGGTATTTGTGGTGTGATGGAGTTCCAGGAAACAGGAGCGGTGAAAGAAGAGCCATGTGGGCGTGCTTCTAACCCTGAATACAGCGGGTACTGCATGTAAGGCATTAAAGATTCTCTAAAACTCTGATTATCATGTGTTATTCAGTAAAATACTCATACATTAATACAGCAATACCAGAGATGTTCTCAGATGTCCTGCTTGTTTGTAGGTTACATTATAAAGAATGTCTGGTGGAGCTTATAAACCAGAATGCTCTGGATCCTCTGGTACTGTTTGATGGTTCTGAGCTCAGGGCAGAATTGTGCCGATGGAAAGTGCCTGTCCCAGCAAAACAGCCTTTAGAGGCAGACCAGCAGTATGAGGAAAGGCTACGGCAGGTGCTTTTGATTATTTTTACAAACTTTTACTTTGGTCCCCAGAATAACTCTCGATTAGTCTATAACCGTGAAAACATGAAAATGCTAAGAAAAAATCTAAATTTTTTCAGATAACAGTTGACAGGGTGGTACTGAAAAGCGGTGCTGCATCTGGACTGAAGAGAACAGCTCTTCCCGTACCTTCCCCGTCCTCTCCTCCTACAGCAGGTGCTCCATGGTACTCAGTCTTGAGTCGAGCTGTTCCCGAGGACTCCCAACACCTTCTCCTTCTAACCGACTGAAGCGCATATCAGAACCCTGGACATATGCTGTTCTCCTGTTACTATTCCTGTGACCAGACAACATCTTTTGTGTTTTTACACAGTACAAAAACGCATCCTACTCTTGCACAGTTTCCTTATAAATAGGCAGAATAATGCAGAGTTTGAATCTGGTTTTCAATATATGACTAAGACTTCTATGACACTTACAACTGTACTGTACTAAACACTCAACTCATAAACTTGTGTTGAAGAATGTGGATTTCGAACCCACATGAATTCTATCATTTTTGGCAATGAGGGCCAACTCATACTTGTAACTGTTGTTAGGTTTTATAGTAATTTTTTATTAAGTCAGCTATACAGCATATGCATTTAACTGAGCACAAGTTTGCACTTTTGGCATTGTGAAGTGGGTTTTGGCATTATATGTAAGGGGTGAGAAAGTTGATGTTGCAGATGTTTATTTTATTGTTTGAATAACTGTGAATATATGACCTAATTTTTTCCCATTGAAGGTATTTTTGAAATAATGTGGCGAAGCAACCTAGTATCATTGTTTTCTGCAAAAGTTTAGGGACCCCTGCAGAATATGAAAAAATGTGAATAATAAAAAACAAAACAAGATAGATCATACAAATTGCATATTTTTATTTGGTGCTGTCCTATGTAAGATATTGCCCGTGTTTACAAATAGTCCACAAAACAATTTAAACTTCTTAAATTATTAAAATGGACTAAATAAAAGTAGTAAATAAAAATATTTTGTTACCATTTTTCACATTTTTACAGACTCTGAAGGGGTGCCCAAACATTTGCAAAACACTGTACTCTCAGCTGCCTCTTATGGTTTTTGCCAGCAACGTTATTTGTTCTATGTATGCTTTGATGAGAAAATAAATATTTAAAACACACACGTAAAGATAATATTTCTCCCGTTAAACACATATAGCTCTCTGTTCTGAATGAAAACAGTTCTGAAGGAAAACACACATCCATAAACAGTATCAAATGTATTATATAGAAATATGGCCAACATCATTGAATACAATTTTAAACATAAACATTTTTTAAACTTTAAAACAAGGACAATTTAGATCAGTTACAAAAGGATTCAGAAAATGCATGCTGAACACAAAAGAGACGGTGTTTATTTTATAGTGTTTACAGGTGCATCATCTCTAACAGCGGGAAAAGCTTCAATCTCTTTAATGACTCTCTCCGCAATTATTTCATTATTAGCTGCAACAACTCTTCTAGACATCAGGTCCCATGGTCCACCTTTATACATTTAGAACACACCACAAACACACAACAATTATATTCCCATCATATCACCATCAACAGTCTCATAATAAATGTTTAGAAACGCAATCCTTATATGTTGTGTTACACAGAGATTGAGTCATTCTCTTACCTTCAACATCCCTCAGAACACCTCCTGCCTCAGATACTATGACAGCCCCAGCTGCCATGTCCCAACAGTGGATCCCTATCTCATAATAAGCCTCCACAGAACCAGAAGCCACCAAACACATGTTGATGGCAGCAGATCCTACCCCACGTATCCTTATCGAGAAATGCATTTAAATTCATATGAATGTGGCATATATTATGAAATAATATTTATGTTGTGTAGAAAATAAGCAGATCACACACCCGTGAACCGGCAGACACAAGATCTTCCTCATGCTTGAAAAAATCTTGGCCACCACCTCGGGATCTCTGTTAGAACCGAACTCTGTAGCGATGATTGACTGGTTGATCTCTGTAACAAAATTTGGAAACGTTTAGAGAACATTCGTAACTGTCAAAATGAGTGCATCAGCTTTGACACGCTTACCTTTTTGGTCTGACACCTGTAAGGGCTGTCCGTTACAAAATGCCCCCTTTCCTTTTCGAGCAGTGTACATCTTATCTTCTATACAACTGTACACCACACCAAACTCCAACTGCAAGAGAGGAATGATTCATTTGACAGCTGTGTATGACTTCCAACCTTCATGATAACAATATAATGATGCAAGAAAACAAAATGAAGGCAATGCATCAGTTTATGACTTTACGTCTCGCTACGCAAATGCAAGCATTTGTTACCAGTGCTGTCATTCTGTTTTCCGAAAATGAATAAGAGAGCAATTGAAAGCAAATGATGCTTACCGTTTTGTTGACAGC
>CM065664.1:467500-485000 GCA_033220385.1 Triplophysa yarkandensis | reverse complement strand
AAAACGAATTATTTAAAGAGTAGATTGCTCCTTATCTAAAGCAAAGTACACGTCAACTCTACACCAGTCATTATATACGGTGTAAGGCTATTACAGGTATACTGCACAGCAGCTGGAGTGTCTACCAGAATCAAAGATCTTGTAGCTCAGACAGATATAAGCCTATGAAGAAGTGAGGGGAACGTACACTGTCTTGGTCCATCACTAGCTGTATTAGTGTCACTAATCTTGTTTAAATACAACATTTTTAAAAGTTTGTAAAAACAGAGAGGTACTCTCAGTAAGCTGATAAAGACGTACTAAAATGGCTCAAAAGACTGTTTTGCATCGAGTTCTACATAATCAAACGTACAAACACACACGTCGCTTCATACACACTTCACATAACAATTACCTGCCAGCATGAACTCGTCATTGATATGCAACACTGGAAATGAAGACCCAATACATACTGGTAGTACAAAACTCAAATGTGAAATCGTAGAGCAAATCAGTGCAGCTTTGCATAGTACCTTCACATTAAAGAAATTCGATTCGACAAAGAGACTGATAAGTTAAATTCAGGATAAAATGTGAAGATTACTCAGCTACAAAGCAACATGAAGGTCTTTAAACACAAACTACGATCCAACTATTATCCATGATCAAAAAAAGCTTCACATCTATGTTGGAGGAGGGACACAAAACTTTGACTTGAGGTTATAAGGATCTGCAAGGAAAGGGGGGGAAATCAAACAATCAACCATTAGATGAGAAAACACTAAAAAATGTATTTATACACAAGAGACCACATTATCAATGAACAAATAGGCTTGAATGTAAAAAAAACAAACAAAGTCCAAAGTGAGAATTGGAAGCTGCACAGTTCCAGTGGAATGCCACATGGTGCTGTTCCTCTCCTCATCCTCCATACTGAAAAATGCTTGTTTTATGTTTCTGTAATGCATAAAATAAATGATGTTGAGTATTTCCAAATGTCAAATGTGTCTTTATGTATGAACATTTTATTATTTTTAAATTATTTGGACTGAATATATAGCAAAACTTTACCTGTGGGCTCTTCAGATTGTTCTTCTGTCTGGGAAAACTCCTCTGTTTTTCGATAGAAATAATGAGTAAAAACAGTTAAGTAAACAGATTTTCAACACAAAGTCATCTCTATCATTTTTTTATAGAGATTTAAAATTAAAATACTAACCTGCAACGTCTTCATAGATCTGTTCTTCCTCAGCAACATCTTCCTCTGCAACAACCCAAAGCACATTTCATATTAAAGCATGTATTAAGAACATCAGGTTTAAGTGTTACTGTAAATAACATGACAAACATCTCTTGTACCTTGTTTTTGGAATTAAAACATCAAAATTACTACACTGTAGCAAAAATTCTATTACATAAGCGGATCACACTTTACTAATGCACTCTAATCTGTACATCGACATACGTGTAACTAGACAGAAATAAACACTATTCACAATCGTTCTTTATACTCTGTGTTTTAAACAAATCATATATTTATTTTGTATAAGCACTATGTTTTGAATTAATTGTAACAACTATACCCTGTTCTACATTCTCCTCCTCTTCCTCCAGGGTGAATTCTTCTGGTTCCTCATCTTCCTGATGCGTCTCCTCCATTAATTCTTCTTGTTCTGCATCTTCCACCGGTTCATCCTCCTCTTCTGCTGCGTCCTCCTCCTCCTCATCTTCTTCTGAGGGAACTTCTACTATTTCCTCTACTGGTTCTTCCATTGCTTCATCTTCCTCTACTGGTTCAGCCTCTTCCACTTGTTCTTCCACTGGTTCAGCCTCTTCGACTTGATCTTCCACTGCCTCAGCCTCTTCCACTTGATCTTCCACTGCTTCAGCCTCTTCCACTTGATCTTCCACTGCTTCAGCCTCTTCCACTTGATCTTCCACTGCTTCAGCCTCTTCCACTTGATCTTCCACTGGTTCAGCCTCTTCCACTTGATCTTCCACTGCTTCAGCCTCTTCCACTTGATCTTCCACTGGCTCATACTCCTCTGCTTGTTCTTCTTCCTTTGCTGGTTCCTCCAAGGTTTCTTCTACTGGTGCATTTTCTTTCACCACTTCTTCTACTTCAGCTTCCACTGGTGCAGCCTCCTCAACTGCTTCCTGTACTGGTTCTGCCTCCTCAACTGGTTCCTCCACTGGTGCAAACTCCTCAACTGCTTCCTCAAATGCTTCCCTAACTTCCTCCAATGGCACAGGCTCCTCCTCAATTTCCTCTTCAGCAGGAACAGTCTCAACAACCTCTGGCTCTTCCTCCACAACTTCAGGTTCTTCCTCAGGGACTTCCTGTTCCTCCACAGATTCTGATTCAACCACATCCTCTGGCTGCTTTTCCATTGCCACAGCCTCTGGCTCCTCCTCCTCCGACAGGGCCTCTGGCTCCTCCTCCTCCGCCACGGCCTCTGGCTCCTCCTCCTCCGCCACGGCCTCTGGCTCCTCCTCCTCCGCCACGGCCTCTGGCTCCTCCTCCTCCGCCACGGCCTCTGGCTCCTCCTCCTCCGCCACGGCCTCTGGCTCCTCCTCCTCCGCCACGGCCTCTGGCTCCTCCTCCTCCGCCACGGCCTCTGGCTCTTCCTCCTCCGCCACGGCCTCTGGCTCTTCCTCCTCCACGGCCTCTGGCTCTTCCTCCTCCACGGCCTCTGGCTCTTCCTCCTCCACGGCCTCTGGCTCTTCCTCCTCCACGGCCTCTGGCTCTGCAAGAGAAACAACACAGTTTCGCGTAAATATTTTAATTTAAAAATGGAATTTAATTGTGCAAGATCTATCAGTTACTATTAAAACAACTCAGACAAAACCATGGTCTGTGATGAAAAAGAAAAAATTGTAGCAGCTTTAATTTTGAAAGTCAAACTGTAAAGAAACTTGACAGAATCACAACAGTTTTACCTGGTGGTGGTTGAACGGATTTCTCAGCTTTCGTGGCTTGAATCTCTTCCTCCACTATACTCTCTGGAGCAAATCAAAAATACAAAAGCAGTTGAAAACTGAAGAAATTCTTTGAACATTGAAAGACTAACCCCACAATCATACTATAAATCTATTATCAACAAAAAAAACAGTGTTCATAATAGACATCTCGTCTATTATCCTAGTCTTTTTTTAAAGAAGACCGCATCCATCATTCTGAACCTTAAGTCTTTTAAATGTATGTATACAATTGCTTGAACGAAGGCTATTCTATAGACATATAGTTTCATAGCACATTATTTTATAATCCTGTTCCACATTTACTTACTTTGAACTTGTAGAACTACTATAGATTCTAACCCTTAACAGTTAAGTCATTTTAAAAGCATTGTAATTTGTATTGAAGATGATGTTGAATAAAGTGCGACTTAACTCACAACATTAGTTATTAACATCTTTTACCACTGGTCATTCCAGTTACTCGTATGTGAGGAACAGACAACAATTTTGACACTATGTGGAAAGACTATATTCCCCTTGCTATGTTCTTTGTACAAAAGGTTTTCAGAAATCATATGTAAATCTGTCAATGTTTAGGGCTACAAAGAACAAAGATGCTACACACATGAACACTACTCTGGGTTTATTGAAAGTTTTAACATTTATGAGTATAATTACATATATTTAAAAAGGAAAGCAAGTAAGATGGATCTTTACAGATCATTATAACACGTCCCAATATATTTATTTCTGTGTGTGGGGGGGGGATAATAACTGTGTTAAGTATATAAACATTCTGTTTGAGATTGTACTTTACCTTCTTCCACAAGTTGGGCAGGTTTATCCTCAACTGATTCACCGGTCACAATGCTAGGTTTATCTGTCAGTCCTGAGGGTTTCATATGCGAATGTGTATACATGAGGCATGAGTAGAATACAATGACAGGAAACAAGCATGTGGCTCTTTGTAGAAAATAATGTGCACAGAATAAACTCTTCACTTAAAAAAAACTACATTTACAAAAGGGTCTGATGACTTTTGGTTAACTTTTGTATGTGTTTGAGTAGATAGATTTAGAGAAAATACAAGCATTTTCTTTCAAGTAGATTGATATAATAGCAAACTACGGTTAGTATTCTTTCTTAAATCACAAAGACAATTAAAACACTTAAAAGCATTGAAAACAATTTAGAGATTCATATAATTTATTAACAACACAAGCAGCCTTTCATCCATAAAGAAACATAGATGTGAAGCTTTTTTGCATGGACGACATCAGAAAAATTTAAAGGTTGAAAACATAAGACCATATGACTAGAACTTTTAAAGGCTAAAATAAGAATCTACTTTGAAGAACACATTAAGAGAAAGGAAAGTATTTCAACATGATTAGAAGTGACTATAGCACCTTATTTTAGCATTGTAAAATCAAATGCTTTTTTACTGCACTAGGCTTTCTCTCTTTCCGAACAAGGTCTAAAGGATGGTTTTTAAAGACTACTCATGATAAACTGAGATGCAGTTCAGCAAATCGTTAACTGTTTACACAAAAATATTTAATTGTAAACATTTCAAAAGCGTGTCTTATAATTTCTTTTTAATTGGAACCTTCTTGGATTTTCCATCTTTCTCAACCTTTTTATTTTCCTCCTCAACAGCCTTGTTGTGAGGCTTCTTCTCCACATCAGGCTTGCCCTTCTCCTCCTCCGTTTCCACCCCCTTTGCCTTTTTCGTTTCTTCTCCTTCTGCCATTTTTTCCCTTTCTTCTTTCTCCTTTCTTATCCTTTCCATGGCCTTTTCCACGTCTTTTTTCTCTATTCTCTCTCCTTCCTCTTTCAGCCGTGCCTCAGCCCTCTCCCAGGCCTTGGCTTCCGACTCCTCCCTTATACGGCTCAAGGTCCTCTCTTCCTCCTCTTTGGCTAGGATGCTCCTAACCTCTGCCAGTGCCAATTTAGCAATTTTCCTGGCCTCCACCCTCTCATGGATGATGGTGAGCTGTTGTTTTAGAGCTTCCCTTAGCTTCAGCCCAACATCTTTGGCGCTGGATAGCTCTAGGGAGTGATGATTTAATCACTGTAACTAAGTTCTAACACCACTTATATGCCAAGCCACACAACTGAATCGGTTAAGGATTGTGAGTAGCCGGATGCAAAAATCCAGAATACTCATTAGAGTGTTGTGATATAAATAGTTAAAAGATTATTTAGAATTCATATTTGTATGCACAAATCTCTAATATTATATGGAAACCACCAAGAAACGGCATAGACTTTTTTAGAAGCATATAGTTAGGAACTGCATTGGATTTTACAAACAAAAAACTTAAAACCAATGTCTAAAACATGCATGTTCTGAGGTAGTAATTGCAAATATATTAATAAGTCAATTACTATTACAACACTCCTCACTTAAAAAGAAAAATTACAACATAGCTTGAAATATTCAATGTCATCTCCATCATGCAAAACCAGTAGATCTTAGACTTAAAGACCGCCTGTGGTGACAATCAAGTTTTAGATGTTGTTTATAATGCATAATTAATTAGATTTAAGACAAACCACGCATTCATCAAGTTAAAACATTGCTGAATTCTTTTTTTATTTAAAGGCGGGGTTGAAGATTACTCATGATCTTTGTTGATGTTCAAATTACTCAAACGAGCACACCATGACCCCCCATGTAGGCGGTTTACTTATACTGCAGATTGGTTACAAAGTTATTGCGGTTCCAACAAAGTTGTTTAAAGCATAATTCTAAATTCTCTAACCCTGGCTGTAACAACTTCTTGACCTGCAAGCAATCATAGCAAGTCATCTGACCCCATGGATCAACAGTTCGAGCCATAGATATTCAAGAATCGTGCATAGATTTGAGAGTGAAGTCATTGTTTTACTGTCATCTCATTTCTACTTTCAGTTTTAGCAGCATCTGGACCTGTTGAGTGTAGCTGACTTGCATACTTGTATGACTACATGTCTATGTCTAATGTTTACATAATTAAGCTTATGTGGGATTATATTTAAGCCATATCAGAAAAGATTAATTATTTTCACACAAAAAAATTGTTTTTAATATATTTGATTTTGATGGTTAAAACATTTTAAAGGATAAAATTATCAACCACAGGGGGACTTTAAAAACAAGTCACTCTTTAATTTTCAAAACACATCAAGTCTGCTCCATGCACTACGATCAAGTGTGCAAGATACCTTTTCTCTTGGCAACATCTTTCTTTTCATCTGGGGCGAATAAGAAAGACTATGTTAAAATAAGTCAACGTTTGTTACCTGAAACAAGTTGCAGCTCGAAAGCCCAGCCTTTGCCCTTCTAGTGTTAATGGAATGTGTCAAGAAGATATTGACAAGTAAATCCACCCATTTCTAAACTGATTCCATTTTTGAAAAAACTGAATAATCGTTATAAATGGAATTAAGTTACTGACAATGAAGGAAAAAATGTAGGTTTCTTTTTTATAAACACACAAATTGCAACTACGAAACAAATTGTAATGTTATAAAAACCTAATGGGTATTAACATGAAAGCAAAAATAATAAAATGTATTTTTTAATCTAAATACTAACAATTTCAAATGTTTCAATCTCAGCACAACTTTGAACCTTTGAACCATTTTTCTAATTTAAAAACTATCCAACTACTGCCTAAAAGCTACATAACACAATACTTAAAAAAGTACATCCTTGAGCACAGTCATTACCCTAAATCATTCCTGAGGTGTGTTTAGGAAAAAGTGTGCGAAGCGCATTCGACATTAACATCATTGAAACTACTGCTGCTCTCTAGAACTGCCAATAACTATAAACACTACATTACATTTGGTAGGCACACCATTACAGGTTCGATTGGCAAGTAGGAACCGATTGTTGATGGTTACACAACTCAGGGGATTAGGAGAAGATTCTTGCAGATGACTGGGACATAGAACTAGTTCTTGCATAGAAAGACGGATTCGGTTCTTTTAAAATAGACCACATTACCAGCTTGTGTGTTTTCTGTTAACTAAAACTATACAGTGAAAAAAACAAAGCAAAGTGCCTTTTTGTTTAAGGAAGGCAATATGTGAACAAGGAAAACAAAAACGTAACAGACTGACTGTCCTGAACTACTTCCTTTGGGTTTAGCCCAACTAAAAATGACTTCAAATTAAAAAATAATTCATTCCTGAGGAGTTAAAATAACCCCAAATCTCAATTATTAATTATAAAAGTGGCCAAAATAAACTACTTACATCCCAACCGCACAAAGAAACAGGATTTTGAACAAGTAGTATGATATTACATGTGCAGGGCTAAATTGCAAGAAAAGGTTAAATATAATACAAATTTACTATGTTGGTCATGTTAAAAGAGAAAAGAGGCATGCAGCAAATATATGTTAAAGAGATGGTTCAGCCCAAAATAATTATTCTGTCATCATTTACGCACCCTCTTGTTTTTTTCAAACCTGTATGACTTTTACTGCAGAACACAAAAGAGTATTTTTGTCCATAAAATAGAAATCAATGAGGATCTTTGAGGAAAAACGTTGAACTTTCTTCAATATCTCTTCTTCTGTGTTAGCACAAAGAATGAACGTCGTTATACAGGATTAAAATGTCAGTACTACAGACAGTACTACCCCTTTATGTGGCTCCACTAAGGTCATTTAAAAAAGGTAAATATATATGAAGCTGTTACAAGAGCTGCAACAAAGCACAATCTATACGTTTACATAATGACATCATCTGAGAGAGCTCACAGGTTCTGAAAAGTACCCGTTGGTGATCTTGCCAACAAACTCAAGATGTTTGGGGAGAAAGTCCTCCTCTAATAAAGTGCTTCTGTTGCAATCACAGTAGAATACAACACTATTGATTCTGAAGGCCTAAAATAACGCACGTCTTTTGGCCCTGAACCCCTTCAGTCTGTGAGGCGCCAGCAACATCCTCCGCTGCCGCCTCAGTTTCTTCATCCTCTAGCGTTTCAAAAGGACTCATAACATCATACAGGAATGTGAAGAAACTTTGAAACCAATCAGTGCCCTCTTCAGCTAACATATCGAGCACTTCCTCAAGAGAGTCTGAGTTTTCTTTGCTGCCATCTTTTGTCAGCCCTACGTAGACAGGAAAATAGGGAAAGAGAGGGAAAGAGAGAACAGTGGAAGAGCAGGAAAACAGAGAAAAGGTGGAGGTGGTTTGCAAGGTTTAGTAGATCAAAAGGTATAAAAAGGGGGAAAGTTATTTAAAAGAATTTTAAGATGCTGAGGTGCAGAACATGACAAGGAAAAAGCATGCATGGGAAGCTTCTTAAAGCGCTTTTGGATGAATGTAGGGCAGGGCTCTAATATTTGTAAGCAAGAAATAATTTATTTACTACTAAGTACAAAACATGTTGTTGAACAGATAATGTTAATTAAAATTATGTCCATGGGGTCTACTGCACAAACTCATGCAAGGTCTTATGTAAATCCTCCAAATAAAAGTGAGTGGTTTGAACCAAATAATGATTACAAAAGCCATATACCATGTCAGAATAGTACTGTGTACATGCATTGGTCTGTTTTTATTGTAATATGCACAAAAGTGAACCAAAGTCAATCATGCAAAAATTCTGGCAATGAAGTCAATGAAAAATTTTTAACTTGCCTAGTAGAACCTTGGCATCTTCCACATCAAAGTCTCCATCCCCATCTGTGTCGTAGGATACAAGTTTGCCTGGTAAAAAAAATTGAAACTGATTTAAATGGTGTCTAAAACTGTGTCCAAAACCTTATTTCCACTACCAGTCACTAAATTAATATTACAAACGTTCTCTCTATTTTAATTACATCAAAACAGATTGGATCAAGTTTGCAAACACTGTATTTCATTTTTTTTTACTAAGTTACATTGGTCAACACACATTTGTAAGTTGTTAAATCTTATGTTTCATGCTATGATTTTTACAGTTTTCAATATGAGAGCAAAAACACCAATTGAGAATGATAAGTTCTAGAAATTAAATTAAAGTTATAAAGGTGTTCCCAGTTTATGTTTTAGATTTCATACCTTGTAATACCTCTGAAAGATTATAGCGCAAGTCCTGTGCTTTGGCTGCATGCAAAATTAAGTACAGTTATTGAAAAATACATATTAGTATAGAACCAAAATGTTAGTACATTACTACACTGAATACATACAAGTTATACAAAAGTAGAGATGTATCCATTTATGAAAAACAATATATACCAGAAGGTTTCAAAACAAACCATCTGTAAATATGTTTTTTCATTTGTGTGAACTTAAATATTTAATTGTGCCTCCCATTGAATGTTAATAGATCCAATCCATGATCAATTAAAATTATTTGATGATGCAACTCTTAACTAGAAAGTATACCTTGTTTTCATGGTTTTAAACCTGGTTAGTATAAAGAAGATGAAATAGTGAGAAATTTACATGACAAGAGAAAGTGAATAATGTAAGGATATGAATTAGTTGTTTGGTAAAAATCAAGGCAAAAAAACAACAACCCAGTGCCCTCCATGCAAAAGAAAACTTAAAGTGCGAGATGACTTACTCACCGATTACACCTTGATAGTCGACAAGGTCAAAATACACCACAGCTACCGAGGTCCAGACGCCCAGGAGAGCCAGCACCATGAACCAGCTGAAGAAGGAAGATCCTCCAGCAGCATCTGCTTTCTTGCCATTCTTATTTGCCTGCGGTGGCTTGGCATCTGTGATGATAGAAAAATGTACACATAGTTTAGAAAATCATTCATTTAACCCAACCAATAGAAAATTCTGTACAAATCAATAACCAATTAATGCACAGAATAAACCCATGCCTTTAAAGTTTAAGTAATTTCTGGATCTACATGTGCATAAGAATATCAGACGTAATTTGCAAACAACATTTACCTTAAAAGGATAGTCCTCTAAAAAAATTATATTGTTGTTACAAACCTGTAAAAATTATACACCAAGATAGATATTTGGAAAAAGAGAATTTCTGGAATATTGTTAACTAGAAAAGTAGAAACATTTTAGTCAAAGGTGGCCAAAAAACGACTTGCTTAATTCTTCAAAGCATCTTCTTTTATGTTCAACGGAACAAAACCATACTTTTTTATTTCTGCTATGGAAATCAATGATGACTTTCAGTTGCTCACATTCTCCCAAATATCTTTCTTCAGGTTTGTAAATATTGAACGAAATAGTATTTATGTGTGGTTTTAAGTCTCTTTAGACCACGGGTCTCAATTGAGGTGCCACCACCTGGTAGCCTGCATGATGTTTTTGAGATGCACACCATGCACAGGGCTCAACAATAGGAGAAGCACATTCATTTTCAATGATGTAAGGCGCCAAATTATAAAGCACCATGTTTTTTCTCTTTGGCTCACTAAAGGAAAACATTTAATTAGTAATCTTGCATACGTAAAGTTTACTGGGGAAAAAAGTGTGGTACTTGTGACTAATGTGACCACCCTGACGGAAATTTTACCTTTTCATTAAAATACATTTTGTACCTGTAAAGTGTTAATTTACATTTATGAAACTTTTTAATGTTAATGAAGATTATAGATTTTTTATAATATCCAACAAGAAACCCTCCGGATGATTTCATCTCCTTAAAGTGAAGGGTTTTTTTTAAAAACCTTACGTAGTCCTCGCTTAAAAAAAGGTTGGATAGATATTAATTAGAATTAACCTAATTAGTTAGGTTTTCGAAATGAATAATCCAATGTGAGGTCTGCTTATATTTTTTAATACTGCATCTCAGATCACATCTATAGTAATCGAAAGGTGACAAAACAGCCTGGCTAAAAGAGTAAAGCTATTCTCAAGCTACTGACGCTCCCCTTGGAACCTGGGTATAAATACATCTGTATTTAGAGCTCTGGTGGGAAGAATGAACAGGTGTTTTGTCCGCTACGTTCTCTAGGTCAAACCACACAAGCAACTCATGCACCACAAACAGTACAAAACTGATGCAAACTGTACAGTTAACAGATATCCAAAACGGTAACAGCAAACCTAACCAAGTATAATGACAAAGAATTTTTATTTTGACAACTGATTTTAAAACAAAACTTACTTACGTAGTTGTAAATTAAATAAAGTTTTGAAAGATCTTGCATGCAAAATGCAAATAAAGCATAAGAATTATTGATCC
The DNA here is from genome assembly GCA_033220385.1 of Triplophysa yarkandensis. NCBI lineage: Eukaryota > Metazoa > Chordata > Actinopteri > Cypriniformes > Nemacheilidae > Triplophysa > Triplophysa yarkandensis. The sequence goes on along the minus strand of CM065664.1, from coordinate 473,902 downwards.
CTAATGTGAATCATGAATAAATGAATCATGTCATTTTTTTAATATTAAGGCTTTCACCTCATACTAAACTCCCAAAATGAATCTCTTATCCTGAAGGTTATATAACGCAAACACTTACTAACCCGTAACAGTTTCTTCGTTCACAACCTTGACCTCTGCCTGTGGCTCCCCCATCCCATAAGATGAAGTGGGGAATAAGCGTCTTTTACCTCGATCCTATGCCCCAAACCACTTAACAACTGCAGCTCTCCTGCTTTTGTTCCTGGTGAATTGAGCTGGAACTTAAAATGGAACTTGACCAGCAAATAGATTATTTTTAGAACTCTCCATACGAAAGCCAGAAAATGTCAAGCACTCATATGAAAGGGTAGGGGTAGATCTCACTCCATCCCGCTGCATAAAAAAACGGAAAAGGCTCCCAGGTCACCAAATTACTATGTCCAAGAAATGAACAAGACACAATGGAGCATTTATCATTTTTTTATAATGAGTAAACTTCACAATATTTTCATTTGAGCAAACCTTCAGTTAGGGACTTCCTGCCAGGGAGCTATATATTTTCCCCATACAAGGACAGGCCTGGCTGTTAAAACAACAAACATGAAACCAGTGCCTCTGGCCTGTATTTGGCAAAATAGATGTACATATAAGAAACATCCACAAACTAAATTTTATATAAAAAAAACACTATCAAACAACAAAAAATACCCATTACTACATTTATTGTACAATTTGTACACAAAACTAGTATCAACAGCCTATAGTTTAAACAGTGTTATCACAGTATATCAACATGACCCACCCCTAAGTCACACATGCTTGACTTGTCTCTAAATTCACAGGTAGTCTGGTAGCCTTTCATTGTGTCCTAATAAACAACTTCTCCACCAATTATTTACACTGACAGTTCGCCCAAAACTGAAATGGTGTTATCATTTACTGCCCCTCTTTTCACATCAAACCTGTAAGAGTTTATTCCTTCTGCAGAACGCAAAAAGATATTTCGCAAAAAGCTGGTAACCGAACAGCAATGGCACCTATTAACTTACCAGTTACCAACTGTCTTCTCCTTTATCATCTTTTCTTATAATTTGTGGAATAGGGTCATTATCCCTTTAACTGATCTGCTATGAAATACTGTGCATCAAATATATTTTCTAGCTCATGAATTGTCATAATACCTATACGGAAGTTGGTATGACAATGCTTTTGTAAGTACACAATGCTGTTTTATGGGACATGTCTGCTTTGAAACGCTTCATTAGACATACCAGCACACCTCAATGTATGGCAAGCAAGCAGTTTTAAGGCAAGACGAGGGCACTTAACTCTTTTTGTGATCTTTTCAGCAATTTAAATTAAATTCTGTTATCCTTTACTCATCTGGCCATTTCAAACCTGTCTGATTTTCTTAGTTAAGAAAAACACAAAAGAAGATATTCAAAAGAACTTATGGTGACCGCACAGCGGAAGTACCAATTAATGTGCATTGGTTTTGTTTCCATACAATAGAAGTGAATGGGTTCTGACATTGTTCGCCTACCAACATTCACACACGTTTAAAACGACAAGAGGTGAATGATGACAGAATTTTCAATTGAGGGTGACCCATCCCTTTGACCCCGTGGAATCCTGAAGGACCAGTTCACCTTCTCTCTTATAGAATACATTATAGCAGCGTGCATCTGTGCTTTAAATGGTAAGTGCTTTGTGTTTTGTCTGATTATATGTAGGTGCATGTTGCATACTGTCTTATGTCTGTATTATACGTTACATGTTAACTGTTTTGCAATTTTTCTGGAGCAAGCTCCCAAGAACTTCACTCACCAGGGCGCATGTGACGTGGTGATTTGTCAATAAAAGTTAATTGAATTGAAGTGCATAGTACGCAGACGTATTACAATATTATGTAATATACCAAATAAATCCCTGGGAACAGACATTTATATAAAAGTGTCTGCTTAATGCATAAGTGTAAATGTACAAACAGTCATCACATGGACACTGTAAACACTCATTTTTTGTGCGTTTAAGATGCATATTCAGCTTGCTTTGCCAACAATACACACAAACACACAGTTTGATTAAAAACTCTTGCAAAACATGCAAGGTTACACACACCATCCATTATAGACTTGAATTGCTTTACCATATCACAGACATTCTGCCAACTATTCTCATCATCTGCAAAAAAAAAAACTTACGATGTTTAATTTCAACACTTCTAAAAACAAGAGTACAGAAGAGGCTCACATTATGTACAGTGCGTTAACCTTCAGTAGATATAAAAGCAGGCGGGGTTCCTTTATAAGAATAAGAGTTACATACAGAAAACCAGTAATTGCTTTGATGGAAAAAACAGGAATGACTTGCAGAACGAAATATAAGCTGAAAGGAAAGAAAGGAGTTATGAAAAATGAACTCTTTGTCTTACAGCAGATAAATGAAATGTTTAATCTATCATTCCCATAGAATCAATGCATCAATGGTATGCATTTTACATTTACATTTACATTTAGTCATTTAGCAGACGCTTTTATCCAAAGCGACTTACAAGAGTCGAGAATTTTAATGGCTCTTATTTGGAGATTCAACTATAGTACTTGTCTCACTCCTACAACTGATCCTGGATCAGGAAGATGAAAATCTGTGTTTAAATCCCTGAGGAATATGGGACCCCACAGGCCACGTGTAACCCCTCCCACACCAATATTGACACGTGAGCATTTGGGAGATATCTCTGAGTCCATCATGAGCAAACATTATAGATATACGTCATGAATTAACATAAACAATAGTGTGCAGCAGATCTAGTGCACGAGGAGTGAAGGAATGACGTCAAATTTTCAAGTAAACAGACGGTGTGCCTTTAAATGTAGTGACGTCACCCATTCGCACACGTACAAGTACGTCAGTTACAATGTAGCAAAACTAATGGGGTTTACATTTATGTCTACGTAGCAAACTGCACCAAATGCACAATACAACCAAATTGTGTTAAATTTTTGTTTTTTTTAAATAATAAAATTAACCCAAATGCGAACCCAACCCATTTAAACACGACCGTTTGCCACCACAGGAATAACTTTACGGCCTTCCGTTGGAGGCTAGTGATGTGTGTGACGTAGCTGTGGGAAAAAAATATAAATATACCTTTTTTGGTTGTTCCCTTTGCACTTTTCTTCGGAGCCATTGCGGAAGTTGTTTATTTTAAATCTTTTGTGCTGTAAAAAGTGTGTAGTTGTTTCAGTCTCGGTTGTGCAACTGAGGAGTCTGCAAATCTCTACGGCTTCATACGCTCAAGTCCATAGCAACCCTTCCCCTTTTGAGTGACAGCGACGTCGACCAGTCATATTCGCAAGAAGCCAAAGTAGGCGGGGGGTATGAAAACGTCATCCAATGGGCGAGCAGATGTCAGGGACTTATTCAATCGTGTGGATACCTGCGAGGCAGGAACGCCCCCCTCCACCCCCCCCCCCGGATTTGCCAGCACTGGAACGTGGCAAGATGGAAGAATAACTTATCGCGAGATTAATCCGTGACAGTTTTTCTATTTTGTTTAGTGATGCCGTTCCTTACAGAAAATATAGAGTTTAAAACGAGTTTATTGTGTAAAACGTTAGTGTGATGTGACTTGTGTAATTTAAAGAATGTAGTATTTTGTTTTCCCTTAAATGTACTTAATTAAATAATATTATTTCACTTTAATAATGTTTTATCATTTGTTGATTTAAAAAAAAGTTTTATTTTAGGAGAAAATGTTCTATATGTTGAGCCCCGCCCCCCTCCAGCTGTTGTCCACATCATCCTAAAGTTTGAGAGGGACTGAAACTTATGCTAAAAGTGTTTAAACTTATGTTAAATGTGTTAAAACTTATGTTAAAAGTGTTTAAACTTATGTTAAAAGTGTTTAAACTTATGCTAAAAGTGTTTAAACTTATGCTAAAAGTGTTTAAACTTATGCTAAAAGTGTTTAAACTTATGCTAAAAGTGTTTAAACTTATGTTAAAAGTGTTTAAACTTATGTTAAAAGTGTTTAAACTTATGTTAAAAGTGTTTAAACTTATGTTAAAAGTGTTTTAATGTTTAAGTTTGATTGGCATTTGTATTTAAAGTAGCACAAATAATTCCTTGCAAATTCAATTTCCTTTTTGGGCTATTATGATTATATCTAAGGGATATACGTGCTTGTTTGGTGGGACCTAAACTATTCTAAACATTAAGACAATGGGGACTGATTCAATGTTTAAGGTGGTCAACATTTGCCATGATTAGATCATGTAGGTTAGAACCTTGTCCCGAATGATTCACCCAAAATACAAATTCTGTCATTATTTACCCATCTTTGAGTTGTTTCAAATCTGTATACATTTATTTGTTTAGGGATTTTGGTGGGACAAAAATCTTACAGTTAATTTCTATTAAATTAAGAAATATCATTTACTTTTATGTATTGGAAACGTATGTATTCAACAAATATATTTTTAAATACATCTAATATTGTTGGTGAATTCTAATATAATATACTTATTTGTTTATTTCCATTTTATATCGCGTCAATATATTTTATTCGTTTCAAAGCTTTACTCATTTATTTGAGTGTAAATTGTTAAAGGAAAACTCGCAGTAAACTTTTTTGGAGTGTAAGAATAATAAACTAGGATTTAAAGATATTTATTTGTTATCACCAACACAGAGAAGTATATTTGGAAGAATGCTTGTAACCGAACAGATCTTGGACCCCAATTATTTTCCAACTTAGGAAAGGACTTTAGAAGTTTCGTTTAAGTTAGACACAAAATATATATTTTAAAGAATGTTCAGTGGAACACTTTTTTCCTGCTGTGGTAGTCAATCTGGTCCAAGAACTGTTTGGTAACAAGCATTCTTCCAAATATCTCTGTGTTCATCAGAACAAGAGAGTGAGTAATTGGTGTGACTTATCACTATAATCCCATCCGTTTTAAATAAGAAGATGAAGAAGTGTCACACTAAACAGATGTTTCTTTGTAACCAACTTCTCAACATTGCGTGTGTGATTGAAGTGAGCTTCACATGGACTCGAGGTGAAGGAGGCCATTTGGGCCTTTATACTACAGACATCTGTTTTACATTTGGCGCAAGAGTCCTGTGTCATTACAAAGAAAATAGTTCACCCCAACGTGAAATCTTCTCATTTTCTTACCTTCATACATTTCTTGGTAGGCTTTTGAAGAAATGTTGGTGAAAATTTGAATGCAACTCATTTTGGGTCACCATTGGTTCGCCTTGTATGACATAAGGCTATTGAAAGCACAACAAAGAATTAAACATGTATGTGGATGAGCAAATTATGGCATGATACATTTTGCAGTAAAGATTCTGGATATGTGCGTAAGGTTTAGGAGTTTATTTTAAATCCACAGTGTTGTGAACTACAGCATGTTGCATTAAGTCAGCAGCACCAGCAGAGTGCGTACAACTATTGCATACAGTCTGACATATGCCTTGAACAAATTCTTCAAGCAGTTGTGACATACCAGATTTATTGATGTGTGATCTGACGGGTAATGTCTACAAAATCAAACATACAGTAACTGTTCTTATCTTACTGTTTTTGTTGTTTTTAATCCCAGGTTAAAAGTATTTACGTCTTAATTTCTCATTATCCTCCTTCTTGGCCTCTTTAAGTAAATTTACTTTCCTTAAGATTTCTATTTGCCTTATATAAAGAAGTGATCAATAAACATATATAGACAAGACCAGTAGATCTGAAATGCATGTCGATTTTAAACATATTGACTACTATATTATCTTACTCTATAACGCTTTTAATTTTATGTTTGGGTTGTAGGGGATGAAGAGAGTGTTGAAAAACATTTTAGATAAGTATACTGGTAACCCTCTTTTTCATCAGATGTGCAATTCTTCAGTGTTGTCAACAAACCTTTGGGTAAAAGAACTCTACACAATGACCTTTGTAACTGTTTATTTAAGGCCCGCATTATGCTTGCATAGTCTTTTACTGTGAAAATGAACAGTAATGTAAAACTTTTAAACTCATCACATAGTAATGTAAAACTTCATACATGAAATACATATCCAGTAAAAAGTAAACAATAAACTACACATAGTGTTTCAGAAATTCAAGTAAATCTGTAAACACAGAGAGATCAAGAAAGGTCACCAGTCTTTGATTATATTTGCCCAAGAGTCTGAGCAAAAAGGCATTAGGCCAAAGTATAGCTTCACTCGCCCTGTTCCTGGTGTTGACTAATAAGTGCACTTCTTAAGTTATTTAAAATACAGCTAGTTTCAAAAGGTTGTTGTTTTTATTTACATCTTACTTATTCACCTCTTTAATGAGGGGACATACTGCTGCAAATCACAGTTTTCTTGACATGTGCTTGGTATCAAACTTTC
>CM065664.1:382500-462500 GCA_033220385.1 Triplophysa yarkandensis | reverse complement strand
CACTTCAATTGCACAATTTTCTCCAAGGAACATGGTCAGTTGTGGTCTGGTGGTTTGGTATCAGACATGTCAGTGGAAGGTTGTGGGTTCGAATCCCAGTCCCAGCAGACAATGACTGAAGTGTTCTTGAAAAAGACACCTCACCCCTGTTTACTCTGTAGTGATGATTGACAACTGCATAACACTTTTAACACTTTAAGTCTCTTTGCATAACACTTTTAGGTCTATTTGCATAAAAAATGAATAAATGCAAAACAAAACTTTAGTAGTAAATCCTACATCATCCCTTGGGGTCTCTTCAGTGCTGGCATCCGGATTAAACAATCTGATTATCAAGGTGAACCATTTAAGTATTGCTTTGAAACTCAGCACAAAAGTAAGACAGAGATCCAGATCCTTAAGACCATGGGATTTTCAAGACCACTTTGATCCAGTTTGGTTTAGATGTTTAGAAAAAAGGCCTAAGATCTTAAATCCTAAGTTTCAACAAAAAAATATCAACTATACTTATTATTAATTAACAAATACAAAAATGATGTCAGCTCTCTGCATGTGAGCAAACCACTGACGTCTTGGACATTTCTTGAAGTCTTGGATTTCTCACATTAGATGACATCTAACCCAAGTTTATGAGCACCAAATGCCACTTGACAATAACTAAAGTATAAAAGTTACATCATTTGAATAGTATCGTATCATTGCATGGATAAACATGTGTTTTATAACTATATATAAGCTGTTCTGCACACGTCTGTCCTCTGTGATGGGAGTTCGTGTGAGCCAGACAGCGCGAGGTCGTGCACGCGCTTTACGCGCACACGTGAACAGTGTCGGGCAAAATGGCGGACAAGACGCCAGGTGGGGCGCAGAAAGCCAGCTCAAAGGTAAATATGGCCTTTAACTTTATATTATTCATGTTAAAACAAACACGTTTGAAAGAAGAATGGCTGCAACATTGCGTTCGCTTTAATAATTTGTTGTTTTGTCACGTGCGACATGTAATGTGAACGGATGCTAACACATTAGCACTCGAGCTAGCTAGAGATCTGAGGGCTGCACGGTTTTGCCTCAAAAACCAATTTACTAAATTAAAAATATGCTGAATTTGATCATATGTGTACATAAAGTGCTTTGTGAAATGATTTAAACACAAAAAGTGGTTTGTGTTGTGTTTATTGTGTTGACAATGCTAACACTAGCACGACTGAAAAAGCCCATAGACTACTGGTTATATTGTATGTATTGGTTATATATATATTTTTTTTATAAATTAATAATCATTCAATTTGAGAAGAGCTTTGAGAAAGTTTGGCTTTGATTAGCTAATATGAGCATGTTTGCTAACATTGCTAGCCACGTGAACCTTGTCAGCTGAAACCAATGCTACTGTTTATATTAATCAATTAATTACCAATCAGCTCTTTCTGTTCGAATATACTAGAATATTGGGATACATTTATATACACATTCATTAATCAGGTTTATAAGGTGACATGATTGGTCATTGGGATCACATTAACATTAAAGGCAACTATGGGACCTTCTTACAGTAGAAATGTCATTCTGTCATTATTTACTATAATTATTAAATATCTTCTTTTGTGTTCTGTGGAAGAAAGTCATACAGGGTTAAAATGTCAAGAACCAACATAAATAATGACAAAATTTTCATTTTTAGGTGTTGTGTCCGTAACACTTTGTGTTCCAGTTATGGATGTGACAGTTTGTGTCATGGACTTGACATAAAAACACACTTATGATGTAATTGTTACCAGTAAACTGAACCACTTGTTTATGTTATACAAAAGCCTTGTTGATAGTGTTTAAACATCAGACATACATCGGTCTATGCACAAGTTTTCTATTAAGTAGATAAAGGTAGATAAATCGGGGACAAGGGGAGGACAGCGTTTTTGGGAGACAACAAACTTTTTAAGGTTTATGTGAATTAAAATGTACAAACCAGAGTCAAGCAGATTCAAGGGAATACCTCCTTGTAGAATATAGAAAAGAAATACTTTATTTTCATGTGTCGGTTTATGAGCAAACCACACGAAAATATACGAAAAACCACACGAAAATATAAATAATCTCTAAAAAATATTAAGATAGACCATGCATGGGTATCTCAACCCTCAAATGTTGAAATCGGTGCCACAAGAATAACATGAATATACCTTTGGTATAAACTCGTATTTCCATAAGGTTAACATTTTCACGTCATTACCTACTTAAAAATCCTGTTTTTCTATGGGGTTTGTATATTTTGGATTGTGAATTCCACTTTCGTCAATATAGGCATTTCGTTGATCATCAGTATTTAATGTGGATGACTGACCTAAATGAATAACTTTCATATTTTCATGCAGGCTTTATTGGAAAGTAAATTAAAGGCCTTCAGTATCGGCAAGATGGCAGTTGCAAAAAGAACACTAAGTAAGAAGGAGCAGGATGAAATAAAGAAGAAGGTAAGGGTTTGGATCAGTTTCTGCTGGCCTTAAACATTCATAAACCAGCCCACAGTTGTGAATGACGAGCATTTTTATTTATTCTTAAGAACACATACATGTTGCTGCTTTCCAAACTGAATTGCAATAAATATTGAACATTGAATTCTCCTATGCTTTAAAACATGAGTAGTTAAATTTCAATGCTACTTTTCTAAATAATGGTCAACGTTTGTTTATACAGGAGGATGAAAGAGCCGCCGCAGAGATCTATGAGGAATTTCTTGCCGCCTTCGAGGGCGGAGAAGGAAAAGTCAAGACTTTTGTGCGTGGTGGCATTGCTAACGCTACTAAAGGTATGCCCTACATTTCCAAGTTCCTGGAATGACCATATGGTTCCTTCGTTTAATAAAATTGGTTTCATGCAAAAGTTTAGGCCCCTGTGTAGAATCTGTAAAAATGTAAATTATTGCAACAAAATTAGAGAGATCACACAATAGCATGTAATATTTTATTAGGTACTGTCCTGCGTGACATATTTTACATAAAAATTTGTCTACACATACTCCTCAAAACCAAAATATGGCTTAAATTATTAGGAGGGCCCTATGCAAAGTTGTGCCCCCTTTCGTGCCTAATACTGCAAGTGGCTACCAGAATGATTCATTAATGTTTTGTATGCTGTGAGGCGGGATGTATGTTTGAATCACAATTTTTCCTTGAGAATTGAGAATTTTTATGAGAATTCTCATTTTTCAACCAAAATGTTTTTTACTCATGTACAAAAATGAAAACAAACACAGGACGTTCAGTATAATAAAGTTCTGGAGCAACATGAAATATTCTATTTTCTTTTTAGATCACTGTATAAACTGTATAATATAAAAGGTCTAAGTTGTTAAACAAACAAAACATTGACAATAATAAATAAACATAAGTAGACAGTGCAGGGCTTCTCAAGTCTACATTCGAAGGTCCAAATCTAAATTCATTGAATTGTCAAAGGTTTCGGAAATAGTGTTGTTACAGTACCAACATTTCAATAGCCTGTACCAAAACAAATAAAAGTTGAATGGTTCTCGGTATCAAATGCTTATGGAACAGCACACAATTTGCATTTACAAGCTCATTATTGATAATCATGTATGAAAGTTAAATGTTGCAGAAATTGTTTTGTATTTGTCTTTTTATGATGGAGCATATCGTGTTCTTACAGGCTGCACCTGTAATAGACAAATATAATGTAAACACACAATACACTTTAATACAACAGAGTGAACATATATACATGCATGTATGTGTAATATTAGAACAGACTTGAGCTCTTGCACTACATTTAGTTTCTTAAATCAAACAAAATTTTATAAACCTAATGTTATTCAAACTGAATCATGAAAAACATACAGAAAACATTGATATTCATGCATTTATTATTTTTAGCACATGGGTTTTGGATAAATACAAAAATAAAACTTAGCATGTTTCCTTAAAGTTATGAAAGCGTTAAATGGGTAATGACTCTTAAATGGATTAGCATTAGCGTGAACACAGTAACACGCAAACTGTTTAGAGATGTTTATTTTAATATATAGTTGAAATTAACATAATCACCAACATTCATAACTCAAACGATAAAAGAATTTAAAACTTACCACCTGAACTCGTCCAGTAGATCCAGGTGATCCCTCGTTTCAACATACAACACTGCTTTTTAGTTTTCATTTAACTTTACTCTGAAGTATTTCTGCACTTGTGTAAGTGTTTCTGGTAGTTTCCATCTGACAACCTGTCAATCAGAGCATCAATTAACAGTTGACCTGGTAACATCTGTGCTACTGGGTCATAGAAAACGAGCTTAACCACCTGAAATCAATATTGTTGGTCCGGTATTCCCTTCGGGTCAGGACCGGAGAGCCTGGTCAAAGAAATGAAGCAAATGATAGAAATGTTTAAGATTTAAGAAATATGCAGAAATCAATCACCTTCATTTAGGGGAAGGCTTTAAGCGTTTAAGAATGAATTGAGATCATGACTTTTAACTTGGCCATTTTAAGAATTTTAGCCATATTTTTGTCTTGAGGAGCAAACATGTTTATCATGTAAAACATGTCACTGAGTACTGTACTTAACAAAATAAGAGATCATAAAGGATGTCATGTTTTATCAAAGTGATTCACATTTTTACAGAATGTTATAGAGGTGCCTAAATTATTTTATAAGACACAGGTTACAAATGCTGTTTAAGTGATAGTTTACCCAAAAAGTTAAATTCACTCATCATTTACGTACACTCTTAACATTTCAACTTTGTATGACTTTCTTTTGAACGCAAAAGACGGTATTTTGAAGAACGTTGATAACTGGCACCCATTCACTTGAATTTGTTTTGATGCCTCTGCTGTTTGGTGTCCAAAACTTAAATATATTCTTTTGTATTTTTTGAAGAAAGAGCATCAAATGTGTTTAAAATAATGTAAATGACAACAGAATTTACACATTTGGACGATCACTTCTATGCACGTTTGTGTGCCTAAAGGAGTGTGAATTAGTTTCTATCACTTGATATTTGCACACACTGACAAACAAAACAAAAATTTTTTGTTTTAGAGGAGGCAGCAGCCGACGAGAAGAAAGGAAAGCTTTACAAACCGAAGTCTAGAGTGATGGAGACAAAAACTCTTTTACCTTTGGAAACTCCATCACAGTTTTTACCAATAGACAAACGCAATGTAAGTGATTTTCTTTTATTTGAGCTGTAAAAAGTTAGATTTTACAGTCTATTATTCTCTCCTAGGCATCCAAGAAGACAGAAAAGGAGAAGAAAAAGAGCAACCTTGAACTCTTCAAGGAAGAATTAAAACAGTCGGTGTTCTTATCTGTTTTAAACCAACAACAGAACCTTGAACATTAATAAGAGCATTATTTAATCCCTCATGTTTTTTGCAGGATACAGGAGGAACGTGATGAACGTCACAGATTGAAAGGCAGAGTCAGTCGTTTTGAGCCTGCTTTACCAACGGAAGGACGTCGGTCTTGTAAGTTTGTTTTGTTATATAGATGTAGCAGGGTTGTCCTTAAATCCCCTCTTGTCACTCATGGGATATAGACCCAGTCAGGTTTCTGCCCCTCCTGCATATCATGACCATCTGTAGCAGCATATACTCTATATTCAAGGAAACAAAATTCACACTGCTTTTCTGCTTCTTTTAGCGGATGGTTCTTCACGAAGAAACCGTCCGTCCAGTGGTAATTTTGTTTTATATACTGTGTAATGTAATCATGTGACCAATTTGTTGTGTATGTCTCATTGTGGTGGAAAGTCGATTTTCCATTTAAAGCATTCATTTTCTTTTCAGTTTTAGATGATTCAGCTCCCGGTTCACATGATGTTGGTGATCCAACAACAACAAATCTTTATTTAGGGAACATAAATCCCCAGGTAAATGTATAATTATTGTTATTATTTAAGTGATCATTATTTTCGGTTCTCATATTTAATTTGTTCTCTGTGACAGATGAATGAGGAGATGCTCTGTCAGGAATTTGGTCGCTATGGTCCATTAGCCTCTGTGAAAATTATGTGGCCCAGGACTGATGAGGAGAGAGCCAGAGAGAGGAACTGTGGTTTTGTAGCTTTCATGACAAGGAAAGATGCTGAACGTGCGCTTAAGCATTTAAATGGTAAACTGCTTGACCAACTTTTTATCAATTTCACTCTTGTTATTTGAGTAAAATCATTGATCAAGTATCAATGTTCTTTATTTCAGGAAAAATGTTCATGAACTTTGAAATGAAACTGGGATGGGGCAAAGGCGTACCAATTCCCCCTCACCCTATATACATTCCACCTTCAATGATGGAGCACACCCTGCCGCCTCCACCCTCTGGGCTGCCCTTCAATGCCCAGCCCAAAGAAAGGCTGAAGAACCCCAACGCTCCAATGCCTCCCCCTCCGAAGAGCAAAGAGGAGTTTGAGAAGGTAACTTGGCGCACATGGGACATGGTCAAATATATATTTACAAGAACTGACTTAATAAGTATGTTGTTATTTTGTTTGAAAAAAGTGCAGTGCTTTTATTGTTTTATATTTACATTTCATTTTATTGCTCTCCACTGTGCAAAAGGGTTGTGTTTTCAGAATTGTGTAGCTTTACATAACTGAGTTACATTTGTAATTTAATATAAATAATGTATGTACCATGCGGATTGTGCCGGTAAGTGTTTCAAGTGTAGATTACTTGTAGCATACAGGCTTTTTAAAACTAAGCTAAGAAGAAACGTTTGATTCATTTTGATATTGTTATTTTAAAAATATATTTGACTTTGTAAAGAGAATTTATTTGAAAAATGCAAAGAAACTTTTATATATTTAAAGTGTAAGCGTTTCATTTTCTTTTCCGCTAAGGTACGTGTTTAGTCAAGTTTTAAAACTGACACCATAGAACACATCATTGATGTTTTAGGAGTATATGTTGCATTTAGTATTATGCTTGTTTCCTTTTAACAATACTCACATATATTCTATGTTTATTATCTGATGTGACTTCATATCCAGACTCTGTCGCAAGCCATAGTCAAAGTGGTTATCCCAACAGAAAGGTACATGCTTTTCTTTTTTCCAAATTCTTATGAAATGTAGAGAACTTATCCCATCTCTGTAGTTTAAATGATTGGACATTTGCATGCTACCAGAGGCTGGTCCGGGTGAGCAATAGTTGAGGCCTTGCATGAAAACCAAGGGAAAGATCTACTAACCATACAAATTGCATATATTTTAAACATGTCTATAAAGGTTATGTGACATGCTGTTCAAAACAAAATATAACATAAGAATTAACTGTGTATACAGCCTTTAGAGAGGGTACTTCCTGTTATCAATTCTATATCATAGAACCAGTGTAATATATTGAGACAGTCATCCTAGGTTTCTGGGGCGAGGCCTACTGAAAGTTTGGTTATTGGTGATGTTTATGTTTAATCAGATAAAGTTCATTAGCTTTGACTCAATACACTCTTACTAATTTACCAACTAAAACACTACAGAAAACACAATTAACTAGTCTCGGTTACTGATAGACCGATAGACCATCCCTCTGGCTATTGCTCACTTCAACTGCTACAGTAGCGTGCTTCCAAAACGGCACCCAATCCCCATAGTCTCAGTGACCTTTGACATTGGCCTTGGTGAGCAGCACAAGTTGAACTGTCTGCAGCTGCGAGGGACCAGAAAAGCGTCACGGGATGGATTGGGGAAAGTATACACAATGATTGCCAGACATCGGTATGACCGGCTCCAATACTTGTGATTTGTGTTTCAGTTCATTAGAGAAACATCATCTGTTGATTTATCGACCACTTCTCAAGTCAGATCAGGGACCCCAATTATTTACCCAATCCTTTAACTGATTTTAGAAGTGCTTACATGATTTTTCTCCCTCTCCACTCACACTTATGTATGTTCAATAAAAGGATAGGTCACAAAACATCACATTTAGGGTTTTGAAAGAAGGTCAGTTTATGTCATGATGTGAAGAATGGCTTAGATTCTGTAGAGCAGGTTTACGTGATTTGTTTGTTTCAAGCTGTCACTGCAAGTCAGTTTAAATCCTTATAGCTCAAAAGAGCATGTATGTTGAATTATGGATAGCAGGGCAAGAATGTTGCAATTCATCATTCTGTATGTGTAGGAGCTGTTTAGGTGATGCAGCTGAATCTGTTTCGCTTTAACTGTGTTTTTCTTGTAGGAATTTGCTCTCTCTAATCCATCGAATGATCGAGTTTGTGGTGCGTGAGGGACCTATGTTTGAAGCCATGATCATGAACCGAGAGATTAACAATTCACTCTACAGGTAAGTCGCAGGGGGGGATTATTTTAAGGGTAAATTTTGTGTTTGACTGATCTGTAATGTTTTTATGAGAGCACTCAGTTATTTAACCTCTTTTAAATGGTTTTGACAGATTTTTATTTGAAAACCAAAGTCCAGCTCACGTGTATTACCGGTGGAAGTTGTACTCAATATTACAGGTTAGTGGTTTTTATTGTTTTCTACTTTTCTGGGAAATTAAGTCATGTTTTGGCAAACATTTGACAAAATCGTTTACCCATAGGGCGAATCTCCAACAAAATGGAAAACCGAGGACTTCAGGATGTTTAAGAATGGTTCTTTATGGCGACCACCACCACTCAACCCGTATTTACATGGCACTACTGAAGAACACGAAGAGGAAGAGGATGAAGACGGTGGCAAAAAGGGCTCCTTAAAAGACGAGTATGCATATGAAACGATTTGCTTTTGTTGGTCTATCAGACACCGGGCCTATGTACTTAATAGTACCTATGTACTTTTTGTCTGTCGCAGCGAAAGGGATAAACTTGAGGAGATCCTTCGAGGTCTCAGACCAAGAAAGAGTGACATTGCAGAAGCCATGCTTTTCTGTCTTACACATGCTGATGCGGCAGAGGAGATTGTGGAGTGCATAGCTGAGTCTCTGTCCATACTTAAAACACCTCTCCCAAAGAAGGTCAGACTTCGCTGGAGAATTTAGTTTTACATTGACATTTTGTGTGTGTTTGTTTTGCATCTGTCAATATTTCTTATTCATTTTAGATTGCAAGGTTATATTTGGTGTCAGATGTGCTGTATAACTCTTCTGCAAAGGTTGCGAATGCCTCTTACTACAGAAAATTGTAAGTGTGTCAGGTTTTTATTGGATCATATCATTTTTTTGTGGAAAGTGTTTTATTTTATTAGATATTAGTTTTCTGCTTTTTTAATGTGATTGTACATCATTCTTTTACAGCTTTGAATCAAAACTTTGTCAGGTATTTTCTGACCTCAATGCTACATATAAATCAATACAAGGCCACTTACAATCGGAGCATTTTAAGGTGTGATTTTACTTTGTAACACTGTTGATTTCCTAATATTTTTCTTACATGTGTAATAGTATAACAGGATGTTTATTTTTGTATCTACAGCAAAGAGTAATGTCCTGTTTCCGTGCATGGGAGGACTGGGCAGTGTATCCTGATCCTTTCTTAATTAAACTTCAAAACATTTTCTTGGGACTTGTCAGTCTTGATCTAGACAAGGAGATTGTAGAGATAGTTCCAGAGGTTAGTGTCGTAAGTAAGAGTTAATAGAATTTGAATGGTAACATCAAGGGATACCATCAGAAATTGTTTATTCATGGGATGAAAATTGATGTTTTTTTTTTTTTTTATTGTTTAGCCAATAGAGACTGCCATAGACATTGATGGTGCTCCAATTGGGGAGGAAGATGTGGATGGTGCTCCACTGGAAGATGTTGATGGCACACCCATTGATGGAGCGCAGATCGATGGTGCTCCTCTCGATGACCTGGATGGAGTACCCATCAAGGGAGTTGAAGATGATCTGGATGGTGTTCCTTGTAAGACTACTATAAAATACCAGACAAAAAGTTAAATTTGCACTTTAGTTGTAATATCTGTCTGTTTTATGTTTAGATTGTAAAGAACATAGTTTTTATTTAGAATTTAAAGTTATACATATTTAAAAGATTTATGTGTGACATGAACATGTGCCTACATTCTATTCATATCACAAACCATATAAAATGGTAACTTTAATTATCAGGTAACGTGTGGAGGTGAATAAATGGTTACAACATTATTTTACAAAATGTTGTATTTTTTCTATTAGTGGATCAAAAGCCAGGTTTTAAGGTAGCACCATCAAAATGGGAAGAAGTGGATGGTTCTGCTTTGGAAGCTCAAGGTTTGTCCTGACTATTGCATTATTCAATCTTTAGTTTAATTTTATGTGTTTCTTTGTCAAAAATATGGAACAATTACAAATTTGTTTCTCGATATTTTAGCAATTACCACATCGAAATGGGAGGTCCTTGATCTACCTGAAGAATCTGAGAAAAGTAAAGAAAGGTTAGTTATTTGAACCTATTTCTATATTGGTTTAAAAACATCTGTCATGTTCTTATAACCAAATTCACATTTGAAATATTATTTTTCAGAAAAACACGTGAAACTGAGAGTAAAGACTCTCTCAAGAACTCAAGCTCTGCAGACCAACAGTCTTACTCTAATCCTATTAGAGAAGAATATGATGTAAAGTCCGCAAAATTTTCTGAACTGAACGAGGAGAAACGTGCCAAATTGCGAGAAATCGAGGTAAACTAAATGCTCATATACATAAACTTTTTTTTCTTTAGGAAATGTTTACATTCATTATTCTTTCCCATTGCAGCTTAAAGTCATGAAGTTTCAAGATGAACTAGAATCTGGAAAACGTCCTAAAAAGTCTGGACAAAGTATTCAAGAACAAGTGGAGCTTTATCGGGATAAGCTACTACAGAGGGTAAGTAGCATCTAAATTGTAGAAGCGCATTGCCTTCACATTCTTAGTTATTAAAATCCGCAATGTTTGTGTTGTTCAGGAAAAGGAGAAAGAAACCGAAAAAGACAAAGAGAAAGAAAAGGAAAGGAAAGACAAAGAGAAATCTGACGTATCATATAAAGAAAAGGACAAAGATGACTCAACACCTAGCAGAAAAGAAAAGTAAAGACTTGTGAGAGCATCATAGTACATGATCAGGTTTATACTTGATTAACAGAGTCTGTTATTTCTCTTCTCACACTCAGAAAACGAAGACACAGCCCTTCACCCAGTCCTACACGAAGTAGCAGCAGTAGACGTGGCAGGACGCCGTCACCCCGCTCAGAGCGCTCTGATAGATCCTACACAAAAGACAGCTCTAGAACTTCCTATAAAGATTCTCCTAGAGAAAGCAATCGCAAATCAACTAAGAGGTATACAAAAGTGCTTTGTGTTCACAGAATTGTCATCAGATGGAGGTGCTCACATGTTTCATTTCTCATTTTAGGTCTCCTTCCCCACCAAGAACGCCTAAAAGGTCTCGCAGGTCTAGGTCAAGAACACCCAAGAAATCTTCAAAGAAATCAAGATCTCGGTCACGATCGCCGCACCGTTCACACAAGAAATCCAAAAAAAGCAAACACTGAGACCGCTGGCTTTTTATAAACACACGTCCGGCTTGTCTTTAGTGCCTCAAATTTGTTCTGTAAATCAACACGGGAGACGTTCTCTCTTACAGCCCTCTCTTCACCAATCATAGGCACACAAAAAATCCTCGAGGGTAATCTATAGGCTGTTTTATAATGTCAATTCAGAACTCTCTTTGCCATTGAGAAAAGAATGACTTCGCCATGGGGACGGCCCTTCATTAACATGAAATTTCTTGTCTGATTTTTCTCATGGTTTTTAGATCCCTTGAAAGTGACTTAAATTAAAACCGTGTATGTTTCAGTTGTGTAGATATTTGCTTTTCAATAAAGACAGTTGTATGTGATCTCGACCAACTTGTCATCTTTACAAAACGTCAGACCTGAAACAAGATCTCGCGTTGGAAACCATCTGCTTGTGATGGGATCGAACACGCATGCGTGTCGTTGGATCTCGCGATACTTCCACAGGTCCACACAAACAAGGAAGCGTCGTTCGGTCGATGTTTGGCACCTAGCAAAAATGGGAGCCGTGAGGTCGTGTGGGATTTTTATGAGCCTTTTCTACATCGTTGTAAGCACATCCGGATCTAACGATGCTTTTGATGGGGTTTTGGGAAATACAGCATCCTGCCACAAGACGTGTCAAATGACATACAGTTTGCACACCTATCCACGGGTAAGCACCCCAAACACGTGTTTGTTGTTGAGTGTGTTGTTGTTAGCATAACTGCATTAGTAAACAAAGAGAGATTAGCATCAGAGCACACAGACTGCAGTGGGATGTTTATGTTTGTGTGTTTGTTTCCATAGGAGGAAGCTTTGTACGCCTGTCAGAGAGGATGTCGACTGTTCTCCATCTGTCAGTTTGTGGGGGACAGCAAGGACCTCAATGAAACCAGATCAGAATGCGAATCAGGTGATGATGCTGTGTTTGCTGTCCTGTCAATGATGTCATGCTTATGTAACATTCTTTAACTTCCTGTAGCATGTCGTGAGGCCTACACCCAATCAGAAGAACAGTATGCCTGCAATCTGGGCTGTCAGAGTCAACTGCCATTTGCAGAACAGAGGATGGAGGAGGTATTTTGAAGAATGCCGGCACTCTTGCTTTTATACCCGTGCCTTGTGTCTGTGCAATGACTTTTCTTTTCTGTGAAGTTGTTGACCATGATGCCCAGAATCCACATGTTATACCCACTGACGCTGGTGAGAGGTTTTTGGGAAGACATGATGAGCCAGGCGCAGAGCTTCATCACCTCATCTTGGACGTTTTACCTCCAGGCAGATGACGGCAAGGTTGTTATTTTCCAGGTGGGAGGGTGTTCATGCAACGTTTTGTTTAGGACTTTACATACCGTTACATTGATGTACGGCATGCATCGTGCATAAACACGAGACGTTGTGCACCGGTAAGGTTTGATCTTTCTCTTTTCAGTCGGAGCCTCAAGTTCAGTTTGTTCCTCAAATTGAATTTCAGAGAGAAGCAACGGAATCCGAGCGGCAGAGCGACTGTAAGCACTTCACGTAACTCACTTCTGCTTGTTCTGTCACTGTTTAAATGTTAGATATAAGCGGAAAATGGTATGCTATTTTTTTTTAGGTATTTTTGGGAATTAATAACCATAAAACTATATCCTATTGATGTGGCTTTACATTTCTGCAGCGAAAGTTAACGAGAGTATTCCCTTCTGTCGGGAATAACGTAACCCTCCATTCGTTCCAAACCTGTATGAATGCCGGTATCTCAAACACAGAGAGAGATATTTGGAAGAATGCTTGTAACCAAGTTTCCAGACCCTGTTGATACCATAGTAGGAAATAAGTCAAACGTTCCCTGGACAATTATGATGCCCTACATTCTTTAAAATATCTTATTTTGTGTTTTACATATAAAATAGATTAAATGTATACAGGTTTGTAACAAGGTAGGAGTTAATAATTATAGAATTTTTATTGTTCAGTGAACTTTTCCATTAAAAGAAACATTGGTTCCTACAATATCATTTATTAACAATGGAACACAGTCATTATACGGAATTTTATTCATTGTTTAATTTATTCTCTTAAACATTGATACATGTCCCTGTCTGTTCTCAAAAGTAGACCAGGAAATAAGCAACCCTGTTTATAAAGACTACCCAAGGACATTCATTCAAGAGAGAGACCGAGACATGTTCATCGATAAAAGAAACTCTGAAGATGACTACAGTATTTTCAGCTGTTTCTCAAGGTTTGAAACATCTCAATTTGTATTGGAGATCGTATTGTTTTGTAATTGGTTGCACATATTTATTATTCTTGTACCGTATTTATTATAGGAACCCATGGCTGCCTGGCTGGATCTTGACTACAACTTTGGTTCTGTCTGTCATGGTGTTAATCTGGATCTGTTGTGCCACTGTGTCTACTGCTGTTGAGCAGTATGTTCCTGCTGAGGTAACACATCAAACTTAGTTTATGGCTCTGTATGATTGGATAAATACTTGCTGTGCAAGAAGTGTTTTTATTTTTGGGAGACTTGCCAAAAAGGCAAAGATCAGTTCAATAGATAATCTATTCACTGGATGTTTCTGGTGTTATGCGAGTTAACATTGGTAACAACTGTAATTCAAAACTATGCCAGGCTGTGTGGCTGGATTTTCTCACTTTAGGTCTGTAAACCAGCTTTTGATCTGGTGACTAATTTACATAGATGCCCTAGAATATAGGGTAAAACTTTAATTTCTTATAATAACAGACATTAAGACATTCACATAGAGTCAAATCGTTTTTGGCTAGATTATTGATATATTATTTTCATGAATTAACTTAAAGGGAGGTTTACCCAACATTTTTTTTAATGCATACTGCTGCCGGATATCGAATCAGCAACCTTCCGGTTGAAAGAAATGTACAGTTTATTTCTAATGATTAAATACTTTAAATTTTAATAAATGTGTTTCTTTCACTTTTAACAGAAACTAAGCATAAATGGGGACATGGACTACATGAAGGATCAGAAATTGATCCCTTATTTGCAGTCCTCTCTGGTCATTATTAGATCTCCTGGAGAGGGGGAACAGGAAGCCGGACCCCTTCCATCAAAGGTCAACCTGGATAAGTCTAACATTTAAAGACCACCTTTACCTCAGGAGAAACATCTAAAGGATATAGGGGTCTTTGTGCTTATTAAAATATGTCTTATTAATAGATATTTGGTCTCCTCAATATTGTGATGGTTTCAAACTACTATGGATTATTTCTCCTTTTTTAAATTTGAAGTGTGGTTTTTGGGGAAATGTTTAGTCTATTTTGGCACTTTAGAGGCATTACCTGTCAGAATGAAACCTCTGTAGGATTTCAGTTTTCTTGACTGTTTACTACCCTTTTGTAAAGATTTTTTGGTGTAATCAATAACATATTGTGTTTTTTGTTGCACAGTAAAAGTTAATTTTATTTATGTTTAAGATATCTCTTAAACATAGCTATGGTGTGTGAAAATTTGTCATAAAATCACAGTGAGTTTATTTCAGGGGATGTAATTGAAAATATTTTGCAACTTTAGATTGATCATCTTAATACTGTTAATAAACAAACTTACCAAAATCACCTCTGTGCCCTTATTTTGTACCCTCCTGCAAATTCACGTACGATGCATATTTGTATATATTACCCCCAAGATACCAATGAAGCTATAAAACATGGCAAAAAAGTTACTTTTATTTACAAATTAAAACACAAATGTAAAGCGTTTCAGTCACATTCCTCACAGAGGAATGCCTTGTTAGCAAATATTAAAGATGCATGTTGTCACTTAGTAACTATTTAACAGATCTAAGTCCTCTGCAGATAGAGCTGACAGAGACTGACGCTTTGCAAGAGGATTTTCATTTTGTTCTTGTTCAGCTGACAGTCTCCTCTTCTTGCCTTTCCTTACGGTAGCAGTTGTGGAATGTGTGTTGTCTTCCAATGAAGACGTACCACCACAGGAATCAAGCTTATAAAATTGAACCAGGCCTTTGTCTTCATGTGTCACATCACTTGTCCCAGACAAGGAATTTAACGTCTCGCGAATGAACTTTTCCCTCCCATCTAAAAAATGATATTATAATCAAAATTTGGCGTTTTAATAGTTTTAAAGAAACAATTCATGTGTTATGAAAGCAAATTCCAAAATGAACTCACAGAAACGCAACGCATTTGTTTTTGGCTTGTCTTCTTTCTTTGGTACTTCTGAGGCTGTGATTTCCCATTGGTTTATCACCTTACAGAAGATTTGTATACATTTTAGTGCACAGACATATCAAAACTATACAAAATAAAAGATAAACCTCTTATGTATGTTACCTGTTCAGCCCAGCCTTCAGTTTTACAATCACAGTGAATAAACTCTTGTAAAGGCATCTCGGAGAGCACCATTCCCATCTTTCTTCTAAAGAATCCTTTCAATGACACATTCAGCTACGAGAGTTTATAGACATCTAGTAAAACTTACATAAAGTTGAGGAAACAAATTCACGTTACCTTCACATTTGTGCTTGAAAGGTCCAGTTTTTCAAGCGATGGAAAGCAAGTTAGATATCCAATACCCTTCTCTGTGATAGGATTCTCTGTATAAATTACACAAAATTGTCACTCAACCTGATACTGAATACCTGTCACCACAAATGTAATAACACGACATATCTAAAACAAACCAGAAAGGTCTAAAAGCTGCAGTTTTTCAAGCCCTTTCTTCATGATCCGGACTGGTGCTGTCAGTCTCCGCAGGCCTGTGTCAGAAATCCGGTTGGCACCCATGAAAAGCTTCACCAGACTGCAGAAACAAGGACATGCATTCATTATATCGTGCATTCTTTTAACATAACACGCACGTAAAACAAATCAGGTGTTGTTCTTACCCAGCCAAAGCATCAGAGGTGAGGTGTTCAAAAATTTGATGACTGTCACCTAATCTGCATCCATAGAGGTCCAGGCTTTCCAGACTCTGAAACTGACGTATCTCTTGCAACCTCTCCGATATCAAAAGATGCCTGAAAACAGATTCCTGTATATGAATTCTGATTTTATATATATATAGATAGATAGATAGATAGATAGATAGATAGATAGATAGATATATAGATAGATAGATAGATAGATAGATAGATAGATAGATAGATAGATAGATAGATAGATAGATGATATATATATAGATGATATAGTGAAGGTCATGGCACACACTGTAGTGAAGTGAAGTGATGTGACGTATTGCCAAGTATGGTGTTTCATACTTGGAATTTGTGCTCTGCATTTAACCCATCCAGTAAGTGAACACACACACACACACACACACACACACACACACACATTGTGAACACACACCCGGAGCAGTGGGCAGCCATGCCACGGCGCCCGGGGAGCAGTGGGGGGGACGGTGCCTTGATCAAGGGACTCACCTCAGTCGTGGTATCCCCGCTGGTTCAGAGTCTCGAGTGGTTCTCAAGTCCAAGACTCGAACCACCAGGCCACGACTGCCCCGAATATATATATAGATGATGTATATATATAGATGATGTATGTATAGATGATGTATAGATGATAAAGATGATATATATATATATGATGTATAGATCATAAAGATGATATATATATATATATATATATATATATATATATATATATATATAGATGATGTATATATCAATGATGTATAGATGATATATAGATATATATATATATAGATGATGTATATATAGATGATAAAGATTATATATATATATATATAGATGATGTATATAAAGATGATGTATAGATGATAAAGATGATATATATATATAGATGATGTATGTATAGATGATGTATAGATGATAAAGATGATATATATATATATGATGTATAGATCATAAAGATGATATATATATATATATATATATATATATATATATATAGATGATGTATATATCAATGATGTATAGATGATATATAGATATATATATATATAGATGATGTATATATAGATGATAAAGATTATATATATATATATATAGATGATGTATATAAAGATGATGTATAGATGATAAAGATGATATATATATATATATATATATATATATATATATATATATATATATATATAGATGATGTATATATATAGATGATGTATAGATGATATATATAGATGATGTATAGATGATGTATATATAGATGATGTATATATAGATGATAAAGATGATATATTTATAGATGATGTATATATAGATGATGTATAGATGATATATATAGATATACAGATGATGTATATAGAGATGATATATATAGATGATAAAGATGATATATATAGATATATATATATATATACATAGATGATGTATATATATATGATGTATAGATGATATATATAGATATATATATATACATAGATGATGTATATATAGATGATAAAGATGATATATATAGATATATATATATATACATAGATGATGAATATATAGATGATGTATAGATGATATATAAAGATGATGTATAGATGATAAAGATGATATATATATATATATATATATATATATATATATATATATATATATATATATATATATATATATAAAACTCATCTTTTCCGGCTACACCTAACTCACTAACTCACTTCTTTTCTAACCTACTCACTCTATCAAAAAAAAAAAAAAAATACTTTTGTAACTTCTCTCTCTGTGTAACTCGGTAGCATTGTTGTAGCACTTGTTCACCTATTGTTATATCGGCTATTTACCGCTTCATTGTCTCCTCGACTATTGTAAGTCGCTTTGGATAAAAGCGTCTGCTAAATGACTAAATGTAAATGTAATGTAAATGTAATATATGATGTATATATAGATGATGTATAGTTGATATATATAGATATATATATACATAGATGATGTATATATAAATGATATATATAGACGATAAAGATGATATATATAGATATATATATATATATATATATATACATAGATGATATAGATGATGTATAGATGATATATATAGATGATGTATAGATAGATGATGTATAGATAGATGATATATATAGATGATGTATAGATAGATGATGTATATAGATGATGTATATAGATGATATATATAGATGATGTATAGATGATATATATAGATGATGTATAGATAGATGATGTATAGATAGATGATATATATAGATGATGTATATATAGATGATATATATAGATGATGTATAGATAGATGATGTATAGATAGATGATATATATAGATGATGTATAGATAGATGATGTATATAGATGATATATATAGATGATGTATAGATGATATATATAGATGATGTATAGATAGATGATGTATAGATAGATGATATATATAGATGATGTATAGATAGATGATGTATAGATAGATGATGTATATATAGATGATGTATAGATAGATGATGTGTATATAGATGATGTATAGATAGATGATGTATAGATAGATGATATATATAGATGATGTATAGATAGATGATGTATAGATAGATGATGTGTATATAGATGATGTGTATATAGATGATGTGTATATAGATGATATAGATAGATGATAAAGATGAATGATATAGATGATATATATATATATATATGTGTGTGTGTGTTTCCCTGATGTTGTGCTGGTTACCTGTGTCTCAGACACAGTGATGTGAGCACGAGTTCTCCATAGGCTCGACAGAAGAGCTGCAGTGCTGCGGCTGCTGTGAGCGGATCTGTGAACTTGTGTCTCTCTGACGCCGCAGAGAACAGCTCGTCCGCCACCTGCGCAGGAAACCCCACCAGAGACTCCACGCGTTCCACGTGACCAGCGATGAACCGCAACGCGGTCTGAAACAGAGATGGAACAGAGTGCTGACGAGCTGCGTTTATATTACGCAGCTTTCCTTTCTCTCGCACATAAACGGCCCCGTAATCATTATTTAAATACATTCTCGCCGGATCAAGATTCGATAGGAATTATCGTATTTATGGACGTTTAAATAAACGCAATTCGTTTAAAGATAAAGGACGGCGTTTAAAAAAGTCGCGCTTTTGGGAAGCGTCAACGGACCGTGTGTCAAAATAAAAGTCTTTAACATTTCTACACAGCGCACAAATAAATTTCTGGGAGGATACAATGTGATCGATTGTCGTTATTCTGGTTGTATTAAAATTTGTTTAAAATGTATTGTTAAATATTTCTTTGAATAATACATGTGCTAGACTTTTATTATGTAGGAGGGTTATTTCCGCCTTTTAAAGAGTTTAAAATCCTTTCGCTTTGTAGGTTGACCACGACGCTTTTCCTGTTGATTTGGACGCGTTTTTGATTTAAAAGTCAATTTAATTTTTATTTTAAACGTTAGAAATCAAGTTAAGTTGTTTATTGATATATTTGAAGGAGTTGTGGATCACTTCCGCATACGTCTGACTGGAGAACTTCTCTCACCTGCATATGATCAGTGGTAAATCATATCAAATATAAACTATATCAAATATAAACTATATCAAATATAAACTATATCAAATATAAACTTTATCAAATATAAACTTTATCAAATATAAACTTTATCAGATATAAACTATATCAGATATAAACTTTATCAAATATAAACTATATCAAATATAAACTATATCAAATATAAACTTTATCAAATATAAACTTTATCAAATATAAACTTAATCAAATATAAACTATATCAAATATAAACTATATCAAATATAAACTTGATCAGATATAAACTTTATCAAATATAAACTTTATCAGATATAAACTTTATCAAATATAAACTTGATCAGATATAAACTTGATCAGATATAAACTTTATCAGATATAAACTTGATCAGATATAAACTTTATCAAATATAAACTTTATCAAATATAAACTTTATCAAATATAAACTATATCAAATATAAACTATATCAAATATAAACTTTATCAGATATAAACTTGATCAGATATAAACTTGATCAGATATAAACTTTATCAGATATAAACTTTATCAGATATAAACTTTATCAAATATAAACTATATCAAATATAAACTTGATCAGATATAAACTTTATCAAATATAAACTTTATCAAATATAAACTTTATCAAATATAAACTATATCAAATATAAACTATATCAAATATAAACTTTATCAGATATAAACTTGATCAGATATAAACTTGATCAGATATAAACTTTATCAGATATAAACTTTATCAGATATAAACTTTATCAAATATAAACTATATCAAATATAAACTTTATCAGATATAAACTATATCAGATATAAACTTTATCAAATATAAACTGTATCAAATATAAACTTTATCAAATATAAACTGTATGAAATATAAACTGTATGAAATATAAACTTTATCAGATATAAACTTTATCAAATATAAACTTTAACAAATATAAACTGTATGAAATATAAACTGTATGAAATATAAACTTTATCAGATATAAACTTTATCAGATATAAACTTTATCAGATATAAACTTTATCAGATATAAACTTTATCAAATATAAACTTTAACAAATATAAACTATATCAAATATAAACTATATCAAATATAAACTTTATCAAATATAAACTTTAACAAATATAAACTGTATCAAATATAAACTTTATCAAATATAAACTGTATGAAATATAAACTGTATGAAATATAAACTTTATCAGATATAAACTTTATCAAATATAAACTGTATCAAATATAAACTTTATCAAATATAAACTGTATGAAATATAAACTGTATGAAATATAAACTTTATCAGATATAAACTTTATCAGATATAAACTTTATCAGATATAAACTTTATCAAATATAAACTTTAACAAATATAAACTATATCAAATATAAACTTTATCAAATATAAACTATATCAAATATAAACTTTAACAAATATAAACTATATCAAATATAAACTATCAAATATAAACTATATAAAATATTAACTATATAAAATATAAACTTTATCAAATATAAACTTTATCAAATATAAACTTGATCAAATATAAACTTGATCAAATATAAACTTGATCAAATATAAACTTGATCAAATATAAACTTTATCAAATATAAACTATCAAATATAAACTTTATCAAATATAAACTATCAAATATAAACTTTATCAAATAAACATTATCAATGATAAACTTTAATCTTGTGTGTTTTTTTACAGAACTCTTACATTTGTGATGGCCGATATTGATTTTCAGTTTCAAGGCAAGTTAACTCTTTTCTGAACTCATTATACTTTTAAAAGTTTATTCCACTTTAATGTTTTCTTTTTACAGATTTTGACGTTGACACAACGGTGACCATCGACGAAGAGCCAGTTAAATCTCGAAAACAACGACGAGAAACTGGCTTCTCAGAGGACGACACGGATACTCTCAATGGAGATGACAGAACTGATGTAAAGAACGCAAGAAACACTTCATGTATTCGCTCAAAAACCCATTAACAGTTGTGGCCCGGTAACAGTGTCGGACTGGAGATCGCATGATCGCCGGTTCGATTCCCGACTTAGTTGACTCCTGAGCATTCAGTAACAGTACTGAGATGACCCCTGAGCATTCAGTAACAGTACTGAGATGACCCCTGAGCATTCAGTAACAGTACTGAGATGACCCCTGAGCATTCAGTAACAGTACTGAAATGACCCCTGAGCATTCAGTAACAGTACTGAGATGACCCCTGAGCATTCAGTAACAGTGCTGAGATGACCCCTGAGCATTCAGTTACAGTACTGAGATGACCCCTGAGCATTCAGTTACAGTGCTGAGATGACCCCTGAGCATTCAGTAACAGTGCTGAGATGACCCCTGAGCATTCAGTAACAGTGCTAAGATGACCCCTGAGCATTCAGTAACAGTACTGAGATGACCCCGGAGCATTCAGTAACAGTACTGAGATGACCCCTGAGCATTCAGTAACAGTGCTGAGATGACCCCTGAGCATTCAGCAACAGTACTGAGATGACCCCTGAGCATTCAGTTACAGTACTGAGATGACCCCTGAGCATTCAGTAACAGTGCTGAGATGACCCCTGAGCATTCAGTAACAGTGCTGAGATGACCCCTGAGCATTCAGCTGCAGTACTGAGTTGACCCCTGAGCATTCAGTTACAGTACTGAGATGACCCCTGAGCATTCAGTAACAGTACTGAGATGACCCCTGAGCATTCAGTTACAGTACTGAGTTGACCCCTGAGCATTCAGTATCAGTACTGAGATGACCCCTGAGCATTCAGTAACGGTACTGAGTTGACCCCTGAGCATTCAGTAACAGTGCTGAGATGACCCCTGAGCATTCAGTAACATTACTGAGATGACCCCTGAGCATTCAGTTACTGTACTGAGATGACCCCTGAGCATTCAGTAACAGTACTGAGATGACCCCTGAGCATTCAGTAACAGTACTGAGATGACCCCTGAGCATTCAGTAACAGTACTGAGATGACCCCTGAGCATTCAGTTACAGTGCTGAGTTGATCCCTGAGCATTCAGTAACAGTACTGAGATGACCCCTGAGCATTCAGTAACAGTACTGAGATGACCCCTGAGCATTCGGTAACAGTACTGAGATGACCCCTGAGCATTCAGTAACAGTACTGAGATGACCCCTGAGCATTCAGTAACAGTACTGAGATGACCCCTGAGCATTCAGCTACGGTACTGAGATGACCCCTGAGCATTCAGTAACGGTACTGAGATGACCCCTGAGCATTCAGTAACGGTACTGAGTTGATCCCTGAGCATTCAGCAACAGTACTGAGATGACCCCTGAGCATTCAGCAACAGTACTGAGATGACCCCTGAGCATTCAGTTACAGTACTGAGATGACCCCTGAGCATTCAGTTACAGTGCTGAGATGACCCCTTAGCATTCAGCAACAGTACTGAGATGACCCCTGAGCATTCAGCAACAGTACTTAGATGACCCCTGAGCATTCAGCAACAGTACTTAGATGACCCCTGAGCATTCAGTTACAGTACTGAGATGACCCCTGAGCATTCAGTTACAGTACTGAGATGACCCCTGAGCATTCAGTTACAGTACTGAGATGACCCCTGAGCATTCAGTTACAGTACTGAGATGACCCCTGAGCATTCAGTTACAGTACTGAGATGACCCCTGAGCATTCAGTAACAGTACTGAGATGACCCCTAAGCAAGGCATCGAACCCCCAACTGCTCCCCAGGCGCCGTAACGTGGCTGCCCACTGCTCCAGATGTGTCTGGATGGGTTAAATGCAGAGACTGGGGCAGTCGTGGCCTGGTGGTTAGAGTCTAGGACTCGTGATCCGAAGGTTGCTGGTTCGAGACTCGGAACCAACGGAGATACCACGACTGAGGTGAGTCCCTTGAGCAAGGCGCTGTCCCCCCCACTGCTCCTCGGGCGCCGCAGCATGGCTGCCCACTGCTCCGGATGTGTGTTCACAGTGTGTGTGTGTGTTCACTTACTGGATGGCAGTACTTGGCAATATGTCACTTCACTTCACTACAGTGTGTGCCATGACCTTCACTTTTAAACTAAAATCCTTCTGCTTTGTCATACAGCTCCTGTCTGGTCAAAGGAAAGGTGCACCTTTCTGGACCTTTGAGTACTACCAGATGTTATTTGATGTAGACAGTCAACAGGTAAACCGCTTTACTTCATCTACACCACACTCCAATATCATGACAATGAGTGTAAACATGATACATGTTAACTTCGTCATGATAAACATGATAAAGTACGTACATATTAATTTATCAGCAAGATTGTAGAACATTTGAATCATTTGCTTTGAAATCCAATGTTGGAAATCATAATGATAACAATGTGCAAGCCCTGATGTTTGTTTGTTTCCCTGATGTTTGTTTGTTTGTTTGTTTGTTTGTTTGTTTGTTTGTTTGGTTTATTATTCATAGGTCAAGAACAGAATAGTTGGTTCAATTTTACCATGGCCAGGAAAAAACTTTGTTGAGGTCTATTTGCGGAATAAGCCGGACCTGTATGGTAAGCTTGCCTACACAAAATTTAAGAAAAGAAAAAAGTTGAAAGAAATGATCGTTAAATGTGTATTTTGTTTTAGGACCTTTCTGGATTTGCGCCACTCTGGTTTTCGCCATCGCTATAAGTGGAAACATATCCAGCTTTCTTTACCACCATGGTCAGTCACAGTACAAATATGTGCCAGACTTCACGAAAGGTACAAATATGTTTGCTTACAGTATGTATAAGTCATCAAATGTTCAAAATATCACCTTAATTGCAAACTAAAATGTAGTTATTAAAAGTAAAATGTCATTATATATTTCAAGTTACCATGGCAGCTACAGCAATCTACAGCTATGCATGGTTAGTGCCATTAGCTCTGTGGGGTTTCCTCACATGGCGAAATAGAAAGACCACAAGTCTTGTGTCCTACTCATTCCTGCAGATTGTCTGTGTCTATGGTTACTCCCTCTCCATCTATATTCCTGCTGTGGTGAGTCATTTCACTTATTCTAATGGTTCTGTGCATAGTCATGAATTTGGCATTGGACTCATATGTTTTTATCTTGTTTGTGTCTATTGTGAAAAACAGATACTGTGGATAATTCCAAGTGAAGGGTTGAGGTGGTGCTCCATTGTGGTGGCTTTATGTCTGTCAGGATCTGTGCTGGTAATGACATTCTTGCCAGCCACTAGGGATGATAAACCGAGGATAACCATAGCAGTTATGTCCACCATTGTGATTCTACACGTCCTACTAGCAGTTGGTTGTAAGGTATGGGATTAAGAATTTTTAAGCGTTTTAAAAAATCCTGATTACAGCAGGGCTGGGCTTATTATGTTGAACTGTGATAACATTTATATGGAAAATGATAAATAAAGGATCGAGATTATATTTTTGGAGATATTAGCTTTGTCTCCACTCAATCACACTCTGCAGAGCAAGACTCCAGCTGCTAAGACTAAAAGTAAAATTGAGAGCAGACACAGCAGTTCAGTGATCATTCCAGCCCGAATCTATGTGCCACCCTTACATATTTAAAACCTACCAGGTCAAATAGGTTGATGTAATTGGTTACAGGTTCATGATGTCTGGGCAGTTTTAAACTACATTTGTGTTATAGGGAAATACTAAGCAAAGGTTTTAACTATAAATGTAGTGTTTTCTTGAAACACCACAAAATTGTATTAACAACATTACAAACTTGATTGTCACTACAGGAGGTATTTAACATCTAATGTTGTGCGTCTTTAACATCACAATTTTGTGTACTTCTCCTTGCGTTGTTAACGGATCAGACTTGCTGGTAACAAATGTGTTTTCCTTGTGGAGGATTACATTCGTGGAAATAATGGCAATAGTTATTGACTGTTTTTGGAATCTTGCCAGTCTGTGAGCAGAACCATATCCTTATAGCTATCATGTGCCATCAATTACAATTATTCATTTAGTGAATGCAGCATTAGCAGAGTTTAAAGAACAAAAGTGCTGTCAAAGTCTGATAGATTGATGCTCTCCCTCTCTTCTTTCACACAGGCATGTTTTTTCAGTACCTACGAGACAGACTCTGCAGAGCATCATAAAGACCCTTTGAATGTGACCAGCACTTTAATATCTCCAAAAGCAAAATAGACTTGAGACCAGTGCGAACAGACTCTCCGTGTCACACTCTCTATTTTCTTAGTTTTACAGTTTGTGTAGTTTATGGAAGTTTGGCACAATATGCCCATGCACGCACTTCTCTTTAGATAAGAGATTTTTAATTCTTGAATTGTATTCACTGGTGTAAAAATAAGCCATTGAAACTGTGATGGTGTTTCGAACATGTTAACACGAGACAAGCCTTCCTGTCCATAATCTCTGCTCCTGCAACAGTTATTCTTCTGTAATTGCAGCCTCTCCTGTTGCCTTATTAGACAGAATCAGGTATCTTGATAATGAACTTGGGTTGTTTGGATTAACGTTATCTTCTTATGTGCAAAGATGTAAAGGTAAGGACCTAGTTTTAACAATGTTTGGTTTGTGAGCAGCTCTCCGTCAGCATTTTGTATGCTGAGGTTAAGAAACATGTTACTGTACTGTTACCAAGTAAAAGATAGAGGTGTTTTAAAATATTTATGTGATAATTGAGCTTGAGATTGTTTTCAAGAGGGTCACTCTCCTGTTTCGAACACTTTGAAACGTGTACATGTACTTAAAATGTTTCAAGAGCACTAAAAACTGGACAGTGCCATTGTGATGAATTAATGGAATTTAATGTAAACCTAAACATGTTGAAGTAGCAATAGACACATCGATTGATTTATTGATCGATTGGATACTTTAGTTTAAATGAAGCTGACGGCCAAAGTTAGATCTCTTAAAATGGGTTAAATGTTTTACAAATTTGCATTATTTTAAGATAGCCATTGTTTTTTTACTATCATTGTTACATTGTATATTCCTTGTATCAGAATGCACAGATGGCACAGATGGGAACTCACTTTGAAGTTGTAATATATTGCCTTTTTTGTTCCAACACTAATACAGACAGATGTGAAATGGTGAACATATGCTCAGCGTACAATGTTTTTCCTCATCTTATTGTCTCGGTGATTAATGGTGACATTGATAGTGACACCACATGGTTTTTGGTGGAGATTATAATTTCATTCAGGATGCACGAACAAAGGTTTATTGTCGTAGATAAAATCTATCTCGATGTTGGGATCTGATACAGCGTTTCATATATCTCTGTCTGACATCAACAGTGCACTTTGACTTTGAATGTCTAATCCTATTCATCAGATTAAATGGATCTTTTTTGTCACTTAAGTTGGCTGTTTTATGAAATGGCTTATGCATTTTCCAAATTAACAGATTTTGTGTCACTTGAAACTGTCAGTGTGTGGTGTGTCCTAATTAACGGTCATTCTAGCCTTAGCTTAGAGTTACACCGATGTTCACTCCCAAACCCACAACCTCCAAGAAGACATGTCACATCCACAAGTCACCGCAGTTTCTCTGGATAAAACCACCAAATCGAAGACTTAACTTCCTGCGATTATCGAATGCCGGCCTTACTTGACTTCAAATGGGGAACACGAAGATGCCCAAAGTGGCTTTAACCCAACCCGTGTCAAGGCTCATGCATGTTCAACATTGCACGTAAAGGATCAAGACATGGCAGGCAAAGGAGAAAAGGTTTCCAAGTTCGAAACCCTAAAGCTTTTGGAAAAGTGCAGGAAGGAAAGAGACGAAGCTCTGCACCGCGAGAACGCCATGAGAGAGAAGCTGAGACAACACGAGTCCAGAATGAGATCAACAGAAGCCCTCAAACAGAAACTCAAGCAGCTGACTTTGGACAACAAGGAGCTCCGCAAGCAGGCCAAGATCCTGCGGGCCGAAATCGGCCTAGAGTCCAGTCCCAAATTTCAGGGGAAGACGACCAAGGACGTAATAAGCGACCTGCATGAGAAGGAACGGGAATGTGTGGCACTTGTGGAGAAGGCTGGAAAGTTAAGTTTGACCATTGATGAGCTGACCTCAGAACTGGCAAACACGGTGACCTCAAAAACTCTCCTGGAGGACCAAGTGCAGTCACTGCAACAAAACCTCAAAGACATGACGAACAATCAGAGACGTTTGCTCAAGTTATGGGAGGATAAGAAAGGCCAACGGGAGCAGCTGTCCCTGCCTGCGATACCCCAGAGGCCGGGGCAGAAGGCGGTGGGGCATAAAGGCGTTCAGACGGACATGTCAATCAACTCGACTCAGATTTTACCCACCAATGCTTTTGAGACCAGGACTCGTCGGGATGTGAACAAAAGCAGAACAAATATGGACAGACACATCTCTTTAACTAACGGCTCACATCAGAAGGAAGCCAAGGGAATAAATAACTGAGAATTATTGCATTTAAAGTGTTCTGTGTGTAAATCACATCGCTCTTTATAATGCATCTTTTATTGACTAGATGTCTTTATTTTGCGTTATAAAGGATCATGTTTGGTGTAATGTACATCATGAGTTTACATTAAATCTATTTTGTTCTCTTTCAGTTGTGTTCTGTTTATACATTTTTAATATTGTATATAAATCGTATTTATACATTTTATATATTTAATCGTATTTATACACTTTAAATATTGTATATAAATCGTATTTATACATTTTTAATATTGCGTATAAATCGTATTTATACATTTTATATATTTAATCGTATTTATACACTTTAAATATTGTATATAAATCGTATTTATACATTTTTAATATTGTTTGTATATATATATATATATATATATATATATATATATATATATATCGTATTTATACATGTTTATATATATATAATATATATACAATATTAAAAATGTACAAATACTATACACATATATATATATATATATACAAACAATCTTTATATATATATATATAACGTGTAAATACGATATATATGCAATATTAAAACAGTATAAATACGATAAAATATTAGAAATGTGTAAATACGATATATATAAACAATATTCATAATATCATATTTATACATTTTAATATTGTAAATATAACGCATTTCTCATTTTAATATTTTATTTTTAACGCATTAATATATTTTAATATTGTAAATATAACGCATTTGTAATTTTAATATTGTAAATACAACGCATTTATCATTTTAACATTGTTTTATATATCGCATTTATACATTTTAATACAGTCTGTGTATAAAATCAAAAATCGTATTTAGATTTTTAAGGCAGGCGTTCGGCTCGCGAAACGCGAATGTGATTTTAATCGGGCAGTAACATGGACACCCCCGTCACGGTCCTCACGAGGTCCTTCGAATCCGTGGCGCGGGTCTTGCATGTTCCATGTTGAGATGGATCTGAGCAAAGTGATGACTGACTGAACTCATGCGACAACATGTTTTCACTTAAACAGAATTGTTGGTTTATAAGAAAGGTGAGAACGTGTCTTTAAAACACAACTCGATATTAAAATCAGCAGTTTGACACTTTTTGCACATTGTTAGTCTCTTTCACTGTTATGCTGAGAATAAGTTGTTAAACATTTTTATCAATTTAAATGCAATAAGATATCATTGCAAAACAATAAGAGTTATTCAAAAAGTAGAAAATCATAAATGTTATGAGGTAATATTAATGTTAGATGTGATGTGTAACAGGTTGTGATATGGAGGGCAGTTGCTAGCATAGCTTGGACAGTCATCCTTCTTCCTGTGACAGCTGCTCTCTTCCTGTTCCTCAGTAGATTGTGTCTGTTTCACCCCTTCCACTGGATTGCAGGTGAGATAAATGGCCAAACTTTGTCATTACTTTCAGTTTGTGTGCTTAAATCCACATTAGCAGCCCCAGTGGACAAGGCACTGTAATTCATTTACATTTACATTTACATTTAGGCATTTAGCAGACGCTTTTATCCAAAGCGACTTACAATAGTCGAGGAGACAATGAAGCGGTTAATAGCCGTTACAACAATAGGTGAACAAGTGCTACAACAATGCTACCAAGTTAATTATTACAGTTCATAATAACTCACTAACTCACTTCTTTTCTAACTACTCTATCAAAAAAAAAAAAAAAACCTTCTTTTGTAACTTCTCTCTCTGTGTAACTCGGTAGCATTGTTGTAGCACTTGTTCACCTATTGTTGTATCGGCTATTTACCGCTTCGTCTCCTCGACTATTGTAAGACGCTTTGGATAAAAGCGTCTGCTAAATGACTAAATGTAAATGTAAAATAATAAAAATAATGATAATGATAATAATGTTGTTGAACTAAAATTCAAAACCAGACATTTGGGGTTCTAATCCCACCCTGGATGAAAAATCGAATCCACGTGTCTAGGAATTAAAACCACATTCTGTGGGCAGTCGTGGCCTGGTGGTTCGAGTCTTGGACTCGTGATCTGAAGGTTGCTGGTTCAAGACTGTACCAGCGGGGATACCACGACTGAGGTGAGTCCCTTGAGCAAGGCACCGTGGCCCCCACTGCTGCCCGGGCACCGTGGCATGTCTGCCCACTGCTCCGGGTGTGTGTTCACAATGTGTGTGTGTTCACTTACTGGATGGGTTAAATGCAGAGCACATATTCCAAGTATGGAACACCATACCTGGCAATACGTCACGTCACTACAGTGTGTGCCATCACCTTCACAATCATTTAATGACCATGTTTAACTCTAATTTCGTTCTCAGAATGCACGAGTCTACTTACTGCCCCAAGCACCATCTTCTCTCTTGTTGTCCTGTGTGGAGTGGTTTTGGTGACCGGCTTTTTCAACCTGGAGTTCTACACTTGTAAGTCAAGAGTGGAGAGGCGACCACACTTCTTGTCATTCATGGATCATCTGAATTCTGCTTGTGATGCACGGTGTACTTACAACAAATTCTTTATATACATCCTCCTTTATGTATATGCTTTAGTGGTTCCTTCCATTCCTTGTTCCCGTGTGGCTCTCCTGGGAACGGTGCTTCACCCACGGCAATGTGTCCATTCCTTGGTGTACTGTACCATGGGCATGTTAATGATGTGGTGTGCCTCTGTGATCATCGGTGGACGTTATAGCACTCTAGGAAGTCCTTGCAAGCTAAGAGAGAGGTGTGATTTGTGCGTTGGTCTGCATGACCTGTTTTGTTGCCCCACATACATTAACTGTTTAGCAAAGGATCATGTTACATTAATTACATGTTGGACATTCCTTAAGAAATGAGACACATGTGGTCATCTTATCCTAAGACTGGTTGTGCGGTCTGCCCTTATGTAGGTCAAGCCACTTCTTTAATGACTTGAACATTCTCTGTCTGCCATATACTGTTTTCTGACAAATTCTATGTGTTTTGTATACTTTCTAACAATATATAATTCATTACTTTGTTTGCTTTTATAGTGGCGATGTCGTGACTTGTCTAAATGAGTATCATCTCTTTCTTCTTCTGGCTGGGGCCTTCATCGGATATAGTCATAGTTTTTTGGGAGTGGTTAAGAATATGTACTATGTGTCCTTTCAACCCACACAAGTAAGTGCTTGGCTTATTCAGTTAAGTTTCCTAAACATGTCACACTGTCAAGTATCAGTTAAGAATCAGACTGTGATTCGTATTGAATGAATGTGAACTGAATATTTAATGCACACATGAATAAGTCATTAATGAATAACCTAACTTGTCTCTCTCACATTGACTTTGAAGCAATACAAGTACCTCCGGTTTAAAGGCTCCCTGACCATGGTGTTGAAGTGCAGTGTTATTCAAGCCTTGTATTCAACCAGGAATTTCACAGTGCTTTATTTCTTTTTCGGTAAGTTTGAGGAATACTCTCAAGAATTCAATTAATGATAAAACGTTCAGACAACAACATGATTGTTGTCCTTTATTAGGGTATCTTCCCAAGACCTGGATTTCTAACACACTTAATCTTTACATAGACGGGTGAGATATTACTTTTTGGTCTGCATAAATTCAAACAAACTATAAACTAACCAGTTTGAATAAACCAATTCAAAATATATTTTGATGCTTTAGCATTTTCACTTAACACACCTTTATAAATTCCATATAGTTCTCTTCAACCTTTGGATTCATTGACTGGACTTCTAGATTTTTCCCTCCTCTATCACCTGTCGATTAGTGGCACTTTTTTGTACCTGACCTGGTACATCACTGTGCTTCTATTCAGGATATATGTTACTGAGGTATTTAAATGAAGTGCTTTCATTCTAAGATATAGCAAAGCAGTAAGCTTTACTATAGAACTTGTGTTGCCAGTTACCCTGCTTACTTGTATTGTATTACCAGGCCCACAGTTTCCCCGTACAGTCTTCATTCACTGAGGATGCAGAACAGTGTCTTCCCAAAGTTCTTTCCGAGAAGAACAACTTAGTCATGAAGGTTGGAGATTTGTTATTGGAAAAAAATATATAAATAAATGAATAAATAATAACAGCATTTTAATTGTTAACATAACTGTCCGTTTAATATTTGTTTGCTTCAGAAAATTTACATAGTGCCGTTTTAAAGCTACAAGACAATCCTATTGATCATGATTGTGTTTTTGCAGTTTCTAGCATTGCAGGACTTGGCTCTCTTATCACAACATTGTCCTACACGCAGACAAGAAGTCTTCAGTCTGAGTCAGCCAGGTACAAACACACATGCTTCTGGATAGACAGTGTCCAATAAGAAACACGTTAATTTTGGTTGCGGTTTTAATACCTACCAGTCAGTTTTGTAGAAATATAATTTTCCTCTGTTGTACAACCAAACGTTAGAGGGATGCCATTCTAAAGTTTATTGAGTATTATGATTAAAGCAGATGTTAGTTAATTCTAAAATTCATTTATCACTAGTTTTATAATGTATCTTTTAGGTGGTCACCCTTATAACTGGAATGCGATCAGCAAGGAATGCCTGTCTTTGCTGAGTGAGCTCACACAGAAACTAGTGGCTCATCAGGATGCTGTTGCTTCTAATGGTCGAATTAAGTCTCAGTCCACGAGCAGTGACACAAGATCTGGCTCTTCAGGCAGCTCAGGTATGGCCCCCAGCATGACATCTAACAAGGGTACATCTGATTGTGAAAATAAATGATCACTTACGTTAATAACCACGGGACTGCTGCAAAATGCTGATAGGTTGTTTTTCCCTGTCTTTAGGTATATTAGGAACTGAGGACCTGCCGGAGACTCCACGACCCAATATCCTACTGAAAACCCCTGGATCAGTCTTTCTCAAGTCATCAGTGGGCGGTTTGCAGGGCCCTCTGACTGCTCCTTTCACCCCAGATCTAGATAGCCCTTTCTCATCACCTGCTATTCGTCGACTAACTG
Source organism: Triplophysa yarkandensis (assembly GCA_033220385.1). Classification (NCBI taxonomy): domain Eukaryota; kingdom Metazoa; phylum Chordata; class Actinopteri; order Cypriniformes; family Nemacheilidae; genus Triplophysa; species Triplophysa yarkandensis. The sequence continues at coordinate 429,249 of CM065664.1, read as the reverse complement.
GTCAACAGGATCCCCAGTCTCCGTGGTTTGGCACTGTTCAGAGCCCTCATGTCATGAGGAGAGGTCCTAAACTGTGGAGTGCCTCCTCAGGTTAGACAGACATTAGAACATTTTATCAAGTTTAAAATTGATACAGATGTTTGAGAAGGTCACGAAAGATGTAATTTAAAAGGAATTGTAATGCTTTGGGATGGATGCCATGATACCAAAATAAAGTACCGTACAAAGTAGATTGCACACATTACACAATGTATTAAGTTAAACAATACATTAATATTATTATCATCATTATTATTATCAATGTTTAAAATGTTTAAAGGAAATATATCATTTTAATATTAACATAAAAGACATCGACTAGTCAGTCAGGTAGTGATTCTGCTACATACAGCAGTTGCTTCATGACACATTCACAATCGATTTTGGACAGATTCACAGGCCAATGGCAGTCCACCTCCTTCACCTGCTCCTCTTCCTAGCCCTCCAAAGGCCAATCAGAAGCCCAGCTTCCTGGCCCAGTGGCTCCAGAACAGAAAAGAGCAGGTAACCTTAAATCCAAGCCTTACCATAAATAAATCATTTATTTTGTAGACCTGCTTGGTTTACAAAGGAATACACAGTGTCCGGTTAGGTTGTAGGGAATAAGGCCAGTTCTTATTCTTGTGGGACACATGGCCCAGATAACTCTTTACTCATGTTGCTCGATAATCTTTTTTTGCTTAGGTTAAAATCTTTTTGTCAAAGCGGGTGCTGATAGTGTATTTATTTAACAAGGTAAGATAACTGTTAGCATGCATTACTATGATCAGTTTATATGTGCATGCCCCCCCCAGATTAGCGTTAATGTGTATCTATAATGCATGTGTAGTTTCCACTTCTTTCCCTTTGGCATGAGGTTGTGTGTTGGTTCATTGTTTTATGATCAAGTTTATACACAGTTTTTAATCAATAAAATTCAACTCGATTTGTTTTAGCATCCAATCATGTTGCATTTTTATCAAGAAGTTACGTAGTAATTGTATGTCTGAACTGTATGTAAACTTGGTTCATATTTGTTGGAGTAGAAAACTTTTTCTTAACTCCTTTTAGTCATTCTGTTTATTACACGACTCTCTGGAATGCGTGATTCTGATTGGCCAGTGGTTGCAAGGTTTGTTATTCACATAACCGCTCAAAACTAATTTAGATTAGTTTTGATTTGAAGGTTTAAGATTTGAAAAACAAAAACTATTAAATATATTATTTTATGTAAAATATTTGAATTCATAATATATGTGCATTTCATTCTCTTCCTGGTTATCAAGCGTAGTCGTGTGATAAGTGTGATAATGTCAAAGTTGCCTTGTATTATTGCAGAATTACCCCCTTTCATTGTGAGACAAGATCTTCTGTTCACTTCCTGATCACATTCTGGTTTATTCCATGACCTGCTCCCTTATAAACTCATCACTGGAAATTCATTTCTGTTTAAACCTAAACAGATTTTACGTTGAAATGTAATTTTTTATAGTGAAATGTTTGCTTCTGTTTAACAGCTTCCAGAAGCTTCAAGCCAAGCTCTGTTTGCTGACAGTCAAGCTCAGATCTGGTCTCTTCAAGGTTAGAGAAATATGATTAATGTGTAAGAAATTACGTCTTATATGCTTAGTTTTGTCCACATTTATATCCTTCTATGTCTATTTATAAAGGTCTATCTCATCTGGTGGCAGCCTCCTTCTCTGAGGACCAGTTTGGTGTGGTACAGACTACTTTGCCCAGCATTCTCAGCTGCTTAATAGTCCTGCTAGAGGTAAGACACTAAGAGGGATGTCTGCTGAAATGTCATAAAATGTATATAAAATACTAATAAAATACTAGTTTCTTTATTGCATAGGCATTATTCAATTTATTCTTTGCATGTCACATTACAAACTTGGGACATTTTGTTTGTCTTGTTAGACATTACTTTCTTAAAGGTATACATTTAATCACCTAGAATAGACCCTGGCATGCACGCATAAAATTCTGTAGCACATCTTATCAATCTTGAGAGGGTACAGAATTTCAGTTTTGAAAATGTTTTTAAACCGTACTAATACATGTCAATTAATATACTTATTTTAGGCTGTTGATAAACACTTCAAACTGCCCCATGCCTCAAGCAAGCCTGTGAGGACTGCCAGCAGTATGGGTGACCCCTCATATAAAACTCTAAGGTTTGCTCTGCGAGCAGCACTTAAAACGGCTATCTATAGGATAACTACCACTTTTGGAGAGCACTTGAAGTAAGTCCATTCATAATCGTAATGCATTTCACTATATAATAACACGATCAATAAGTTTTGAAAGAAAGAAATGGAATTCATGGTAAAGAGTCAGTTGATTATTTTTCTTTGGGCATAAATGCTTTGGTTCATATCGTTTACCCATAATCTTAATTTGTTCATTTGCTTTTCAGTGCTGTGAAAATATCAACAGAACATCGAAAAAGACTTCAACAGTTTATGGAATTTAAAGAATAGTGAACGACCAACATCTTTATTACAGATTTTGATTTGTGGGCTGTTCAGTGCTAGAAAGAGAGACATCACTAAGTATTCTGCATCTTTTTTTAAATGTGGAGGGTTGGCACTGTTCTGTGTATCATGCCTTATAAAATACTTTGCTTTAAAGTCTGGTGCTGCACAAAAAAAATCCCAATTACATTCACGTTATATTAGCAAGACTGTTGGATATAATGATGGGGAAGTAGTTAAATATAGTGACCTTCTTTTTCAGGTTACTTTCAAACTATCATTCCCCTAAGAGAAGTTGCTAATGTTGTTTATAGTAGTTTTTTTTTTGGTATGTATTCATATTTGAATTGTTTTAATAGCACCAATTGTTTGGATTGCAAGTTATCATGTTAACATTGCTTCCAGGCACAAGATTGTCTTCACCGGTTTACAATGACCATCTTTTCGATATGTTTAAATGACAGCTTTGGAAGCATTCTTGAAAGGAAATAAACGTTTCTATAAAAGTCAGTATTTGGAATTCTGTCGGTATCAATGTAGCAGTATTCTCAAAATACAGCAGATGTCACTGTTTATATTCTGAATCTTTCACATTTATATATTTTTGCCTTAATGCTTATTTAACATTAAGCATTAAATAAACACAATGTCAAGTTAACTTTTGAGTTGATGCAATGATACAGTTTCTGCTGGGCTTGTCAAGTTGCACAGATGTGTTTGTGAATAAATGTCAGTTGACAGCAGACTCTTCAAAAGTGATCATGTAAAGTTCTGGTTACCATTTAAGCGCATTGACATTTGTATTACCACACTGCTACAATTTGTCTTCCTTGCAAAACAATAGTTCAGTTGTGGTTGTCATGGTTTATGGGATGTTCCAGTGCATCTTTAAGCTGCCAGAGCTTTTGACAAGCAACACAAACATCCTTTAAGTACAGATGACCTAATGCGTTCAACTTACTTTAGAATTTTATTTAGCCCTTATGTTTGTGCATTAGATTCCTGGTTTGCATTGTAAATGTGAGAAGGAGGAACTTTTCTTGTGTTTGTTGTATAAATTGGTGTAGTTGAATGGGTTTGGTCTTTCACTAAAAGAAGGATGGACACTTCAGTGTAAAGTTGGTCCTGGAGCTGCTGGAGAAGAGAAGCTGAAAGGATTCAATCTATGGTGAGTAATGTTACTTCATCTTAACCTGTTTCTAAAATTTTATTATGTGATCCTGTCATAATATGTATTTTTCGAGGGTTTATATGATGAATAAAATGTCAATTATTTTTTGCCAGGTAATATATTAAATGTTAAGTAATATGCTGTATGAAAAGATGCATTTTAAGATGAGTTTTTTTGTATGGAACCATTTTCTGTAATTGTTTCGGTTAAAGAATTTAATGATGGTATAATGTATGTTATAGTTGTAAGTCTTGGTAATCATTTACAGGTTAATTTTGTGTTCTTTCTCAGGACATAGATTTTGGTCATGGTCATTTAACAGTAAAGTTAGACTGGGTTAGATTTAAAGAAAAGTGGTTTTAGGATTTCTATTATTGAGAGCACAAACAGAAAGATTTCTTGAGATGGTACAGAAGAAGTTAAATTTATTGTGAATATATGTAATCTAGGCTAGTTGTTCTGCATTGCTGTTTGAGTTGAGTAATCAAGTAATTTAGCGAAACGTGCATACAATGAAAAAAGTGCTGCAGTGTTCCACTGTGGCCATCGGCTATTTTGTTCGGTTGAGATTTTCAGACAAGATGGTTTAGTTTTTTTGACCCTTTTCCAGCAGGGGTTGTTACTTGGTTTTACTTTAAAAAGTACAGTTTAACATACACTTTAGTTTTATGTCAAATATTCTCCTGTGAACACCTTTGATATTTTAATATAATTTGAGCACATGTTACAACTGATCCTAAGATATCTTATTTGGTTCTGTGATTAAGCTCGTCACCAGTTCATGACAATAATCATCTGTTTAAAACTCAAACATCTAAAATCGATTGAAAATCCTTTTGATATACTACACTTATAGGTATGGTTGACCTCCTGCTTTTACAACACATCAGGTCCCTCTGTATATTATCACTTTATTACACTTAGAATACAACCCATGTTGTCTAATAAACTTTAATCAATCAGTGCACTTATACATTTTATTGACCCTTTAGAAATCCGTTAAAGTTATTATTTGCTCCAAAATAACATTTTGTCACCACTAATTCACTTTCACGTTTCAAATCTGAACATATTTCTTTGTTCTGATAAACATAGAGAAGTCTATTAAGAAGAATCCTTTAAACTAAACCGTTCTTAGACCTTGTTGACAACCACAAAATTATTTTTGTAAACATAAAATTAGACATTTTCAGTTAGTATGACAAAACATTCTGGTCCACTATTGACTTGCATAAATCCTACTTTAAGTATTCAATGAGGTTCAAAAACTGTTTGGTTACAATCATTCGTCCAAATATCTTATTAAACAACGTAATTTCTACCGGTGAGGAACAACTAGAATGAGTAATGAAAGAAATTTTCATTTTTTTGGGTGGACTATCACTTTAAACTAATGCTTCAGTGACTGTCAAATCCATTATCCTGTCTGTGTAAACATCTTAAAGCATTATAGTACTGAGGTTATTTGTATTGCTGTGGTTTGGTTTCACTCTTCAAGTTAATTAAATGTGATAATGATCATGTTGACAGGGACATGGAAACAGGACTTGGTTCCCGTGCACTGAATGTCTGTTCTGGCCTGACATACTTAGAATCCAGGATTTCATTTCATAGAAAGTTTCATTTACTTCCATAGAATGCTTGGATATATGATCTAAGACAAATACAATGACCGTGGGGGATCATTACATATTTTCCCTGCGATGGTCCCAAAAATACCCATGTAAAATCCCAGAATCCTTTAACTGAGACGACCTAATCATTCAGGTTTAATTTGTGTGGTGAATTTAATAGGTGAACCTCGAATTTGTCTTTTTCTGACTCTCTAAACACATGCCTAAAGAATACATTTACATGTTAAGTATTATTTACATTCAGAAAGGTAGAAGAAATTGAGGTTTGGAAGCCTGATTGGAAACCTAGGAGCTTTTTACAACTAAAGAAGCTTTGACAGAGATGTTGGGCTACTGTTAGTTCTGTATATGGCTATAAATGTTGCACTATACATGCAAAGCAAACAAATTATGTCTTGAATTCAATCACATGTCGTCTGTTTATTCTCAGTGACATCTCAGGTTGCTCTTAATTTAAACATTCATTTTGTAACTGTTCAACGCCAAGCCATTGGCAGACCTGCGTAAGAACCAGCTTCACATACTGTCTACCCACCACATTTTGTGGAAAAGCTTTGTCTATGTCTGGTGGTTTGGATTCAACCGTTGTGATTTCGGTGGAATTTTCTGCCTTTATAGTTCAGCTGAGTTTTCTCACATATATTCATTTACTTCTAAATGTTTGGAAGTTTGTGGTCTTCCATAGTTTTTCAATAATTCGTCCTTTTAGTGATATTTAAATAACACCAGTTGGTAATGTGATACCATCGGATCTTTATATAGTTATTTTATGGCTCTGGTGTATGCAGATGTCTTCCATAACTGTAAATATTCTCAGTCTTGGCATCACAATACGGCCAAAGGATTATCTAACACAATTTACTATTACTTTGAAAGCTTTTTTGACCACAAATGCCGTTTAGAATGCATTAAAGAATATAGACTGTTTTGCAGAACAATCCGAACATTTTGACCTAAATCTAAACATAAAATGAACTTGTTAAAGAGAATGAATGTGTAATGAAGAAATGCTAATCCGAAGTTCTTCAGTGTTTTTTAAGAATTTAATTTTAATAGACTATTTTTAACTTTTACTCTCAGCTTATATACTTTTGTCTGTATTTTGCATTCTGAGCAGTGACATTAACATTTAACTGTAAGTAAACCCTATTTGATTTGCCAATAAAAAAATTGTGTTGTGATTGGACTCGACAGATAGGAGTAAAGGAGTGAATATTGCTCAACATTGGAAGTATTTTTCCCTTTCAGTATTACAGTAGTAAAGATTTATTATTTAAAGAGTATTGTGTTTGCATTAGGTGTTTTGTCTTGAACCTCCAGCAGATTAGATATTTAACATAAAACTGTGTTTAGTATATAATAATTTGTCTGTGTTTTCTTCTTAAAGAAATGTTGCATAACTATAGGTAACCACATATTCATATGTTTCTTTTGTTGAAAGAATTTTTCTAAATATCTGCAACATGCAGATGATATTCTATACAATGTATGTTTGGATAAATGCTTGTCGGAAACATGAATACAGACTGAAAACTTGAATGCATTTTAAAGATTCCTTGTTTGTTGAAAATGGAAATGTTGATAATGACACAACATTTTTCCACCCTTAAGAATTCATTTGGTTTTCCCTGTAGTTCACAGATAACAGTTGCCAGATCTGCTGCCAGCTAATAAATCTGTGTAGTTGTAATGTAGGATCATTTTTATTTTTTGCCATTCTGCAGATGATAAATATGCTAGTAAGAATTAAGGCTGATGATTTAAACGGCATCACAAAGGAAGAAAAGCAACAATGCATTTCATTTTTATTTGTTCAATAAATCTAAATTATGGTGTGAAATTGCACAACGTTATTGTGTATTCTGGTTCTCTGTAAGTTTCTAAATTTCAAATAAAGAGACTTTTTTACTGTTAAATAACGCTCTTCCTAGATTTAAATGACACGGCTGTGTTTTGTAGATTGTGGTGATATTAACAAGAATAAATGGTTTTAAATGGAAGCATGTGTTTTTCTTAATCCTATAAACTGTTAACACAGATTTTTTTTCTTGTTTTTTCAGACGCATACAATATGTTTGTTAACATTAGGTAATTAATTAACAAACACATTAGTTCTTATTAATATGAATTTCTCATTTTACTAATGCTCTTTTAGTTTCATTTCTAAAATTTGAGTTAAATTCTAAAAATGATGGGTAAAATCTGAACAGATTTCACTGACTGCAAGAGCATCATGTGTTTTGTAGAAATTTTTCTTACAACTTTAAGAAAAAAACAGACAAAATAAAAAATATTTCAAGAAATTTTGTTGAACAAACATGCAGTGAAATGCAAAAATGCAAAAACATTTAAATCCTCTTATTTATCTCAGACACATTGTCTGTTCAGTGTTTTTTATAAAAAAAAATATCCCTAATATCTAATTGACTAAGTCCTGTTCTGGTCAATTTTTATCCTTGCAGTCAGTGCAGTAGCTATACAACATACAGTACCTTTAAATAAGTTTAAAACCTCTGGCAGCACTTCCCTATATCACTTAAATAAATGTGTGTAGAATTGTAAAGTAGCACTGTAGTGTGACTTTTGGACCGAAGATGACTGTCCTTGCAGTTTCGGCTCTGCTTCTTATTAGCTGAAGGATGTGGTACATTAGAAAACTTTGCCTTTAGTACCAGATCTCTACATCCACCAGTGCCAGAGCTTCTTCCAGGGCACAAATGTCCCTCTGTTCATCTTCACTGGGTTGCTATTTCTGAACACAGCTACCTGCACACCTGAAGGGAAGCAAAACATACACTGGGAGAGAAACCCGAAATCAGGTCCAATTCTTGAGAGGACAGACTGAGTTTTGACTGACCAGTGGTTATTAATGCAGTCGTCCATGTGTAGTCATTCTGACCTCAGCGGTCTGCAGACATTCAACAGCTACAGTATAGATGGTCAACCTTAGAGTATGGCACATTACAGAGATGTTCCAGAGCATTAAAAATCTTAACTCAACCTCATGTCTTTTAAAATCGCACGGCTTTCTTCTTCCGAAAGCAGAAGAACCAAGCCACATAGGCCTCTTCTGAATATCTTCTTTCGTGAGTGCATCATCAGATGAGTACGGTGCTGTCCAAATTAGCTAATGTCATAAATATTACATTGAAGCTTGTCATTTTATCTTTTGTTTAAGAAGATTTCCCTATTACAATTGCATATTGGCTGGGGTTTAGAAAATAAAGGCACAGAAAAGCTTACATTCAACATTCAAAAGCATTGTTTGAGGTCTTCGACACTGATGAGCTGTTTAAAGTTGGTCAGCCATGGTTGAAAGTGTCCAGGATTTTATTATTAGAATGGGAAGAAGGACAAGAGCACACTTAGCTGTGACAACACTTATACATGGAGACATGTTTTTGCAGTTCCATAATTGACAGAATTTAAACCATATCCATAATTCTAAAAAGACTATTCCCTGCTTAGATGTTGTCAGAAGATGTCTTTGTAAACCTAGAAAAGACCTGGTATCAGGATATAATGCAGTATACATTTTCCAGATAATAATCATAGAAGAGACCATACTTGGGAAGTTAATGCTGAAAAGCAGTAGGGGGGTACGGTGCATTGCTCCGGGCACTCACCTCAGTTATGGTGTTGAAGGTGGAGGAGAGGGCTGCTTATTCACTTCCTTCCACCTACAATGCCCGCTTGTACCAAGTATCAAACCAGCGATTTTGGGATTACGAGACAACATTGTAACCAGCAGCCCATGTCTAATTTAATAGATTTAAAAGATTATGTCTCAAAATATAATATCCAAAAGTAACATATCTCAAAATATAATCCTGAAATAAAACACATCTCATATATAATAGAAATAACCATACCTTAAAAGATAATGTCAGAAGATATCTCAGAAAATAAACCTAAAAAATTGCAAAATATTAGAATATTTTACTAGACTAAGACCATTCCTCAGAAGGTAATGTCAGAAAATGTCTCAGAATATAATCCCAGAATAAACAATTTATCCAACTGTAATTTGCCAAAAGACCAGATGTTAGGTCCTAGAGAAACCCTAGTTTAGAGGAAAAAGTGAGAAAAAAGACCAGATCTCAGAAAACAAATCTAGAATTGACCACATCTCAGAAGGAAATCATAGAATTTTCTACAGTTCAAAAGATAATCCTAGAAATTGCCACACGGTAGTTTATAATACGTGCCATTAGTGCCCAGGTAACGTTTGTAAGGTCAGTTTTAGGGTGGCAAAGCCGTTTTTTAGGGGGCAGCTGCCATCCCGTGCCATCCTTGTGGACAAACTACAGGTCTTGATGTATATGGTGTTTACGTATGATATTTTAGTATCAAAAATGTGTCTCCTCATGGTCGAATTTAATTTAACAGTGTCATTGATTATTTATCATATCAAATCTTGTGTGTTTTTTATATTATAACTTTTATATTATCTGTCTGTCATATGAATTGAAATCCTGTGGATGTGTACTTTTGACATTTCTTTGCTTTAACGGTGGCACATAAATTGCATACAGCAAACCAGGCATTCAAATTGAGACTTAATTTATCACTTATTATTTGTGATCAGATGACCTCGAAAACTACTTTATTACCCGGTGTAAACAAAAATCAATGTGATTGTTTTTCCAGGTTCTTTGGGGATGACCACGCATGCACTACTAGCAAACCCACATAACTGTTTTTGCTATGAAAGTTAAAGAGGATGTGCTCAAACAACTCTATTCGCCGGGAAAAAAACTCCAAGGATGTAATGAGGCCTACAGGGCTCACTCCGGCAACTGCACCGATGGAACACTGTGGTCCTCTTAATGGCAATAATGGCCAATACTTTTCATGTGTAACTCAGCATTCAAATCAAGCCATTCACATAGAAGACCTGAAGATGTACAGTTATTTTGAGTCACCTCGGTCAATAGCAGCAGATGATCTTGACTCAGTCTGTTCCATAGATCGGGCCGTTTTGTCTTATAACAGTGGATTGAAAAGCAATACACCCTCCACTCTTCAAGCTCAAGATCAACATCATGACTCTGATACACTGTCCTCCTTCTTATTCTCTTCATCTCTCTCCACATCATCTTTTAGCACCTTCTCTCCATCTTTCTCTTCTCCATCCAGCCACTCCTCCGGCTCTGTGTCTGAACTGTGCCTGACGTCTCCGTCTCTTTCCTCTCTCTGCGGTCCACCCGAAGGCCAAGACCTTCTCTTTAGTTGCACACAGCCGGAGACACCAGAAGAAAGGCATCTGTTTCCCAAGTCTCCCAAGCAAGAACCTGTTTCCAAATTTCCCGTCTGTAAGAATATAAGTAGGAAGCATCTACACTTTGAAAACAAAGAAGAGCTGCTCGAGTATCTCTGCCCGGACTCAAACACAGCCAAAAAGAAAACCCAGCACCTCAATGTTCACAATAATAATGCTAAAGATCTTCCGACGCTTCAACCATGCCGAAATGGTTTGGGATCTAACCAGTTTACAGAAGATGGTGTAACAAACATGCCGAAAAGTGATGGACAGCCATGTCAGTGGATGGATTGCAGGGGTACGTTTGAGCGAAGAGAAGAACTTGTGAGACACATAGAAAAAGTTCACATAGACCACAGGAAAGGAGAGGACTTCACCTGCTTTTGGACCGGATGTGTACGTCGACACAAACCCTTCAACGCTCGATATAAGCTGCTCATTCATATGAGAGTCCATTCTGGTGAGAAGCCCAACAAGTGCATGGTGAGCTCAATTCTTTATATCCAATAAGTGTCAATGCAAAATTGCGCAAAATACATCTAAAATATATTATAATAAATCCATCGAGCATTTAAGCTAAAAAATTACTCACAATATTGAAGACCCCAAATTTATAATTGATCTTTGAATTGATTTATTGACTAGTACACGTATATTTTTTGTTTAAATTCAGCATTGAAGCGGGTTTTATGCTGTATTATAATATTCACATTCGTTGCATACTGAATTAAATTTCATTAGACATTGTTTAGTTAACATTGCTCTGATCTATCAACAAGGATTAACAACCGGGATGAGATTTTAAACCCATTCTGTGATGTAAGAGTTTGTTCGACAGAAAATCTGACATGTGCATTCAATTTCTCTTCAACTCCAAAAAGAAAATGCACCACAGATTTTAAGGATTAAGAAATTTGAAAGCTGTTTATAGTTGCAAATTCTATTTGTGAGAATAGCCTTCATGGAGATTGATTATGGGCAATGAAAAATTGAATCAACTCTTTTCATGAAAAATTTGAAGAAGGATTCTTACACTTCAGAACTTTTTGTTATGCTTAGTTATATGGCCTGTGCTAGTTAGAATAACCATGAATCCCATTGTCTTCATCTCTTCTGATCTCTGTTTGAGATTTGTAAACATTGAAATATTATATATATATAATACAATGATTTTTCATGTCAACAGTTTAATGCATTACATGCTCAGAAATATTATGATAGGCATGGATAACAGTGTCCTTAAACCGTATTAATTGAATCCTTTGATAAAGCTGTTGTTTATTTTCTTCACATGAACAACATAAGAAACGTGTTTCCTGTTAGTGATGTCAGATGGCCAAGGGATATAATTTAATATATTTGCTGTTTAGTGTTTTTATTTTTGTTTTATTTTGCTCTCTAAACTGTGCAGGCCCGAGGACAATTATTGGGTAAGATATCAAATACACGTGTGGATCTCTATTGCCATCCTGTTGAAAAACATCTTCAATACTTGAACAATAAATGCTTAAAATCTCATGCAGATCCTGACAGATAATGTATTAATGACCTTTAATCAGGATTGGTTTAGTTTCTTAATGCAAACAGTCATATGTTTTAAGAAAGTTTATATCGGGAAAAGATAAAAACTTAACTGTAAAAATATACTGTAAATATATAATAAATTCTTCCATCATTTTTAATGGCAAACACAGGGCATCTTCCTTTTTAATTTAAAACAAAGCATCACAATTAAAAAATAAACAATGTTATAGAATAATATATAGAAAATATTTGAAAGGAAATTTAAAAAAGTCCAAAGTGTTTTTAAATTACAATACGATTAAAATGAAATCCATTTTTTATAGAATGTTTGAGAAAAGTTAAATATGTCGTGCAAATTTTTTTTTAATGTTTTCTATTAGTGTTATTAACTATTTTATATATTTTATATAAACATGTGAATAAAATAACGTGTTTGACCAAAATGTGTTCCAGTATTTACTGATCTTCAACACTCTCTGTGCAATAATAATGTACTCCAAATTTTTGTATTTCATTTGAAAGTCATTTTGGAGAAAAGTATTAACCGCATGAGTAAAAAGTAAATGCGTTTACAGTCCAAATATTATAGTTATGAATGCATAAACGCAATGATGCTCAATGAAACTGTTCATTTTTTCATATAACCTCATCATGACATCACACATTGGTTTGCCAAAATGTGTTTTATAGTTTTACAGAATTGGTCCAATCTAAAGTCTGCATGACTGCTACTGTCACCTTGAATCAGCTGCTCTTTTAACTGACTTTCTCTGGCCTACGTCCAACTCAAACATCTTAGCAGTGGCAATGTAACAGGAAGCAGCTTTGAACATGCTCTGTTTAATAAACCTTGTGAAGTGGCATCTGCATGTGTACCTAAAATACGTGCAGGTCTGCAGAAAAGCCTTAAAACATGTGCATGACCTTATTGCCATTGTTGTGGCTTGTGTTCTGTACTGTAAGTCTGACAATATTGTTAAATTGTGTCATTTGCAAACCCTTTTTAAAACTTCTGTCTACGGAACACAATAGAATGCTAAGAGATGATCCAATATTTATCATAGAAAGTAAATAAATGTGGACAACAACTTTAAAATACGGTTATATTACTTAAATTGTAATAGAACACCAGTCCCAGGTCCTCACTCACTTTACTCTTTGGAAAAGTGTATATTCATTATAAACTACACTATTTTTAGTTCAGGAATTTTTTTTTTTTGGTTTAATACCTAGTGTTAAAAATGGCAACATTATGCTTCCATGCCATTGCATAGTGCATTTTTTACTGCTATTAAATTTCCTTCCTCTTAATTCACTCCCTTTTTGAGATGTTGCAATGTTTCAATCCCTTTTTAAAAACATGTTGTGTTTCTTAATCATCTCTTATTCTACAGCTTTCCTATGACTGTGTGGTTGAATCATGCGCTTGCCCCACCAGACTCATGAGTTTGATCCCAGGGATTGGACATTCTCAAGAATCAAGTGTAAAAGTATAATGCAATGTGACTCGCTTTGGATAAAAGCCTCTGCCAAATGTATACATGGATCAATCCGTGAAAATGTCAACCTTACCAGGGAAATATGATGTTTTAACCGAAGGTTTTTACTATGATTGAGTTACATTTGTGAACAGTTGGTGTTTCAGGTCCCCTTGTGACATCTCTCTTTTTTTACAGAATTATTTTTATTTTCATAGCAAACTAATGTCTATTATCAGGATTGTCACTCCATAACACTACACTTTACTCATAGCTGAAACATGGAAATAAAAATAAATTATTTTATGTTCAATAAGGAGCAATTCCTTGGCCAATTGTCGGATATTTTTGATTCTGGTTTGTACATTTTTATTGACAGAAATATTAATTGGTTTAGTTTACTTGTAATAAATCATATTCTTAGAGTGTTTTTATGTCACGTCCATAACGCAAAATGTCACATCCATAATGCTGGACCTGCCCACATGTTAATCTTCCTTTTATATTAACTTGTGCTTTTTGTTTAAAGCTGCATGCTTTGATATGGTGTCATTTTTATATGCATATGTACACTTTAAATTCATAAGTTCATGTCTGTTTGTTTGTTTCTGTTAGTTTGAGGGCTGCAACAAGGCATTTTCCCGCCTGGAGAACTTAAAGATCCACCTACGCAGCCACACTGGAGAAAAACCCTACATATGCCAACATCCAGGCTGTCTGAAAGCCTTCAGCAATTCCAGCGACCGGGCCAAACACCAGCGCACACACTTGGACACTGTATGTATGCCAACGTCTTTGTACTTCAGGTTGAAAACATTGATAAAAGTTTCAATGTGCTGATAATATAATATGAGTGTTCATTGAAACAGATCATTACAAAAATTTTTTGTACTTTAGTATTTGGTTTTGCCTCTTTTTCAGATGTGGCAGCATTGACCCAGTGTTATTTTACCATGGTTTTATATTATATTATATATATAATTTCTGTTGTATCAGCAGTATGCACTTATTGTACATATTACAACTGCCCCAAAATTTTATAGTTTGGGCCTAAAATTCCAATTTGTCATCATAAAAGATCACTTAAGAAAATAAAATCAACACATTGCACATTTTTCTTATTTAACTTCTATTTTTATCCTTACCTTGCCACACTAAGGCCAGGGGGTAAAGATCTGCCAAATCACCACTAATGAAAACAGGGAATGCTTACTCATCAGATTTTTCAGACAGAGTAGTACAAAATAACAGGGTTTAATTCATGCCATGTTCAGAGTAAGGAAATATAGTGTAGCATTACAGAACAATCTATTTCACTTTAATGAGTAAAACACTTGAGCAGCTACCAGTCTGATGGCAAATCTCTACTGTGACACTCAACCTGCAATGCCAACGTGCCAATTTGTTTCCTTCAAACACCTGATTTATTTAAGCAGGATAGATCCTTCAATCGTCCATAAAGTTTGGATTATAAAAGTAGATTAAGTCGTTTACTGGGATTTTACGATTATGTCACTTTGTGTTATTTATATTAACAATAGTTTAAGCCCCATTGTGTTGATCTTGGGAAAGTGGTCCATCCTTTTCTATCACCACATGATCATACTTTCTGAACATGCAGCTGAAATGCATGATGTAAAAAGAATGTCTCTAGAGGCACATCATCATTAATTATTGTTTTTCGAATTTGTGTAGCTCAAGATGACATGCGTGTTTAATATTTGGACTGGACAGATGCAACAATTTCCTAATATTTACCAAATCTTTTTTTGTGTATCACTCTGCACCTGCGTTACATCCTGTGGAGGATTTGTTTTGATGTTGATGTTGCTATGTGAAACATCTGAGAACCCGAGGTTTTTTCCAGAAATACATGCCGCTCAGAAGACCCATCATTTCTTCATTTTCATAATGCAAAAATATCATTATACTCATAGTCATTTTTTCAAACAGTTCACATTTACAGCCATGGAAAGTACATAAGACATTTTTTTTAAATTTCGTTTAATCATCGTTCCCAGATGACTTGGGGTTATTTCAGTTCAGTGTCTGTGGAATTTAATCAAAATGAAACTTTATTAGTGACATAAAGTCATCCGTCAGCAATATGAAAGACAGACGGCATTACAAGACACATGAATACTAATCAAGATCATCAAATGTTGTGGACTTTTTCAAAATAAATGTACAAAGAGTATTGTTGTAGGACTTAAAGCTGCATATAAACTCATCTGAAAAAATACCGAGCATCTGTTATTGTCGCTTTCGGCAAATAAATGCAGATGCAAACAATGTTTCTGTCTAAAATTTGAGCGAGAAACATTTTTCCTAATAAAAATGAATCTCTTCTGTTGTTTATTCTTGGCAGAAACCCTACGCATGTCAGCTCCCAGGTTGCACCAAACGCTACACGGACCCCAGTTCCCTCCGCAAACACGTAAAGGCCCACTCCAGTAAAGCTCTGCAGACACAGGACAAGGTAACAGTTTTAAGTGTACGATAGTTTGACATAAAAACAAGAGCAAAGCACTACTCAATAGCCTTGTGCTCCCAAAGAAACCCCCCATGATGTGCATCTAATTAGATAAGCTGATAAATGAAGTCACATTGTTTAATACATGAACTTCATCAGTATCCTTTATCCTCAACATCCTTGATGAAAGACCTATTGTTTTATGGGCTATTATTGCTCTATGAACAAAGGAGGATGAAGGAGATCTTTGTGTATTCCCATGGCTTTGGCGTTCTAAACAAGAACACATGTGTTCCCGTAATGCAGCTAATAAGCGGCACAGTTCTGTTTCCTCAAGAGGCCAGATGTGACATGCAAATAGCAAACATGTTTCAATGAATGCGAAGACGAATTAACAACAGAAAGTTGTTGCAGAAGCAATTAGACTCTGATGTGCTTTCAGTCAAGCCGTACCTGCTGGGAAAAAATTCTTACTAAGCACAAACTTTTCAGTATTATTTGTACGAAGTGACAGTTCATTCCGCAATGAGAATTGCGTCACCGTTTACTCTATATAAACCTTTATGAATTTGTTGCATTGGTTTTTGTGTGCTTATAACGGAAGTGAATGGGTGCTGTGGCTGTTTGGTTGCAAACATTCTTCAAAATATCTTTTTTATTGTCATGCTTAAGAGAGAAACTCAAACAGGTGTGACATGACAAGAGCATGAATCAAATATGAAATTTATTATTTTTGTAAATATTTTTGCTTTGGGATTGAGTATATGCACTGGGAATCAAACCCCCCCCCCCTCGGTATTCTATACACTCAAAATATTTCACTTGAAATGAAGTGTTTATTACAGAAATAATTTACAGAAAAAAATGAGTACATTTTAAAGCTTTGAAATAAATTTTATAAACTTTGAAAATGTTGTGTATTGGTTAGTAAAAAAAGTAAATCTGAAAATTTACATTCACTAAAAATATTTACTTGTATATTAATTTGTTATATGAATCCTTTTTTAATCATTACATAAACTTGACAAAATGTTTCCACATTTTTGAGAAATAAACTTTAATTTTAATAAATAGTTTTTATATTTTCAACTAAAAATCTGTTCATTATCTATTTATTAAAGGTTGTGCTGTCCTCTTATTTATATAGCAGGACCTAAGTGTCGATATTTTGTGTATATGTTTTGTTTGCTCTGACAGGGCCATCCACGCAATAAGGTGGAGCAGGAAGTTGTGGATGTGTGCCTTGGCCGTCAGCATCTCCATGGCTCTCTTCCTGCTGTACACGGCCCAGACCAAAGGTGTTCTGGCTCTTTCTCTAACATTCACCATGAAAGCTTTACTGGTAAGAGTACTCTCAACTGATCTTTTGGTCGAAATAAAAGATAAAGATAAACGTTCTTAAGCTGAACATTGAAAACATTTAAATGCATACAACATAAATGATCACTGACACAGACCAGCGACTCCTATCCATTGCCTTTATGTCCCTATACCCATCATTTGTCCTACTTACTCTTTCTGACATCAGCTGTTCTGGCACGCTCAAAAGCTCAGTGTTTGCTCCGTCACGGGACAGGTAGGGCGAGCGGCCATTCCACAAGGCCTCTTACACTCTCCAGAATGTTTCCATTCCACACGCCCTGCCTTCAAATGCTTGTGACTGAGTCAAGAAGCTGTCAGAGGGTGCAAGGCAACTAACCGACACCTGAAGTGAAAATCCAGGAGTGCTGTCGGCACTAATTGTCTCAGACGGCTCGCTGCTATTTGAGAGATGTGCCAGGCCGACAGAAGCCACAGATATTTCAGAGGTCTGATTCTGTTGAATGAGAAACAAACAGCTCAGTGTTTCAATTTCTGTGAGATGTTAATAACTTGAGATGGTTTTGCTGTCTATGTTACTTACTTTTGAGAAGATAGGATAAATGTTCAAATTTAAAAAATAAAAAGATGGATCAGAAATGGAAATGTAACACTATGATCTTATATTTTCCTTTGCAGTTTACTCTGTGGTGCGTTAAATCTGAAGCAGTCTATATAGAATTTTCTTAAAAAAAACTGACAAATATACTTTATGCTATATTATTCTCATCTGATAAATAAGTCAAATATACAACGCATTTATTATATTTTAGAAAAGAGATACATTTACAGTATATAACTGTTTGCATTTATTTCTGAAATTAAACAATGGAGAAAAAGGTCAAAATAACAGAAAAGATGCCTTGCGATTTTTAGTCCAGCAATATTTTTTATGTGATTATTATCAAGCTCACATAATTAAGACATGTTTGATCGGTCATCCGGTCAGTATTTCACATGGTTGTTTGATGACTTGATTTTGTTGAAATTCATCATACAACGGACTGAAATGACCACAAGAAAATATAGAAATAATGTAAACATGAAAATCTCTTCATTTATACCATGGCAGATTTTTCCATTAATTTCATATATGAAAATAATATATTATTAGTATTGCAATATAAAAAGGCTTACACTTTACAACACAGAATACCCAAAGTTACATTTTATAAGGTTGCGCTTCAAGAAAATGTGAATGCTGTAACAGCATATTGACCAAATGCTCTAATTCGGAAAGAATTTTTTCAATTCTCTCTTGTGATTTTTGTTGTTGTTTACAGTGTACTCGGAGGCCAATGAATCCTGCAACAGAAACTTAGCCGGATCCATCAATATGAATGTGGAGCAGTCAAACAGACACTGTAACAACCATCTGCACAAACACAAGATCAATCGGCAGAGGTAAGTCTCAACACAGTGCCAGTGTGGGCATGATACACTTGAAAACTACGAAAAGTGTTGCAATCCAAATCTCCGGCATAACAGTCAATTTTCATAGCTATCAAAAACGTGGAATGTTGCGAAATGTTGTTGCATTTCTCTGAAACAAACTCTGATACAAAGCAGTTTGCTTGTTTAATGCATATGGAAGTAATTTGACTTGTGGCTAATTGGCTATTTGTCACTGGATGAAAAGTCCATCCGCAATGCGCATATTTGCCCCAGCCAGAGCAGTTAGTAACATGTGCCTATGAGGGGCTTATTAAAAGAGCAAGGCTGGTGTGATTGAAGCAGATCTTCTCTTCCCTGAGAACCAAGACATTTTGAAGCAACACATGTTTCTTAATTTGAAAAATATTATCATTGAGCGCTTTCGTGAGTCCTTTCAAAACACACAGCCAAGCCATGACCTTTCTGTTGCTAGTACTGATCCAATCGTGTAAAAAATGCCGATTCAGAAAGCACGGGATGTTATCATTAAGAAGTTTTTTTGGAATGGGTTGAATGGTCGAACATGGATAAAAAAAAATGACAACATATAGGGGACAACAGAGAATGTAAAGCTGGCATCACAACCTATGTTGCCAGTTTTTTGACTTGTCTTTTGACATTGCAAATCAGTTAAATGGCAAATATTCTTTGGCAATGCTACAAGTTTATTCATATGACTCTTGAGCTCATGAAGATTCTTACATTTTATTGTTCATTTGTTTGCACTCAAATCATGTTATTTCAGTTGAGTGTTATCATTTTCTTAATGTAAACCGCATTCATTATTAAAGTGACATTAACACAGGGAAGTGTGGCAGTGAACAGGAAATGTGTTGACAACAGAACTCCAACCGGCTGCCAGTTTTCAGCTATCACATGTGTTCTTTGTGCCGGAAACATTAAGACTGGCTTTTGGTGCCAAAGCAGAAAACCAATCTTTCCAAAACTAATCCTAAAATAGACACTTTCTAACTATATTATCTTTCCTAACTCTACCGTCAGAATGTCAGCCCATTGTAAATCGTGTTTTTATTGGCAAATAATACCTTTATAAGATGCTGTGATTACTTCACATTAATGTTATTTTTAAAACCTAATTATGGAAAATTAGATGTTGAGTGACATAAGTGATGGCGTTTTTTTGTGAGTGTGCAGATTGGTTTTTTATTTGAAGGCATACTTTAATAGTATCATTTGACTTAATTGACAGCTTTGCTTATTTGTGGGGCAAGGGTATCATTTGGAGCCATTTTTATGTTATTCAAGGAACAGGAGTTTAAGAGCGACTTTCTCTTTTTCTCTCAAAAAGTCATGGAACACATTTTTACAAACTTGAGATGTTGTTTTAATGAACATGGCACGGTTTAAACGCTCAAAATGAATTGAAATCCCTTTCAGCGTGGATTTTTTTTTAATGAGGACTGAAGACATGATCCACAGATGAAAATGAAAATGTTGCATGTTGGGACTGGCTGTATATCTCGAGGCCGATATTTTATCATCAGACACGCTCATCAAAGCTCTTCATCTCTGTGTCATTTGTGTCATTGGTTTTACGTGAGACTTGATCATGCTCGTGAAAAAAGTAATTCCCCAGACACATAAACGAGTATTTTGAACGGCTTTGATGCAAGACCATGAGCGATTTCTTGGGAATGATCTGAATCATTGCAGTCCAGTATTTGTTCCATCCACAAAGTTCTATGTCTTTGCCAAAGTCCTATTTTCCTATTCTCCATGCTTTTCATTTTATGCTTCTAAACAGTTATCCATTTGTGTTCCACATTTAACATTTGGTATTTTGTGAAACATTTTTACCACGACTAATGAAATTGTTCTTGTTAGTTATGTTCATTTTTCTTCCACCTCTGGAAGGAGCATCCGATCCATTAAACGTTTTTCAAGCGGTACATTCATTCTCTTTAAATTAAAGCCATTTCATTTATCAAACATGACAGGATACATCAACCAACCTCATACTTGTCTTTCACACCATGCTGGCTGGAAATATCCCAACATCAGCGTCAGCTCAGGAGAGAAACGGTTTGATGTGTAAATAGGGATTTTTTAAAAAAGCTTCATGAAAGATTCCTCTCATTCCTCGCTGGCTGAGAGGACAGAGAGGAGCTCGTTTCTGAGCCCTGCGTTGTCCAAGTGATAGCTCACCCAAAAGTTTTCACCATTTACTCATACCTTTGTCATTCCAACCCGTTTGAATTGCTTTCCCCCCGCAGAACACAACATATATGTTGAAAAAACACCAGTGGCACCCATTCACTTCTACTGTATAGACAAAAAAATGCAAGCCAATGTAGGCCTTTTACCAACATCATCTTTTTTGTTCTGCGGAAGAGTGAAAGTCATGCAGGTTTGACGGACCTGAGATTGAGTAATTAATGACTTTAATAAATAATGAAGGGGTTAATAAAGATTGTCCTTAAAATTGTATTTTGTAGCTGGTTGGTTTGCACAAGAGCGCCGAGTAATCTAAGAAGATGTGAGTCATATAGACAAAAGCACATTTTGTTTATAAGAGTGAAGACATTTGGGCCAAACTACCTCGGGGTACTTTGTGTATGGGCCCTTGTCATTATCCCGAACGCTGGACTCCACATGAAGTTTATCACGATGCCTGTGACTGTATTGAAGCTCTTTCCTCTGAGTACAGTCATGTTCTGTATTAAATATGAAGATCTTTGCCCTCGTTGTTACTAGTTATCGAGTACAGATTTACACAATGGCAGATAAGATTTTAATACGTTTGTGTCTTCTCCCTGAACTAAACTAAAGCTCTACAGAAACTGATGCTGTACAGACAGACATTATTCACTTTTTTTTCTTTGGCTTTCTCTTTTAGCACTTTTCAGTTGGCTTGTGGAAACAACGGCAGTACGGATGAGCTTCAGTCTGAACGCTCGCGTCCAAAACCCAACCAAATGTTTAATGAAGTTCCGATAAATCATCAAGGTAAGTAAAGGGATTCTCTAGTATACGCATCGGCATCTAAAAAATAACTCGCGAGGACATTTCCAACTTAATTATAATTTAGAAAACTGGCACTACTGTTGGAATCTGCATTCACTTTGTAA
The DNA here is from genome assembly GCA_033220385.1 of Triplophysa yarkandensis. Classification (NCBI taxonomy): domain Eukaryota; kingdom Metazoa; phylum Chordata; class Actinopteri; order Cypriniformes; family Nemacheilidae; genus Triplophysa; species Triplophysa yarkandensis. Next base: position 407,329 of record CM065664.1, on the reverse strand, counting down.
AATAAGGCAGAGTTAGTCAGCAAAGTAGGTGGAATGAAGAATGGGACAAAAACCTCCTTCAGCCGCTTTTTTACGGCCTGTTACAGGAAGGTCTTCTCTTACGGGAACACAGAGAGTGTTTCATGAAGGGAGCCATTGTTGCCGTTAAAAATTTATGGTTGCGTTTGCCGGTTTCCCATTGTCTACGTGGTTAAATTATAATAACAAACGGTAATGATATAAATCTGGCTCTTTTAAATCAACGACAGCTCAAAAACCACTAAATTAGATCATTTAATCGGATCCATGTGCATGTTAACCAGGCCTGGCCTGGAAAGGAGATGTTTAGATCCCTCTGTAAACACGATGAGAATTTTAGAAATCCTTTCATTAAATATTGATGGGATTTAATGTCAAAAAGATGTCTTTTATTGAGACAATGAGGATGTATGCATTTGGTGTCGCGGCCACAGATGCAAAATAAAATCTCAACTAATATCAAATAAGACCGAAAACAGATATTATTTTATTGTGTTTAGCTAATTCGCTGTTCCACGTTGGTGTCTTTGCCTAGTTTTTCAGGCCTGTTGTAATCACATTTCCAGTAATGGGAGAGAAGACCAGCACAATTTTGACCAGAATGGATTCCCTTTTACTTGTGTGAACTCATCTGGTAAGTGTCAGTCATCTCATGTCCGCTTCTCACCTCCATCCCGGGTCTTATTCTCGTACTTTTCTCTTTGTCGGCAGGCTACGGTGTGACCCAGGACGTCTCAGCGGCGAGTGGAAATCACCCTCCTCCCTGCTCCGATCCGGCTGGCATCTATGACCGCTGCCTCGGTCAGATCTGCTCTCTATAGCTGGAGAAGAGAACACAAGCTTTGATCCGCTGAACCTGAGATCAGCAGCGGAGGAGTGATTTATTAAGTGAGTGGGACATGAAGACAACGTTCCTTAAGAAAGTAAAGCTGTATGAAGATTCTCTAAACAGAACACGATGATGAGCTCACATCCTCTCGGAGATTCCTCAAGAAGTGAGTCAGAGATAAGACTGTCTCTGTAAAGGAGTATTCCTCTGCTTTGGCACTGAAGTTTAAGCTGTTCTGATTCTGCATAAACACTGTACTTTTCTGTGTAAAATGTGCCTATAGAGAGAGGAGAGATGCTGTTTACATTGAGTCGCACGACACTATTTCTTATAAAATGTCGTTGTATTTTTGTGTCATATACAGTATGTATATAATAAATAAATAGTTAAAAAAGATCATGACTTTTATTTTTGTTTTATTGTTGTATCGGCTATTTACCGCTTCATTGACTCCTCGACTATTGTAAGTCGCTTTGGATAAAAGCGTCTGCTAAATGACTAAATGTAAATGTAAATGTTAATGTTTAAAATGTATGTATTTGGTTTCAGCCAACGATAGTCATGTATTGGTGTGCTGTCTTAAAAAGTTAACTAGTTCTTAAAGGAATAGCCAAAATAGAACGATTCTTTAAACTTTTACCCGATCTCTTATCATTCCAAGCATGTGCCTTTCCTTCTTCAGCAATACACAAAAGATATTTGAAGAAATGTTGACAACATTAAACCACATTCTATGAGCACAGAAGAAAAGAGAAATTAGAGATTAGATTAGATTAGATTCGATTCAGATTAGCTATATTCTTTGTTATACAGAAGAATGCTTACAACGTGAGAGAATAAACATGATGGGTTTTTATTCTGAGGGAACATGTCAAAAATAATAATGTAACTTTATTAAATATAACTAGCTGTGCTGTGAGTCTCATACAATGTAACTGCAGTTTTACGTCATGACATTATTCTAAACCATCTATATTCAGAGTATAGTACGATATAATGTCACCACATAGATAAAAATATTTATTTCATATGAGGTTTACAAATAGAGATTGTTGTATCAGGAGTTTAATGTCGTGTGCAGATATAACTAATGCTAAACATAACTGCTGGATGAAGACCGGTTAACACTATGAAGTTTTAGAGAAAGACAACTGGAACATTCTAAAATGGCCGGGAAAACTTGCACGTTGCCTAAAGATGTCAATCTGCCTTGATCCAAAATCACATTAATTTTAGGATTTAATCATGCAATTATTTAAGAAATAAATGATGGAACGACAGTAAATGATAATAGTCATAACAATGCAAAATGATAAATAATAAAAATATATGTGGATTCATCATATAGGCCCATATGTCACTCAATCATGTCCATTATCTAACCTCTAGCGCCATCTGTTGGTCATCTGAGAAACAGCCTTTCTACAAGAGGTCTATATACTTTAACACTTCAAATATGACACTTTTGTTTTAAATTTGTCATTTTTGTAAATATTGGCTAATAGTGTTTTCAATTTTAAATTGGTTTGGAGACATTACAGATGTCACAAACATTAAAGCAAGTACTGAAACAACCTAGACTCCATTTTATTAATATAACATAACACATAATATAATATTTTAATATGAATATCTGTGTCTGTGTAACTATGATTAGCTCTATGTATAACATTAAGTTTACAGTTGGTTTAATTTAGGTGTGGAGATTGAAAAGGTTGTTGGAAATGAACAAGATTTCAATGTCCACATCTGAAACACTCCACTAAATAATGTCACGTGGAACATATGGACTGATATAAATGTATGTTTATTAAAATAATATTAATGTCACATTTTTAAATCCCTTTAACACAACATAGACATTGTTGAAAGAAAAAGCCTATACCCCTATATTGCAAAACTACATTATTCTATATTATTCTTATTTCATTGAAACTAATTTCATTAAATAAAGTTTTTTACATTTACTGATCTGACACACACATACACTACCAGACAAAAGTTTAAGGACTAAATCTCACTAATGCATTCATAATTTTTTATATTTAGAATAATAACAAATCAAAACTATAAGGACCTTTGGGAAATATATTATAACAAAAAAATTACAAATCAAATAATAAATGTTACATTCTTTTATTTTCAGTAATGTCACCTTCTGACTCGAATATGCAGCAATGTTTTCTTGTCATTTTCTCAAGTAGCTTCTTAAGATCTCATCCTTATATGCTTTTAAAAGAATTATTAAGGCGTCCTCTCTATATTCTGCTCTCTTATTGACTGTTCTTTCTTCAATATTCAATTAATCTTATTCATTAAAAATGAAAAAAAAAGTTTTATCATGAAAATAAAGTGTGTTAACTGAATCATATATTTGTCTATTAAACTGATTCTATATAAAGAACTAGACTAGAAACATTTCACTTCCAAATAGGAAGCAGAATTCCTCTGTGTTTTATGGATGAGGACCCGCCCAGCAGCACACACACACATACAGAAGAGGAGAACTGCTGCTCTGACTGCTTGTGTATCCCAGAGATTTGACTGACAGCTCTTTTACAGGACACAGCACAACAGGTCACATAATGACACTAGAAGGTAAGCATCACATTTACTACTTACACTGCCACAAATGATATGGAACATGTTGTAAAGTTGCCTTTCTATATTGCATATACAGTTGTTTCTGCCTGGCTTACAAAAGTTAACATCTGAACAAGATATCGGATATGTTTATGTTTTGCATATTTCAGTATGTGTTGTGTTTTCTTTATCAAAGTAAACCAGACTTACTGTACAATACTGCATGAGTTAAATAATAGATCTACTATCAGAGAGGAAATTGGTGGACTGGGTGTAGCAGCTCTCATTGTTCTGCCATGAGATCATGATGGATAAGGTTGAATATATATTTCTTGAAACATTCGCACTTAAAGTTAACATGCATCTAAATAGCATATTCATCTCTAGACAAAGTCTGAACAAAACCTTGTGCTTGAAAGGCACTTTTACCTTTAACCTCACCTTATTGATCCGCATTGCCCAATGAATGGATAATACAATCATTCAGAATGACTTGATTGATTTTCATAGTTAAAAGTCTGATTGCACTACATAGCGTGGATGCCGTGTTGTTAGATTTACTTATTTTAATATGAAGACAACATTTTTTTTGAATAATAATCTCTATACCCTGATAGCACACTTACACATCTTTGCATTTTAATCTTAGAGACATCTTGCAGATTCTGTTTGCTCTTCTTAAAGACATCTCTGAGACATCTGCTGTGAGATGTCATGCAGACCTCCAGAAGATGTCTGTGAGATGTTTATGATTAAGAATGGATGTGCAACAGCTTTTTTCAATATGTTTAGCAGATGATTTTACACGGCCGGATGTTTACCAGACAACTTAAAGGTTCTCCCTGCTTACTTCTTAAGAGAAAGCATTGATACGCTGAAGTGGATTTGTTCCTGTGGATTTAGAGACAGTTATTAATGGTTGATTGCATGATAGGCTCAATCTTTGGATTTATGGATTTCTTTGTTTAAACATAAAATAATGTTGTACTACGGTTTTAATTTAAGAATAAAGTTGAGACCATTATTTCGTAGACAAACACCTGGTGATGATATCTTTTCTGAAATAAGCGTTTCAGCAGTTGTGAATGCAGGCTTGTGGGTTGGGTTGGTTGGCTCGGTTCCTCACGTCTCGTTCTTGATGTGGAACCTCTGCGTTGTCAGGGCTTTGCACATTCCACTCCCATTGTTTATATCAGGAAAGTCTGATGGTATACTGTGGGAGAAAAACATGTACCGACTTCACAAATAAGAAAACAATTTTCTTAACTAAACAGTTTAAGACAAGGAAAGACTTTCTTTTCTAAAAAGAAATGATAAACAAAATGATCTTATTATTTTTAAGTGGATGAGCTGATTTTGTAAGATTATAGAGGCATTGATCATAGATTCAATATACACAACTGGTCAAAGGTTTTGGGAGACTTGAGTAAATATTTCTCATTGTTTTTTAAACTTTTGATCTAAAGGTTTATGCCAAAGTTTAATAGATATAGCATAGATATAGAAAAAGCACTTGTTCCTGTGACAAAAGCAATATTTTATTTAATGAATAATGTGTTTTAAATTGATGACTTTGACTGAATCTCAATGAAAGAATGCTCAATAAGAACGCAGAATAGACTCCTTTTAAATTCTTAAATTCATTTCAGGGTGAGATTTTCAGAAGCTGCTTGATAAAATGACAAGAAAACATTTCTACAAATCTACTTAAAAGGTTACTACAGTGAAGATGATCAAATATAATTTTGTTATTTTTCTCGTAATTTTTTTATAACATAATTACAATGTATTATTATGCCAATATGGAAACAAATATGAATATATAAATGAGAACTTATAAACCAAAAGTGTATTTTATTCTAAATGATTTCCATATTGTATTTTACTGTGCTGTATATTAATCAAAAACAGAGAAGCATTTCTTCAAGAGATTGTTTTCCACCCCATCTATCACATCAAAGGATATGAGTGTTACATATTTGTTCAGTTCCCAACCAACCGTGAGCCGCACGGTTGCCAGATAAGATGTTTCTCTGTAAACCCTGGACTCCTGATCCCAGACACATCTCATCTCCATGCCAACTCTCACACAAATGACAACAGTGCAGAAGCCATGGCGGTGTTGCTATACACACGGGATCTTTACCTCCTGCTTAACCTGAGATAGGTGAACCCTGGAGATCAACCAAGAACATAACAAAAGGAGAAAGGCATTTAGCTCTTTACATATGAAGAATCAAATGAAGCTTGGGTCTATTGGTTCATTTACTGAAACTTGAGCTGTGATTTGTAAACCAGAGCTAGGAATGTTTAAGAAAAAACTTTGAAATCAATTATGTATGATAATTATATAGGTCATATTTGATCATTTTACGCTTTTGTTTTCACATAATTTTTTGTGCAGTACAAACCATCACATTACAGAAAAAATGCCAAATACCCATCTGTTTTTATTTTATTAATGGACTTTTTACAGTGTAGTTATAAAAACTGCTTTAAAACATTATGTGATCAGTCAATTCACAAAAAGTTGAAGTGATAGTTCACCCAAAAATTTAATTGTTTTATTATTTATTCACAGTCTTTTCTTTTCAAACTTCATTTTAAACCTGACTTTCCTTCTTCAAAGAACATGAAAGAAGATATTTTGAAAAATGTTGCAGTTGAAGTTTCTTCAAAATATCCCATGTTGTGTTGTTTTGTGTAAATGAAAGAAAGTCACATATATTTATACATATTTAACATGACAAGAGGTTGAGTAAATAATGACACAATGTTGGATTATATTTGAAAATGAATGTCATATAAAATGAAAGTTTGACCAATTTTATCTGTGATACATGTAATTTTAAAGGAATTTTCTGTTAAATACTGTTATTATTTGGTGTAAGAGTATAAAGTAAATTAAAATAAATTGTGAGTGAAGTTATTAAGACTTTAAAGTGTATCCTGTCTTATTTTTTGGTTTGAAATCGCATAAGGGTGAGTACATGATGAATGAAGTTTGGCGAACGTGACACATGCGAACTTTAAAAAATATAAATGTAACGTTTTCTAATTTGTAAATGTATTTTTGTAGGTCTTGTCTTATGTGTGATGGGCCTTCTCCTGATGCTGCACATGACTGCTGGAAACACTGAAGGATGCGAGTGTTCGGCTGCCACCGTTTTAACACGCTTTCCATCATTTCTACACAAAGACACTTGCTGCTTAAACTACTCAGGATCCACATTCAATCAGGTGTCCTGGTCTGCTTTTATGTTCAAAACGAATCTGCAGGTTCTAGACCTAACCAACTGTAATATCAGTCACATTGATCACAGTGCAGTTGGAAATGCCTCCATTACGTTAAGAAAGCTATATCTCGGTCAAAACAGACTTACATCTCTCCCAGCTGACTTCCTTGCTAAAGCCTATCATCTGGAGGAGCTAGATCTGGGAATGAACAATCTGATAGATCTTCCGCTGCAATTTCTGCATAACTCTGAACAGTTGCAGGTGCTGAACCTCGGATGGAACCAGCTGAGCATTCTGCCTGGTTCCATCTTCAAGGCTTCCCTACAGCATCTGGACCTCTTTGAGAACCCCTGGGCTTGCACATGCGTGCTGTTTGAGATGCTCCAGGGCGGTCAACACCACAACTCCAGTAGCTTTCAAGGCCTCGTGGGAAATCTGACCTGTAGCTCTCCCGAGAATGTAGCCGGACGGGGCGTGTGGTCTTTGCAGAGTACCGACGTGTGCCATCTGGCCAAGCTGACCCCTCTCTTCATCCTGCTTCCTCTGCTCCTCCTCATCAGTCTGGTGCTCTGCTGGTGCGGTGGCAGGAAGAAGAAGAGGAAAGAGACATCGTCGTTCACCCCCGCTCGCAAAAGATCCAAAAACTCCCAATGCAATGGATGGTGGCCACATGCCAAACTGCCCGGTGGTGAGTCAGCTGGATCTGGTGATAGAAAGGAGATCCTACTGAGGAACCAACTTATGCTTCAGCCCTCATCAAACCTACTGGGCAGCACTCGGGATATCTACGAGGAGGTGGAGATCAAACTAGGATCCGTGGACTCACTGGCACCTCCGCCATCCACGTGCTCCACAGAAGGCACTGCCGGCAAGCAAGACCTGGACACAGTGAGTGTGAGCGAGGTGATGAAAGACTCTGCCGATCGGGAGAAGGCTTACATGATCCAGTCTGTTGAATATTACAGCTTGGTCCCTGGTATCGAGATCGAAGACTCCGATCACGGGGAGTATGAGAGCGTTGACCTATCCTGACGCCTGAGAAAATTATTCATTGTTTGTTTGGTCCAAATGCTGTCAGGTATACGGGAGTTTGTATCTACAGTGGTTATGATGTGATGCAGACTACCGTGAACATTTGTACCAAAAAGGAAGTAACTTATCAAGTATAGACAAACCTTTTCCATACATTAATAAATTACTGCACTGCTGTGATTATGTGTCAAAAGGGCCTATTTGCAGACTCCATTAGTCTGATACCAAGATAAGCTATTATATAGCTGTTTCCTCAATATTTACATTGCGTCTAGATCTCTTTGTTACTCAGTTTTAGATTGTTTAGGTTATTTTCAGTGTAGATGTTAAAATATAACTTGTATGTCATCATGAAGAACATTTCTAGCTTTGTTTGCATTGAAGGAGATCAAGAGATAAATCTGTCATGCATTGCCAAAGTTGTGATATATGATGAGGTTATATTTATATCCCACAGCAAATGGTGGAGGGTTATTTAATGTCGGTGTATAGACGTATTCAATTGTGTCCCAGAAGAACTTCCTGTTTCAAAGTTTTCACACTATCCAAAAAAATACAATCAACAGAGCATTTATAACTAAATAAAACATGTTAACTTTATATCTCACATTTATTATGTAAAAATTACAATATTTAATAAATAAAAACTGAAACCGATAGCATTTCCGGACCAGTGTTTACAACTTATCGGAATGAGAATTAATTTAGTATAGAGTGTAATCAGGTTTGTTATTGTTACTGTGTTCATAAAATACTGAACATTTGAAATTGCTGTTTAAAATAATCAAATTTTGTCACAAACCAAATGTAGCATTTAACAAATAATGCCAAGACTAAAAATGTTAAAACTGTCATTTCAAAGATCTAATAAACTATTTATATGAACGCTATTCACATTCACTTTTTTATGTTTTGGCTCATTTTAAAAACAAAATTGTAGCATTGAGTAAATCTAAATAATATCAATATATATCCAAATAATGTAAATAATGTAAATAATATCAATGTAAATCCAAATATATCATACACATATGTATGTGTTATCATACCATTATGCTTAAAACTAAATTTTAAGTATATTTAGCTTTAAATGCTTTATATGTCATTCTATAGGTAAACGTTTTAATATTCTTGTTTTTAAGTCTTTGGGTTTTTAAGTGAAAGATACAAATTCAAATTTTCTTAAAAGAAGCGACTGGACCGATCAGCTTGCGTTGATTTTGTGTCCATAGAAAATGGGTGCCAGTCTTTAGAACATCATCTTTTCTGTTCTGCACAAGAAAGTCATTGAAGTGACAAAACGTTAAATAAATGATCACATATATTGGTGAACTTTCCCTTTAACTGTTCTAATAATTGTTTAAATAAAAGTTATGTAAAAAATCTCTTCCTTATTGTTTTGAACACATCTGACCTAAGGGACAAAATATGAACCCATACTGGGTTTTTAAGCTACAATTTCTCTGTTTCTGTGTCCCCATAATGACCCAACCTATTCATCATTGTCTAAGATCACTCAACAGTGATAAAACCCTAGCTCTGATTTCCTTCTGTGTGGGAGTTTGTAATTATAGCATTGGGTTACTCTGTTATAGTAAAACATAGGAATCTCGACCTGCCCTGCTTCAGGAGAGAGAGAGAGAGAGAGAGAGAGAGAGAGAGAGAGAGAGAGAGAGAGAGAGAGAGAGAGAGAGAGAGAGAGATTGCGAGGTATGTTTGCGTGCAATTATAATCATTTCAAAATATAGTTCATTAAGTTATGTGCATAATCATTGTTGAGATAGTTACATGTGGCAAAATAAAGACATTCATTTACAGTTTACCAAAAGGTGTTTTGGTAATTATATGTTTAGGGACAAGAGCTGTCCAAATATAGATGACTTAGTGAAATGTCCAAAGTTTTACATCAGACATAATAATTGCTAATTATTTATTTTAATAATACTATTTTAATATATTTTGTATGTTTTAAGGCTTTCTGTACTAGCACACAAAAAATCACACAAAAGCAATTTTTTATTTGTAAGTCATTCTTTATTTAATGTTATATTTAATGTTTTTATTTGATTAATTCTTTTAAAGGACGACAACCTGTCGTGCAACCTGTTTATTGTTTTATTTGACTATTTTAATGTTATCCCCCCAAAATTGTAATGGACACACAGCCATAAATGAAAAAACAAACAAACAAACAAAAAGAAAAACATTTATCTTTAAATTGATTAAAAGAGACATTTCACGCCCAAATAGAAATTCATGAATTACTCGCTCACAAGTTGTTCCAAATCTTTGAAAATGTATTTGTTTGGTTGAACACAGAGACGGATATCTGTCAATATAACCCTGGAACATTTTGCTGCCCAACATTGTTCGAAATATATCATTTTGTGTTCTTTAGAAAAAAAATGAATTCTTAAGTATTTTTCCTAGTCAATTAGGTCCAAGAACTGTTTGATTATGCACATTTGTCTTAATACAGTTCTCTGTGTTCATCAGAACAAAGAAATGTATACATGTATAATACAAATCAAAGTTAAATAAATGGTAATAAAAGAACTTTTCTTTTTGAGTGAACTATCCTTTTTAAAGTTTTCTTCTTTGTAACATAGCATGACTGTTGAAAGGTGATATTTGATTTAAAGTCCAGATTCAATTCTGCAGGAATTCTTCCTTTAACAAAAGAAGAACTTAGGTTTAATCATTTCCTCATTCAAACTTATTTTATTTCTTTAATGTTATCCAAAAACATTCTTTAGACACTCTTTGTGTCTCAACATGAATATAGTACAAGCTGTTGTAGGATATCATCATAGAATTATAACATTATACCATATAATGGGTATTAACAAACTGCATTCATATCCCTGATTTAAGGGATATTTGTTAAAAACAGTTCACATGAGAATAGTTTCACTACAATGACGTGTGACAGTGGATTTATAACAGAATAATTTACGAGTTATGTAAATACTGTCATGTTTATATCCTAAGGCTTTTCAGGTCTTCACAGTTTTATTACATATGCTTAGCATGTACTCATTTATCTCTTTCTCTGTTATTATAATATACCCCAGATATTGAGCCTGTGGATTTCTCAAAGCTTGTTGGAAGTGACTGTCCATTTACTACTGAACTGCAATGCTATAGAGTATAAAAATATGTCATGTGGTTTGGTAAATATCACGAAAAAAAACGTATTAACTTTAAAAAAATCTTTAAAAACATTACATTGATCTTGTTTTGTGTTGTTTAAATATATTTTAATATTTCTTAAAAATTTCCAAAGCCTTTTTTAAGTTTATAGAATGACAAAATAATATATATATATATTTATATAAACCATTATTTTGGGTGGATTATACTGGAAATGTTTGAGTTAATGAGATTCACTTATTTGTACTTACATATACAACAAAACAAGTTTTAAAGCTTGTATGTTTTTGTAGATTTCTTCACATAAAAACTGAATTTTTTTGTGTATTCTATACAAAGAGAAAATTTTGATTCTTTTACAAATGCATACGGGCAGTGATGCTGTGTCATAAACGCTCTGTCATAAACAAGAAGTTTATAAGTGTGAGACTGACAGTCATCGTGGACTGTATCTTAAACTTCCTTAAACTTGGTTCCCAAATCATAAATCACAGGATGGATTAATGGGTGTATCAAGGGATGGATATAAAGAAGAAAACATGAGCTGTTGTCTTTTCAGAGGAACACCGGCCTTTCACAGAGGTATGACATAACACATAAATACATATACAAATACAGATTTTAGGTGCGTAATAAAGGTATCGAAGAGAGATTTTTTCCTAAAAGACAAATTCTTTGTGTTGTTTCTCAAGTGTTGCATCATGACTGTATCCTACACTCTCAAAGTGGCAAATGCTCGGTTTGGAGGCTTCACGAAATTGCTCTTCAGATGGAAAGGAAGCATTTACAAGCTCCTGTACAGAGAATTCCTGGTCTTCTGCATACTGTACAGTTTCTTCAGTGTTCTGTACAGGTACACGGCACGCTTTAAGTTGATGAATCAAAATGTTAAATAAACTGTATAACCACACTGATTGAGGATGCATTTATATTCAAGTTTAAGTTCATGAAGTGTAAGGAATAGTGAAACACACTGGGCACGAGAGTTTGTTATAAGATATGATAAAAGTCAAAGATTTAAAGCTGAAAGTTAAGACTTGGTTTCTTCAACATGTTGCTTCTTATAGGTGTGTCCTCAACAGCCATCAACAGGAACTATTTGAGCGACTGGCGAGACATTGCAACAAGTTTGCCAAACTCATTCCCATGTCATTTGTACTTGGTGAGCAAATTATGTTGTCTATTACATTCTCTGTTACTGGTCCAAAAATATGCAATTTATGTTATGGATACCACTCTGCAGTTATTCCAAATCTGTATCAATTTCTTTGTTGGTTGAATATAAAGGAAGATATTTGGAAAAATGTTGGCAACTGATATTTCAGGTACTATTGCCCAAATCGTCTCAGATGCCAACATTCTTTCAAATAACACCTTTCAAAACCTGAAATGTTTACTTTTTGTGCAACACTTCTTTCTGGATAGAGTGATTATTGCAAGGATTTCTTGTTTTGTGAAAGCAGACTGTGGTTTGTTTTAGGATTCTACGTCACTCAGGCATTTCAGCGCTGGTGGGGTCAATACACCAGCTTTCCCCTGCCAGATAACCTCATGATGGTTGTATCTGGAAATGTTCATGGCACAGATGAGCGAGGCCGTCTGCTGAGGCGTACTTTGATGAGGTACGCCAATCTCTCATCTGTTCTTATTCTGCGTTCCATCAGCACAAGAGTGCGCAAGAGATTTCCGACGTTGGAGGACATTGTGGAGGCAGGTGAGAACTTATTTTAATGTTGAACCATTACACCAAATGAATAAACAGATCATAAAAGACAAAGACAACAGGGATCATTTTTTCAATAGTTGCACTTAAGATGAGTTGTATTCAGCAAATATAATAGAAATGTATTGTATCATCATTGATTTGATACATTATTTCACATACAGGGTTCATGACAGTGGAAGAGCTTAAGAAATTGAACCATCTGTATTCGGACTTTAATAAATACTGGATGCCCCTTACGTGGTTTGCAAACCTGGCATCACAGGCAAGAAAAGAGGGCCGTGTCAAAGATGACATAGCCTTAAGACTGCTTATGGATGTAAGTGGGTTTGAATATGTCGACATAATTGTTGCATGCTATAATCGAACAATTCAAGCAAACTTTCTGCTTTCCAGGAGCTGAATAACTACAGGTCAAAATGCAGCATGCTCTTCCACTACGACTGGATCAGCATCCCTCTGGTGTACACACAGGTAAAGCATCCCTGCCTAGAAACCAAATGCCTAAAATGGTCATTTTCTGGATGTACGCTGTATTGATCTGTTTTGTTGATGCAGGTTGTGACATTGGCTGTGTATTCCTTTTTTACATTCTGTCTGATTGGGCGACAGTTTGTTAAACCGGAGAATGGTGAAGAGCGCAGTGTCCATCTGGATATGTATGTCCCCGTGTTCACTCTCCTGGAATTCTTTTTTTATGCTGGCTGGTTAAAGGTATGACACTTCATGAGCAAATTCAATTTTGATCAACAAGCTTGTGATTTCATTGATTTTGATGGTGCTATTTGTTTTTGGAGGTAGGGGAACTTATCATCAATCCATTTGGAGAAGATGATGATGACTTTGAAACCAATCAACTTATAGATCGGAACATTCAGGTCAGTGTATCAATAATATATCCTGTCACAAATCAATATTTATTTAACCACTCATGGCTATTCAAAAAAATTTGTTATCTAGGTTTCTATGTTAGCGGTTGATGATATGCATCAAAATCTCCCTCCACTTGAAAAGGACAAATACTGGGTAGATCCATCATATCCTGCTACAACAAGACCTGTGTTTATGGGTTCTACACATGACATGAGGTAAAATGACTGTAAAATTTTTTTATTATTAAATGATGTTATGGATACAAAACCATTCATAGGGTTTGTCATTTACTTATGATAAAAATTCTGTTTTATAAAATAAGTTGACTTCAAAGGTTAAGCTTCACTCTTGTGGATATTCATTGAAAAGTTTGGAGCTCTACTTTAAAGAATTATTCTTATTTTTAGGATACTAGAGGATGATACTGAAGAATTTGTACGGAACCCCAAATTGGAAATGCTTGCAGTCAACGTGTGGCCAACTTCAAATAAAGTCAAAAAGGGGAAAAGTTTACAACCGAGATGTCTTTGCTGCACAGCGAAATGTAAGGATGAACGTTCCATCAGGACGGAGCAAATCTCCAAGAGTAGCATTTCATCACCACCTCAACTACATAAAACAATGCTACAAAGCTGTGATGAAGAACCCTTGGGGTCACCTGGAACAACAGTGACAAATAAAGACCCCTAAAAAAGAATTTTCTGTACATCTTTATAAACATTCGAACAGGATGTAAACTTAAAAAGCACCTGTATTCTGCTGAAATTAGAATACATTAGAGAAATGCATACTTTGAACTCAATTAGAATTTTGTATTTCCATATCTGTGACCACATTAAATACCTAGGATAACTAACACTGCCCAAGAACTCTTTTTCATTGACTCTGAACCCCCTAAAACCCTTCCTTTCCTGCCTATTTTCCAACAATAGGTCTTATATTGCCTTGTATAACTAACCTGTAACACTTTCGCCCATTATCGCTGCTATTAGTTATCTCCATGATTTTTTTGCAAGTTGTTTTGATGAAACGGTATGCTAAAGGCCCTCAAAAATTCTGTTTAATGACATGTGGACAAGTATTGCAATGACACTAGTAACAAAAAAAACAAGGCAAAGCAAAACTTGTCATTTTTCTAGGAGGTACTAACCAGTTAATGCAGTACAATTACAATCTGCTTAACTTTCTCAATCCTCCAATTTTTAAGTATGAAATCCCAGAGGACGCAATGTCTAAACAGAATCCTAAAGAAAAATAAAACTTGCATATGAAACTATTTACAGAGTCATTAAACAGTGACGACACATGAACAAGATGGATTTGGGGTATTTTCTTTAATGGTCGTATCAAAGAGAGCTGTACATTTATTTGCCTTTCTTGGCCTTAATTTTCCTCAGGTAGAACTCAAGTTCTTTCCCTTCAAGGACGTAGCCATCAGCCCTACCACATTGTCCTGGTTTGGAGGCAATGCAGGCTAGGAAGGAATAAATAAATAGATTAAAAACTTAAACAATGAAAACTAACTGTTGCAACTTCAACATTTGGGTGTATATCAGAAAAACGTATTGATTCAGCACTGTGGTGTCAGTAGCAGAACTGGTTAGGTTTCATCACATTTCACATAAATAACAATAAAAACTTGAAACAAAACTTACCAAGCAGTTTTCCTTGCAAGAACTGCTCCTCTAACAGAGGACTGATCTTGCTGTTCTTTCTGCGAGTATCAAACTTCTTTTGGACCTTTTTGGACCTCTTCTTGTTCAGAATATCCTCTTCCTCAGGGCTCTGTAGTATAAAATCAATTTTGAGTTTCGTAGTTTTTAAAGCATTTAATGCACAAAGAAAACTCGAATATTTAAGCAAGTCTCCCTCAGAGTCTTAAGCTGCATCACTTTCATTCAGTAGCAGAACTGGACATGTTTTCATCAAAGAAAGACAATCATTAAAAGCACCGAAACCTAAATATACAACCCAAAAACTTACCAGCTTGGTGCCCTTCTTCCTTCCGAGCGGGAGGGCGTAGTGAGACTCATACCACTGTCTGAATGGTGTGCTGTCCACAAGGATAACGCAGTTCTTCACCAGGGTCTTGGTTCTCACCAGCTCGTTGTTGGAGGCATTGTAGACGACATCAATGATCCTAGTCTTGCGAGTGCAACCTGCCATTGACAAAACAATATTAGCATGGAAACTATGGGAGAACGGCTTCAGACAAACGAAACCAAGCTTTCTCAGCGTTGGAACAGGATATCCATCAAAGACATTCAGTAGCAGAACTGGTCAGTTTTTCATCATCAAAAGACAACGTATTCTTTAAACAAACACTAGCACGCGTTTAAGAATGCTTACACTCTGAGCCCCATGAGAAGTTGCCCACATCAAGCCTCAGAGCACGATATTTCTTGTTTCCACCTCGGACCCTGATGGTGTGGATACGACGAGGTCCAATCTGCAAAGCATAAAAAGCGTTAAGCTTATAGAACCGTAACATACCGACTGACGTCCAATCTAACGGTGGTTATGTGTCAGTGTAACTATGACGAATCCCAACATCGGCAGATCAATGAATCTGACCAAAACGGTCAAAAATGACCAACCTAAGGACGTGTTTACATCATTCACGTGCCAGGCAGAAACATGTATGTGCACTTATAAGGTACCTTGGTGTTTGCGGGAGGACGCCCAAGTTCATATTTCCTTTTCTTGTGGATGGGCTTACGTTTGCCACCGGTCTTACGGCGTTTGTGCCAGTTGTCCCTTGAGATACCTGTGGGGCAAAGAGATGTGTAAGACACAAGTCTGAGACATCAAAGAAGACTCCTATGACATGCACACTTGAGTGATCAGTTCTCCAAGGTGTTTATCCTCATCATAGACTCGGATTTGCTTTAGGATTCATCATGTACACTCAAGTTTGCAGTCTTTGGTGTTTGTGGTGTACACAAATGCAGTTTAGCACCATGTGAAGCATGGCACACAGGACATGCGCCCTAGCATCAGGCTAATGTTAGCATCGAGCTAATGTTAGCATCAAGCTAACATTAGTAAAGAGCTAAACGAGCTCATTTGTGTTCTGATTTGTTATAAATGAAAACAATGAGCATTAATTCAATCTGCAACATGTTATGTTTAAATTGCTCAGTGGTTGACACGTGATAACATGTTTAGAATGTCGCATTACCAAATTTCTAACTTTTAAACACACAATTTTTTTTATTTTTAAAATATGCTTCCACAAAAGGATTTAAACTCTTATCTAATGTCAGTGCACGTCTAATGCTTCATCAACACTCTTAACGCTGTCTGAGAACACAGTTACCCCATGAGCGCCGCCATCTTGAGACATGTCTCCAACGGTTTCATCAACTCCTCGCCCAAAATTCGTTTAAAACACGACACACGCTCCAATTTAGAAATATAACATTCGTAAACGACTTTTGCGATGCACCACAGAACGAGTTTGATGAAATCTATGTTCGGATTGTGAGGATGAGGACGGATTGTGGCAGCGATCAGGCTCTGTAAACACTTACCCATTCTCAGGCGCCGGCTAGAAAGAGGAACCGCAAAGGCTCATGGGCGGGTTTCAAGCAACAACCTATCGCGAGAACTCGCGAGATTCCGTCGCTGACATTCCTTTAAACGAGAAGACGCGTGACTGCCACCACGTGCTGGTAGTTAGTTGCAGAAACTGTTGGTTTGCAGTTAATTAGTGATTTAGTTCATAAATACTTCATTATTTAAGTTAACTTTTGATAGCAGTAGAACACAAAACCTTGCAAAGTACAAATTATTAGATAGTGGCTTAAAATAATTAATTTAATTTGAACCAATAATGATTTTTTAAAGGTTTGTTCTTAGATGCCACACGTCTCTGTTATAAAATAATGTTAAATTATATGCCAAATTCTTTTAAAGAGCTACATCTATTTTAAATCATCAACATCTTGCAGACTCGTCTTTTCCGGCTACATCTAACTCACTTCTTTTCTAACTACTCACTCTATCAAAAAAATAAACTTTTTAAAATACTTTTGTAACTTCTCTCTCTGTGTAACTCGGTAGCATTGTTATACCACTTGTTAACCTATTGTTGTATCGGCTATTTACCGCTTCATTGTCTCCTCGACTATTGTATGTCGCTTTGGATAAAAGCGTCTGCTAAATGACTAAATGTAAATGTAAATGTTGCAGGCATCTTCTAGAGGTCTGTTGAACAACTGACAGCAGATGTCTCAGTTGAAGGGCAGCAAACAATGTCAAATGTCTGCAAGATGTGTGATGTTATGTTTATTTCAGCGTATAGCTTTTATTATCCTCAATCTTGAATATTGATCGCATTTTACTTTTATCAATAAATCCAAAAAGTAAAAATAAATTCGGTTTTGTCATTTAACCTTATATGTGCTGGTGGACAGCTGGCTAAAGTGTCTAGTAATAATGTAATTCAATTGTTTTGCTCAATACAAATATAGTTTGTAATAAAAATTGACAAAACACAATCCACAGAATAATTTTACTAATATGTCTTTACTATTCTTGATCGATGGCATCCAATTTTAAAAGATAATTTATAGCCTTAGAAAAATACACAATTAATTTTAAATGTAATAGATAAAGGGACATTGTTCATTTATAACATTTTTATTTATACTGTACACAAGTTATTGGCAATAGTGTAGGTCAGATGCAGGATGCTGAAGGCTACAGTTAATTTATGCAAAACAAAATTGTGTAAAATTTGTAAACATGGCAATATCAGGTCACTCCTCCCAAGGGCTCATGTCTGTGTCGATAGCCACACAGTTATATGCAGCATAGCGAAGCTTCTCTTCACAAACTTTAGCACTGCCAATAAAGAAAAAAACAATAGTCAAACATTGTATCATATATTATTAAATTTACGGATGTATATGGTTGAAAGAGAAAAAGGGGTTTAAGCTAAAAACAAATTTTTGTGGTTAGAAATAGCAATTAAAATTTGTTTAATTTACTTGCTTTTTTGTATTTGTTTTTTTAAGCAAAATATCATAACATTATTTTAACCAAACTTTTACATTCTATTATCCAAAAACCCAAAAAGTACACATAACATTTCATTTTATGTGCTTTTTTAAAAATTAGTACATTTCTTTTAATGCAGATCTTAACACCCAATATATGATTACAAACAAATGCAAACCTTGGGTATTTGGGTAAATATAGGGTGCTGGAACATGTGGAAGATTGAGGAAGTGCATCTGTGATTTCAGACCTAGACAACAACATAAACATTTTTTTACTGCTTATTAAAGACACAAACTAAAAGACTTTTATTTCATTCAAATAACACTTCCATACCCCTGTTTGTCTGGAAATATGTAGATTGGAGCAGGAAGACGACTTCTGCCAGTCACAAATCTTAAAAACCTGCTACGATCCTCTAGTGAAAATCAACATGAGCAATAAAGGTACTTTCTCTGAATAATTTACCATTTACTACTTAAAACTTATCTTCATACACAGAAAGGAACATTACTAACCATTGGTGAAATTCATGAGAGCTTCCCATAAATATTGCACCCTGACATCTGTTTGTTCCAAATCTTCAAAACGTGCTGAAAGAAAGTAAAGTACATCTTAATTCTTAAAAGTAAAACAGATATTATTATATGACAATCGCCAACTCGTATATGACTTACTGAGTCTTTTAAGTGCCTCCACTGTGATCTCTGGATCTCCACACACTTTCTTCTCGACTTCCTGCCATGTAAGAAGATCTAGAACAGCTTGTGGCACCACCTTCAATAGTCCTGCCTGCAAAGCTGCTATCTGTAGTGCAGAAACACAGAATTGGTTAAATTGTGATTTTAAGGGTGAAAATAGAAGATATCTAGTGTAACTGGTGTCTCCCCGTTGCCGATGTTATGGTTAGTAATTTTTAGTATCTGACCGCTTGTGTGTGGCAATACCTGTTCTCTGCTCTCTTCAATTCTTGCTTTCTGTACCAGTCGTATAAACTCCATGCGATCCTCATATTGGACCACTACACCACTTCCTCCTGGAATAAGCTCTTCCAGCCGTCCATCACTCAATGGTGTGGTGTATACAAGTTCCTGACCAAACTTAAAATCAAACGTATCCTTGTCCATATGTTCCATAGCTTCCAACAACTTCACCTAATGAATCACATAAAGCATGTTAAACCACACAATATTTCTGGTATGTTCATGTAAAAAGCATTCAGCACCAAACAGTCATCAAATGTGCATAGAAAACATGAACAGGCTAAGCTTCTCACCAGCACTGAGTCAACAGCAGGAAAGTCTTTGCTCCAACTAACGACTTCTCCAATAAGCTGCTTCCACACCAGCCCTGGTAGAGCCAGAACCTAAAAAAAAAGAATACCATCAACCACCAAACGAAGGAATACAAATATTAAGTGAATCTAGCAGCGCTACTGCACTTACACTGCAGACCAAGACTAGTACTGACCAGAAAGTCTTTCCCGCGAAGAGCTGCTCCCATTAGTTGCCCAATCCACTCAAACTTATGAAATTCTCTGCATGAAGGATTCGGCACGTAAAAGTCTCTAGCTTCTCCAGCTCCCTGATAATAACAAATCATCTAAAAATATCCTTCTTCAAAACATTTTTAATCACTGCCAAGGTGTTTAGCATTACCTGGTTAGAGGTTCGTGTGAAGAATGGAAGAGGCATGGGGCATTCTGATGAGCTGGGACAAAGCTCTTCAGACATATCTGCTAGGCTGTCTCGAAATCCGCCTCCTTCAACAAACAAAACAGTCAATTAAGTCAATTTAGTAAACAACTTTGACATAGGGAAGCTTATCTTTATTTAACCTTGATCAATGATGCCTTCCGCAATAAATTTACACTCCCACCACTGGTCATATCGTGCTGGCCACCTGCAACATAGAAAATAATCATTTTCACGAGGTCTGATTTTAGCATGATAGAATAATAAGGGAACAGCACTCCGAAATTTCACAGATTTATTTTGACAGAGAGAGAGTGACTACCTGTAATCCAGAGTCTTTTCATACTTGTCTGATGGCTTCAGACCCTCATACACCTGAATGGTAAAAAAAGACTGTTAACTGTATGTTTATTCTTTTTTATAACCAAATATTGAGCACAATCCTTAAAACATAATGTAAAGCACAAAATATTGTTGAGTACCTGAGAAACGACAGCGTTTTTGCACGTGGGATCTAAACTAGGGTTGTCACGGTGCTCCATAGCGAGGCGACGGTTTATGTAAAGGCGGGGCATGAAGTTAGGCTTACTGGATTCTGAGTCCTTCAGGCACTGGGTGATGAGGGCAGAGCGGCGCTTTGACAACAACAGGAACTGCTTTATGCTCTAATGGGAGAACACAGAGTTTGGGACAATGCAATATATGCGGAAATTAATAATCAAAAGAAAAGCAAATTTTGTATTAAATACCCACTTTTATCTGGTTAAATGTTCCAAGGCTGTAGTCCCATGCCGGAACCATATGAGGCAATAGACTGTCCATAAGTGTGATAAACCTATATAAAGCAAGGACAACATTGAGAGTTGGTTTATTAGACGTAGACTGAATTCAATCATGCCTTTACCTATAACTTTACCTTTTTGTAAAATCGTGCTATTATAGTTTATACCACCATAAACAGTGTCTAAATATGTATTGTGAGAAGACACATTACCTCTGAATTACCAGTGCACGCCTATAAAGGACATCAGGGCGCGTACCCTCCAGTCTTGGGTAGCGTACCAAATTGGGAGATTGAAACACTTCCGCATTCAGGCCCAGGTCTCGCTCACAGGACGATTTGATCTTTAGACCTCTGATCCGTACATCAATTCCCTCATCTATACCAAAATAACAACACAGTAAATTTTAGTTTACTTTACAAGTCTACATTTCTAGCTACATGTACATTTAAAGCATGTCGTTTTTAGAAGTCTCTTACCTCTGCATTCTTCAATTCTGACCTCTATAACAGGCAAGTGTGATGTCATATCCTCCAGTACGCAGACCTCACCTATCAAATTGCTGCAGGAGAAAAAATGAATAACAGAATTAGTAAAAGATGATTATTCTGATAAAGGTTTATTAAATGTGCTTTTTTTCACTTAATTTTTAAATTAAATAATACTTGTTTTTCAAATACTTCTGTGGTGTAAAACGTACTCATCTATTGTTACATCGCTGTACTTTTTAAGATTATCTCCTTCTCCACCATACACTGTCACTCTTTTAGGCATGTAGTTGTCATCCGTTGAGTCCACTGTCAATATTAGTTTGCTGAAGGAAAAACAAATAAACAATATGTATCAGCACTCTTACATAGTTGCTTATTAATAAAAATATATACATTAAATTATTTATAAACAACGAAAGAACCATTTAAATAATAATGAGCCGATCAGATGCCCTTACTTGACCACGGAGCCTCGCTTCATGTGCAGACGGATCCAATGTTGTCCCTGCATGCCATCACTCTCCCAGTATGTCTCAGTGTCTCCATCTGTCAGGCAGCTTGCACCACCACTGGGGTCCTCCTTTAAACATAAAAACACTCATTTACTGGTCTGCAATATCTGACTTTCTTTACTTCAAATACATTGTAAATGGGATGATTCTCCTCATTTATGTACCGAACTAGATGAAACGTCAATGCTGGTCACACATTGCTTCACACTGCCAAGATTTTCATCTTCTTTGCCAATGTGGTCATAGAAGTAGTGAACAAGGTCCTCATCACATTCAAACGTCCATGTAGGAGGTACAAGCCTGCGAGACACAGTGTGTTCACTTTAAATGCAAACAATAAATCATAAAAACAAGAATATGCACTTATTATAAAAAATCCCCTTGGCTACAAATCCGTCTCGTTTGTCTTTCTAATATGGAGTATAATTGATGTAACTTTTAGATTTCACGTTAAAGTACTTACCTCAGTTTCTGAACCGCAACCTCATCTGGTTCTGCCACCCTGGGTTTGGCACCCATATGTAAGGAATACTCCACATCTACCACTTGCTCCCATCTATCAAAACCAAACATCACAAACATACAGAACATATTATATGTTTATTATATTATATGTGTATGTGTGTGTGTGTGTGTGTGTGTGTGTGTGTGTGTGTGTGTGTGTGTGTGTGTGTGTGTATGCGTATGCGTTTTGGTTGTTTGCATGTAAACAGAACATAACAACACCCAAACAAGTATGGTAATCACAAAAACCCAAACCTGTTGCAAGGCTTGTGGTCATAGCCAAACAACTGCTGTTGTCGGCCTACAGTGTCTGGAGACTCCACGGGCACAAGCCTGTCTCCACCCTCCGTGTGTTTACACACCAGAATCCAGCCTTCCTCTAAATCCAGACCCGGACGATACTCATCCAGCTGCTCCTGTGTTGGATAATACAATGTTTACAAACTAAACTTCAAATACATAACCACATTAATACACCAGCCATATAAATCACCACATATGTCACTGAACAGAAAGTGAATTCTAAATATGTATTTAATACACTTTATGTATGTACTTAATACACTTCATATATATTTACTTAATGCATTTTATATATATACTTAATACACTTTATATATGTACTTAATACACTTTATATACATATACTTAATGCACTTTATATATGTACTTAATACACTTTATATATACATTTAATGCACTTTATATACATATACTTAATGCACTTTATTTATATATATTTAATGCACTTTACAAATGTACTTAATACACTTATATATATATATATATATATATATATATATATATATATATATATATATACACACTTAATATATATACTTAATGCACTTTATATATGTACTCAATGCACTTTATATACATATATTTAATGCACTTTATATATGTACTTAATACATTTATTTATATATATTTAATGCACTTTACAAATGTACTTAATGCACTTTATATATATATATATATATATATATATATATATATATATATATATATATATATATATATATACACACACTTAATATATATACTTAATGCACTTTATATATGTACTCAATGCACTTTATATACATATATTTAATGCACTTTATATATGTACTTAATACACTTTATTTATATATATTTAATGCACTTTACAAATGTACTTAATACACTTTATATATATATATATATATATACACTTAATATATATATTTAATGCACTTTATATATGTACTTAATGCACTTTATATACATATATTTAATGCACTTTATATATGTACTTAATACACTTTATATACATATACTTAATGCACTTTACATATGTACTTAATGCACTTTATATACATATACACTTAATATATATATTTAATGCACTTTATATACATAGATTTAATGCACTTTATATATATATATATATATATATATATATATATATATACACTTAATATATATACTTAATGCACTTTATATATGTACTTAATGCACTTTATATACATATATTTAATGCACTTTATATATGTACTTAATACACTTTATTTATATATATTTAATGCACTTTACAAACGTACTTAATACACTTTATATATATATATATATATATATATATATATATATATATATACACTTAATATATATATTTAATGCACTTTATATATGTACTTAATGCACTTTATATACATATATTTAATGCTCTTTATATACATATATTTAATGCACTTTATATATGTACTTAATACACTTTATATACATATACTTAATGCACTTTATATATGTACTTAATACACTTTATATATACTTAATGCACTTTATATATATACTTAATGCACTTTATATATATGTACTTAATGCACTTTATATATATATACTTAATGCACTTTATATATATACTTAATACACTTTATATACACTTTATATACATATACTTAATGCACTTTATATATATACTTAATACACTTTATATATATACTTAATGCACTTTATATATGTACTTAATACACTTTATATATATACTTAATGCACTTTATATATGTACTTAATACACTTTATATATATATATGTACTTAATACACTTTATATACATATACTTAATGCACTTTATATATGTACTTAATACACTTTATATATATATGTACTTAATACACTTTATATACATATACTTAATGCACTTTATATATGTACTTAATGCACTTTGTATACATATATTTAATGCACTTTATATACATAAACTTAATGCACTTTATATATGTACTTAATACACTTTATATACATATACTTAATGCACTTTATATATGTACTTAATGCACTTTATATACATATACTTAATGCACTTTATTTATATATATTTAATGCACTTAATATATATATTTAATACACTTTATATATATACTTAATGCACTT